>JASMMZ010000001.1:31023420-31059007 GCA_038502455.1 Anisogramma anomala
TTAATAAAGTTGTAATGCAGTTTGTATCGCTAATTCTTCCCGTATATTTCTGTTATAATAATATCTCTATAAACGAGGTAATCGAGGCGGATATTTTTCGTCGCCTCAAATTAAATATTACTAGGGTGCGTTATGAAGCCCCTTTAACGCATAAAGCATTGGAGCGGCATACTCAGGTTCGTAGCCCTAGGCTGCTAATAAATACTCTTTACATGCTTTATATTATTTCTGCGGACGCGGATAAGTTCATTAACGATTATCACCTAAATATGTGTCATTCAGCCTGTTGTTACCGCTACGAATGGATTAGCAATAGATGTATCCCTATTTTGGGAATCCTAGAACTGTAAGCTTAGGCCGTACTATACGCCTACCGGCTTTATGGTAGGTTTAATTTAAAATTACATTTGTAACCGCAAGCTTACTTTCTTTACTTTTATAAACATATTGTCTAAAGCGTTTTAAAAAGAAACCACTTTCGAAAATAACCAAAACAAACCGATACTAATTAATAGTAGGCGCTAACCGCTGGATTAAAGAGTTAGCAACCGCTATTACCGCCTAAAATCAGGGCTTACGTATATATTACGTAGGCGAGTTTGACGATGTTATCATGCATTGACGTGAGGAGAGTAAACATCCCTTTACGCCTTTGCCTAAGGGTATGCGACTTAAGGCGTGGGGCTACCCCTTCGATAGCGTTGATAGCGGCGTCGATAGCGGTAATAGCGGTAGCGCCAATACAAAGGTAAAGGATGAGTAAAAAGAGGATGGTAGGAACGCGATGGCATCGCCCTTTCTCTCTCCCTTTAGCAATAAATAACTACTTCTTTTTGCCGGGCCGGTGTACCCGGCTATAATACAATACGCTACATAGTAGTGAAAATCCCTATATCTTCTTTGACCAAGCTTTTGACCTATTATATATCTTAGAATTCTGCAATGATTACGCGGATTATATATTCAATGTATTAGGTCGAATATAAGGGTTTGGAGGTATTTAATAAAAAGTTATTCGCAGTACGTGGTATTCCGAAGGGAAATTATTATTGTTACGGGAATTAATAGTTAATATGTTAGTAAGGCTAAAGATGGTTTCGGCCCGAGAAAACAAGTATTATTACTGGAAACGACGATTGTTCAAATTGTTATTAAGACGTTTACATTTTATATTATTTAGTTTCTTACAAATTTATTCTTTACTTTGAATATATGAAAATCCTCGGTATTAACTTCAACGTTAATTTTAATGAATGAGTTAAAAACAACTCATGGTTTCATTTTGCCTTTAAGTGAAGACATTTTTAGGGTTATCTTTAGGACCTTAAAATAACGGTATTAAACATGACGGAGTTGTAAATACATTAATTATGACATAGTTTTAATTACTTAGCCATTGATAGGCTACATAAAGTTTTGATATTTTGAGATATAAAAATATAGAATATTTTTCTTTAAAGGTAATTAAAAAATTTGTTATTATTGTTCAACATATTCTCAAATCCCCCGAAAATTTGAATCTATATTGAAAGATGAAAAGTATTTTAATTATAGAATATTTTGAATGTATTCAATTTTCATCATGAGCCTATTTTCTATATTATTGACTTTACAATTTAATTTTACGAAGCTAAATTCCTTAGATCTCTATTGGTAAAAAAATACTAGGGAAACTTTGAGGATATTGGAAATTGATACATATTTAAGCCAACTTAACGTCATCATTTACGATACAGGTATCAATATCACGGAAGCAAAGTTTTAGGAGGACGTTAAAATGATGGGGATTTAGTATAAACAAATATTTGTTAAGGACTATTAAAGTATTAGAAAAGTCGAAAAGATACACGTATTATTTCTCAAAGCGTACAGTACCATGATATTGAAGATCAGAAGTTTTACAGATTAAGAGGAACGTTTTCAGATGGTGGTAAAGGGCTTGAATAATGTTGTGGGCATTAACGGCTTGATATTGATATTATTTGTCTTGAAAATACACCATCGTTTGACTAATGAATTTATGACATTAATAAGTATCTAGAAAATCATTATAGCGTATGATAAAGAATTGAAACAATTACTAAAATAATCGATACAGCGTTAAGTCAATAAAGTTCTTAATATAGGAAATAGTTTTAAGACGATTGATATACTTGTTTCGCCGTTATAGAGTGAATTCCTCATGTAACAGGAGCTCAGTAAATAGGATATCCTATTTAAAATCTTAATTATCCCTTACTTTAAAGTAATTATTGAAATTGATAAAGGTTTTATGACGTTTTATATAATTTGGGTTAAATCTTACATTATGGCGGCCGACGATAACGATGTCGATAAAAACCTTAAAGTTTGATAAATGAGCTAACACAACTTTCATCCCCCAATAATCGATAAATCGATAAAAAGTTGCTAGCGCAGCCGACAACTAAAAATTAAGAACGTTAAGGATAAGGTATATATACCGGATCGAATTTATAATATTACTCAGATTGGAAGAAAAAAAAAGATTAATAATTAGCTATAAAGCTCCAGTTATAAAACGTTATCAAAGCTTTCAGGAAACCTTTAAAGGAAAGCGATAGGTCGAGATTAATGGACTCCTTATACGAAAAGTTATACAATTTGAATGTAAAAACGACTTTAACCTTCAAAACCCAAATATTACGATTTTGAAATTGAGGAGTATCCACAAGGTCAAAGGTAAACCCACGGGGCGGCTTTATGAAAAATCATGCCTAATCGCTCAGTGATACAGTAATAAAGGTAAAAGTAAGATTCTTACGTAATCGCATACAATTCAAAGAATTATTAATATTGAACAATCGTCTTAGTAATAAGTTAACTAGTAAAAATTGATAGGAAATTTACCTGGAATAGCCTTAATATAACGTAAACGTATACTTAATCGACAATTCATTTATAAATTATTGTTTCACTGGAATTACCGTCAAAATTACGTGGTAAATACCCCTCGGGAACGGTTATACGATATATTAAATCACTATACGAACTGGGTGAAACCTATGTTTATTAAATTTGAACCTATTAGTCGTATTAGAAATCAAGCTTAAGCATATAGCCTTGAATTTACAAACTATATATTCTGAGTACGTAAGATGAAGATTTTGGCTTAGTAGGTATATAAATTGACGATACCCTTTCAGTTAAAATTATTAGATTTTTAGCATTAGAATAACAAATAATTAAGGATTCAAAGTTTTTGAATTATAAACCGATCGCTACTTTAGTAAAAAATAACCAATTTAACTTTAACAGAATGTCAATACGTATACATAATATTAACGATAATTACCACAGTTTCCATCAAAAGAGCTAGTGAGTTAACTTACACATAATTAATAAGACTAACATAGCCCAAGTTTAACGGTACCTGAAATAACACGTCTGTGATAGTTATATCACCACCTTATACCAAATAAAGACCTTTTACAATCTTTTGATTACAGCGCAATATAAAACCCAGCAGATAAATATTTGAAGTAACTAAATAAAATGTTAAAGTAACAAATGAGAAATTTGGACGAGGGAATGAATATGATTCAGATTAACCTGTCGAAAACTAAATTGTCAATATTTTTAGACGGCTCTTTGGGTAAAAATACTAATTGATCGTCGCAAATTGGATTCCTTATAACCCTTGTTAATCAATATAAACAAAAGGATCAACTGAACATTATTAGAAGCCTAATTTATTAAACCTCTATTAAATGCAAGAGGAATATACGAAGCGTATGAACTTCAAAGATCTATGTAATAATAGCCGGCTTCGATATAGGTATAACGATGTGGAAAACTTTCTATATCGTTACTAGATAGCTAAGGATTTTTTTTATATTTTGGTAGTAATTTGTATAGACTTAAGGAGCTTTTTCGAATAGCTCTCGATATTCGGAACTACCAGTGAAAAAAGCATGATAATCGATGTAATAACACCTTGTAAAACATATAAAGACAGAGAAAGTGAGGAATTCGGATAGATTAATAGTAAAGATAATTCCTCAAACGCTAAAATCAAATCGTTACTAAATAAAATTATTAAAAGTTTGTAGACAACAATAAATAAATTATACGTATTAAAGGCTACGTTAAAAAGCTACCTTGCAAAGTTAAGTTATATACCGGCGAATAAGGGTGCCCCAGCAAACTGAAAAATTGGCAAGAGAATGAAGCTAGCGATAGTAACTTGTTTAATTAGCACGGTTAAATTGGAGGTTTATACAAGTCTGTGGTGAAGAACCTAGTTATAGAAAATAATAAAGCTGGAACTCAGAACCATACAACAAATAAATGCTATTGGGGTTAATTAAAATATGAAATTGGCAAAAGTTAGGCTAGTTGAACAGGAGGTAACTCAGTGGTAACCAGAAACTAGTAGTTCACTACACTAGTATATACTCATAAAACAAAAAGCCGCCAGTGTTAAAACATTAATTACAGTGTAGTAAGTCAATTTTACCTACAGTAAAGTCAACTATACTAGCTGAAAGTTGAGTGTATTATTTTGCGGCTCTACTGTATTAATTGCAAGTCAAGTATAGTATGTACCCACTTCACACTAAGGCATGAGACAAGTAATTATCTATACAAATTACTTTGTAGACCGGCTAGCGGTCTGCCAAACCTAGAACAATACATCCACCACTTGATCATTACAATACTACTATTATTTTGACCAATCGAATCAACAACGTTGCAATGTCTAATGCTCTACCAATAGAAATACTGTTAATGATTAGGATGATTATTGAGACTTTTCCTCAAAATTTGTTCATATGGTTAATATTTATTATAAGCTTTTTACTGATTTCGCTAAGATTTGGAATGACATGGAAAGGTATAACAGTAAATCTTACAATGCACTCAATACGAAGATAATGTTATTCCTTAACATTTATAAATACATGGAGATTCTTCTTTTAGGTTTTTAGTTATTTTTTCTATTAATCCTTACAGGTTTCATTAGAGACCATTACCTAACTTTTTTGAATTAAAACAAGTATTTTTCGTAAGATTTATAATGTTATTGTTAGTAGGCTTTAGATGTTGTAACGTTGTCGATTCAATTGTTAAAAATAACAGTAGTATTGCGTGGTTAGATGGTAGATGTATTGTTTTAGGTTTAGCAGACCGCTAGCCGGTTTGCACTGTAATTTGTATGGCCATGTGCTTGGCCCATACCCTAAAGTGAAGTGTAGTGTACTGCACTCTATTTACACCTAATACGGTAAGTCTGCATAACGTAATACACTCAACTTGCAATTTAGTATAGTCAACTTTAATATAAGTAAAGTTAACTTACTGTACTACATGTAATATTATTCCAATACTAACAGCTTTTTAGTTTGTGCGCGTATGCCAGTGTGGCTAACCAATCTTTTCCGGTTACTTTTAAATTGCCTCTTCATCAACTGGTCAAACTCCTGTTAATTATAATTGACTTCCATACTACATTATACCCAATTGTATATAAGTTAACCCTATTTGGCCTCAATTACGCCGTTGCCCCCAAGGTCCAAATTCATTAACTCCTATAAAAAGTTCTTTCGCTACGACCTTTCGCAAGTCTCAACTGTACCACTCAAACAGGTCGCCATCATCAATCCCCTAGCAGTCTTCCAATATATCAGCACATTCTTGTTCGCCGTCACGTGATCTAAGCTTTCCGGGCGGTTTATCTACGTATTCCCTAATGCGTATAGTCAGTTTATTACTATTCATAAATCTTTTCAGGGTTTTGTTTAGCGTGGCTTTCATTATAACATCTGCAGGATTATTTTTGCCATCGATCTATCGGAACTCCTTAATCTACTTCCCTTCATAAGCTTTACGGAGTACCATCACGTCGATTATTAAGCGATTTTTGCTCGTAATTCCGAGCTTTAATAAATACTCGAAGAAATTCTTTAAGTCGGTACAAATTACTACCGGGATAAAGGAAATCTTTAACTGCCTAGTAATAATATTAAGGGTTTCCCATAATACTATGCCTACATTAAAGCCCGCCATTATGTTGTAGACCTCTAAAGCCAACATGTTTCGTATAATCCTTTTACACTTGACGGAGATTTAATAGATTAGGTTACCGGTAATACTAAACTGATTTTCTCATCTATCTTCTTTAATAAAGGTTATCAGGAAGCCTATATATAAGGATAAATCGGTATTATTTACAAAGAACCCGTCCGTAAAGATTATTAGTTTGGTCTTTAAAAGATCGATTAACACCATATTAATTCCGCGGTCCATATTTCGTATCTACTACTTTAACTTCTTATTGAATCGATCAAAGTCTTTATCCGGTAATTTTTATACCTATATAGTAATAAATAAATCGTATAAGGCTTCCGGCTAGCATAAAGTAGTAATATAACCAACCCGTACACGCTATTCCAAGTACCGTTAAGCTCTAGCTTTATCAGTTTTGTCGATTATAGTAAAAATAACGCCCTAACCCTTTTAACGAAAGCTTAAACAGATATTAACATCAAGTATATGGATTAACGATTTATTAAAGTTAAATTGATTTTTTTCCGTTAACGTCGTTACCGGCTTATAATTCCAGAAGTTAAAGTCTTCGATAACTCATTGTTTCTATACTATAAAGCCAGCCGTTCCGATGAAAAGGGTATCGTCAGTTTATATATTTACCATACCAAAATCCTTCTTTTACGTTACTAACAAGTACGAATAGTATATTAAAGACTTTTTCGCCAGCCGAGCCTTAAAGTACGACTGGTAGGTTAAAAACCAATTATCGTCTGCCTTCGCCAATTTATACAGTGGTTTGATACACCGCATCATCGTTTCTAATAGGTAGATAATGCGGAGTTCCTATAATATTTCCAATATGTAATGATCACACTAAATACCCGTGAGTATATAGAAGGTCTCAGAGGGTTTATGTTATCAAGAAAGTAGCAGAGGTGCTGAGTAAACAATATCGCAACCGTGCAAGTAATGATCAAAAGCCGTAAGGCTATTCAGAATATACTGAGACTGAATACTTAGATTGACAACTGAAGAGCTATGAAGGAAATACTATCTATGTGGTGCTGACCGTGTCCTTATATCCTTAATCCTTCATACACCTTCAGTGCTGGATTATGTTGGATCGAAACATGATCTCAATGATCCTTAGTGCGTAACCCTAACCCTAAGGTTGCTGATATAAGAGATATCTCCACCTGATGTGTTGGACATCAGGTTCTTAGTGGCTTAGCCCCATACTGGCCTATTTTCTGACCCTCCGATGTTCTTGAGTCATAACACAATAGTATAATCCGCTATATATCTATTACTAACTTTGTGTAAACTTACATAATATTACAGCTATTAAGTATAAACTTACCCTTAATTGTAGCTAACAAACTTGTTATTAAGGTAACTATCAAACGTTAGCTAATCTTCTAAATCGTTAGCAACTATGTAAGGATCAAATCCTTACTATTATCACCGTATCCTTAAGCGATTAGCCTTAACTTTTCATACGGCCGCCCCGTAATCTTACCTTGAATCTCGTAAATAATACCCGATTTAAAGATCATAATATTCGGGTTTTAAAGGTTAAAGTTAACTTTCGGCATAAATTATACCACACCTTAAATTAATAGGCCGTTGATTTCAACCTTGTCATTTTTTTCAAAAGGTTTGCTGGAGGTTTTAATAGTTCTTTATACCCTAAGTTTTACTACCAAGTTTTCGTTATATTTTTTCTTTCATATTTACTTAAATAGTATAATAAATGCGGCCTAGTATATATTTCTCCTCTTTAATGTTTCCCCTTTTTATCGGGGTTTGTCCATGCTGGCGAAGTTCCATTAACTTATCGATAACGAGTTGGAGAGGTTCGTATTAACTTGGTCGTTCAACTTAAGAGTCGTTATCGTTAGTAGCCTTAATGTAAGGCTTAATATAAGTAATCCGGAAAGATATAAGACCGTTAAAATTTTTAACAATTACTTTAAAGTTTGCGACATTTAATATCTTATACGGCCCCTCCTATTTACCCAGCTTCAGCCTCACAAAAACTTCACTTTACAGTGACAAAACAAATACATCGATTATTATAGGTCCGTTTTTAGTATTAAGGGTATTATTAACTTAGCGGCGTACCAATTCCTTTCGAAATTCCCTTAAAGCTTTGTTATAAGCCGTAACACGTTTCTAAGTACTTGCCGAAGGCGGAGATTTACTCGTTCGGTGTGGATACGCTCTAAAAACTAATAACATCGGTATCAGGCTGTTAGAGCCCACAATATTATTTAAACCCTTTACTGCTATTTATAGGCGTGCCTCCGAATCTGTAAAACTTTTAATTTCCAATATAAGGATATCATACGCTTAGTGAATTAAGGGGTATACCCTTTTAACCTTCCTAATACTCTAATAGGCTTTTATAGGTACCTGTTTATACTAAATACTCATTATCTTAATATTTTTCTAAAACTCCGCCGCCGTAAAATCAATACTGGTATTGTAAACGATGATGTTAAGTAAACCCAGGTACGTGTTAATCCATAGTATCCTTAACGTTTCCCACGTATCTTTTACCAAAAGTGACTTTAAAAACTTAGCTTTGTAGAAAAAAGTCAAGGAGTCAACGACATAAAAAACAAGCTTATTATCTAAGTAAAATACATTAATAAAAATCTTATAGTTTAAGTCCTTATCGTTTTTTAGTATAAAATTAAATCTCCGAAAGGCTTATATATACGTTTGGTAATAGTGGTAAAGCCTTTTAATTACTTTAAGGATAAAGTATTTCATATCGTGATATCCTATGGACTTTAGGACTTTATATAACCTGTTAACAGCTAGGTAATTAAAATACCACTATAGTTAACGTATCTCCAACTCTGTCAGGTTTAATACCATTGCTTCCAGACCTTAAAGATAAAACTATAAGTACCTCTACTTAAAGGCGAGTGGAAACCTTTGGTAGTTTTTAACTAACTTGTCTACGTTAACATCAACATTAACGTCAAAAGTCTTCATATCCTTTAAACAAAGTAGAAAAGAAGTAAAGTATATGAAAATACAAAACGTAATAGCTTTTATAACAATTTAAATTACCGTTATCCTTAGTAACGATAATTGTTCGTTTAGGACAAAGCTAACTTTAGCCTTGCTAATATCGTAACGATTAATTTCTATAGCTGTAATGTTTTACCTCTATAGTGTTACGTATTTACGAATAGCCTTCTATTAAGTACCTTATTACCCTAGTATTTGATATAATACCTTAAAACGTATAGTCTACGTAACAATTATAAAGATTTAGAATATATAAGGGGTTAAGGGCATAGTTAAGGTAAAGGTAAGGGTTTTCACCACTTAAACGGTATAAAAAGGTATAGTCGACTAATTGTTAGGCTACCGTACCAAAAATAGTATTTTTGTATTACTTAATCTGTTTAGGAGCGTTAGTAGCGTTAATTAGCTTATCGCCTTTAACATCCGCAACCTGGTCTTAGTAATCTTATTTTAAAGCAATAGGATATTAAGCGTAGTACTATACTTTCCTATTATTACGCTTAGTAGGAGGGTAGCGAATTAATTATTAACCGGCTTTACCACAGATCTAACATCTCTTACCATTATTACGACGATAATACTTACGGTTAATAAATCCACTCAAATCTTGATAACGCCAGCGTAGGTTTTGCCTTTAGTTTAAAGTCGAGGATAATAAACCTAACCTTAGGCGTTATAAGCGTAGATACTTGCGATCGACATAGTTAATTACCGTAAGGTTTTCCTTATCTACGTTAAAAAAGTTGCCGACTTGGGAATACATACTGAGCGAGTTTGGTATACGCGTTATTACGGTGGTAAGAAAGGAACGCAATTAGTTAAAAGCTTTTACAGGTGGTATATAGGCATTATAAAACGTATTCAAACTTACTAACACCCGTGACAGCTGTCTGTACCTATTCGTGAAGTATGGTTTTACCAGTGTAAGCTTTTCCCATTATCTTTTAACACATTATTAATTTGTCAAACATTTAATTAAAAACATTTATTGGTAAATCTTCCTCTTTTTTCTTTACTATTATTATAATTTACCGCGTAAGGGCCCAGTCTGTATAGTATTACGTAAGGTGAACGTCGTATTCGAAGTAGCCTTTCATACTATCGTAGATTTCGCGAAACGTGGTGGCGTTCATTAGGAAGGTTAAATAGTAGTTTTTAACATAACCTGTAAGAATTCCAGGAAATAGTAAGTAAAAACTAGAAGGTAAGACCTCTATCCACTTACAAATATTTCGAAAAAACATTGTCTTAATGTCGAAAAAGTTATAAAGCTTTCCGTTATACTTCTTTATATTATCTCAAATCTTAACAAAGTTTGTTATCAGCTTATAATTAATATTAACCATCTTAACAGGTTTTAGGGAAAGGTCGCAATAATTATCTCAGGCTTATTTATTATTTCATAATGGCTTAAGTCTTAGAGGTTTCTAAATACGGTGTTAAAAGTAATTGCCAGTTACCTAACCCAATGGATAAAGTCCTATAATAGGGTCTGTAATTGGTTTACGTATATGGGGTCCGAAGGAAAAAATTTCTTAATATATTGGACGATTATAACGTTAAGGGTCGATAAGGTCCAATAGATTTTGAAAAGCCTAACAATCTTATTTAATTAACTGGTGTAAAGCGCCGACGTTAATACCTCTAGCCGCATTAACAACCCTCGTTTTACGTACTTTTCCGCCGTTAAAAGCGTACTCCACACTATCACGTAAAGGTACTAGGCCGCCGAATAGTTTACAAGATTCCTTATCGTTAATGCGTAAAAAGGCTTAACTTAGTTAAGGTTAAAAGAAAAATCTTCTAATTCGTGTATAAAGGTAATAAGGTTCTTCGATGTCTTTTCCTTTAGATCGTAGATTTTAGGGGCATTTTTTAAGCCTGGATAAGTCGAAAAAGGCTTAGGTTAACGTTGTGTTACCTTATACCTAAACGAATTTTCCTTGTTTATCCAATTTAAACTTAAGCTTTAACTGAACTCCTTTTTAAACTACTTTCCACATATCCATTATCCAGTCCTTAAAGAAGTCACAGTATATATGGAAAGTACGATCAGGGTCGTAGTTAATATTGTGTTTAACGATAAAGCTTTTGACGAAGTTGATAAAGTGTTTTCCCGTAGATTCTTTATCGACATTTCGGGTCCAAAGGTTGTTGTCGAAGTACTTGATAAAGGTAGCTCCAAGACCCTTAATCACCTTCTTCCTGGTAAGGTCGATAATAGTTTCGAAGTGAACACTTGTGGCAGATATCTTGATAAGTGTGGGGGGCGAAGAACTTGACGTAAAGTCGCGTAGGTATTTAGCAACTTTGTGGCTTGTTAACTTAACGTAAAATCGCGCGACGTGATTTTCTTAGCGTGACTTAACGTTTTCGCTTAAAGTAGCGAACTTATCGATTAATGTGATATAAGGAGTAAAAAGAGTATAATAAGGGTAAAGGTTTGATGTAAAGAGTAAGAGCAAAGGTCATTTGGTAGTGAAGAGCGAAGGTTATTTATTGTAAGCCGTAGGACTTAGTCGTTTTTGTAGTAGTAACGCCCATAGTAATACTAATTTAGCCGTTTGCCAACTTGTCGTTTAGGACTTTTAGCGGTTAATCTTAACGCTTTTCAAAAAAGATTAATAAAGATTTCTTAGTCTTTTCGATAGCGATACTGTTGCTTACTTCCAGATTGCCGTTAAAGACTAACGCAACCTAAAAAGTCTTTTCTATTTTCCTAGTTAAGGACTAACGTAGTACTAATAAAGGCCCTTCGTAAGAATCTTTCCTCTATCCTATTCGCTGTTATTAACTTAAAGCGTAACTGGAAAGTAGCTTCTTCTTTTACTTAGCTTATCTGTACTTAACTTAACAGGCAGGCAAGCACTAATCAGTGTTGGTAGGCCTTAGACGTTGTAACGTTATCGATTCGATTGGTTGAAGTAACAGTAGTATTACGTGGTCAGATGGAGTATGTATTGTTCTAGGTTTGGCAGACCGCTAGCCGGTCTGCACTGTAATTTGTATGGACAAGTGCTTGGCCCGTGCCCTAGAGTGAAGTGCAGCGTACTGTACTCGACTTACACCCAATACGGTAAGTCTGCACACGCAATACACTCAACTTGCAGTTCAGTATAGTCAACTTTACTGTAAGTAAAGTTGACCTACTGCACTGCATGTAATATTATTCCAACAGTTATAACAAGTTACTTTGAATAAGATGTCTACTTTACGTAATATTATATGGATTGGGCCACGACAAGATGGATATCAATGATAGTTGAGGAAAAAAAGGAGGAAACACTAATGTGTGTTTTTAACAAGATATTGGATAAATTGATGTTGTGTTAGTAAGTAACGGGGAATACGCACGTTGGCGAGGTAACATTTCGAGAGTAGGTATGAGTAGCTATTGCGGGTGTTAACGAGTTTTTGTAAGCCTTACAATGTCCAGATACCACTTGCAAAAGCTTTTTTCAATCAATTACGATACAATCAAGTCAACTATACTGACAGTTAGTTGACTGTACTGACTGCAAATTAACTGTAGTTTGTGGGATTGATTGTATTGACTGCAAGTCAAGTACAGTAGGTGCCCACTTCAGACTAGGGCACGGACCAAGCAATTGGCCATACAAATTAGTGTGCAGACCGGCTAGCGGTCTGCCAAACTTAGAAGTAGGCATATCACCACTTTCAATGCAATACACCAGTTACTTCGACCACGATTCGAATCGACTACGTTGCAATGATAAAGGCCTACCAACAGTTGTTCTTGTTATAACAAGCGGCTCACTAGATTGTAAAACTCATAACTTTTATTTTGTAAGGGCATGAAATCAGATGCAAAGATCAGGCCAAGGACTAGTTACCATGCAATTTGAACCTACTGATTACTGACAAGCAGTTCCTAGGCTATCGATGAAGCGGAACCAAAGGCGCTCTTTAGCACCCACCTCATTAGTAGTAGTCTATACGGCGACCTTGCTGAGTAATCAGGTGTGCAGGATTGAACAAGCCGATTATCAGTCAGGAAGGGTGCTGTATAGACTACACCTCGTTGCATCTGGCCCTACTCTGGGCTCCAAGCAGCCCATGGGTGACAAGACAATCTTGGAAGTAAGTCAGCTCCCGTCTGCAAATCGGTAGGTGCAGTCGACTGTGGATTCGATTCGATCAGCTTCGCCTTGGAACAAGCGGAGCGTTGGCATGCTGCTCCATCAGCCATGAGGGCATGGCTATGCATGGTTTGCGTAGTACGCAGCTCAGGCCGGAGGTTTGACATGGCATGCTGTGTGCTGTGTGTTGTGTGCTGTGTGCTGTGTGCTGTGGGCTGTGGGCTGTGTGCTGTGGGTCTGTCCTTGCAGGTGCACGCGCTGCAGCAAGTCGTGCCACAGTGCCACAGTGCCACGCACATTCTGCAACTGGGAGCAAGCAGACGCTCCGTCGCTCCTTCTGCTCCAAACTCGGACATCTCGCTCAACATCCAATGCCACAAGACGAGCTAAAGCTAATAGGGCACTGGGCACTGGAACTGGCACTGGCCTGGTCCTGTCACCTTGCCTAGTCCTACCCAGTCACTCATTCGCTTTCCTGTGCTGTAACTACTAACTCCCCTTCCTGCATCGTCTGTCTTGTCTTCGATTCACTCGTGAGTCGTTGCTCCACTTGCTTGCCATGGGACTTCCAGCCGTGCTTTCCAGGCACGCGAGCCCACTGCACCGCTGTCGCTGTCTCTTTCTCGCCGTCCTGGTTCTCATCTTGGTGTCTACCATAATCTACCTTGGCTTGCTCCCGGGCCAAAGAGCCTTCACCACCACTGACTTGTCCAGCCATGACCGCTTTTCTCAGCCTGAGCTACCCGTGGAAACCACTGGATTGCCTGGCGGGCAGCTGGTGACAGGCGAGCAAGCGGGCGGCTGCGACTCAAAACTCGTCCACTTGAGAGACCTAGGACTAAGCAGGAACATTACCTTCACGAGAAGGTGCATCAAGCCCATAGCCTCACAGCATGTCCGCAGGGCTGCCGCCACCAACATCGATGACACTTTGCTCGCAAACACAACCATCCTCGACTTGGACAACATATGCGCCACCGGGGCCGGAATCGAGCATCTCCCTTGTCTTGAGCTTACAGTTCCACCACCAGACCCCAGCAGCCACAACCAGTATCAACACCTGCTTTTTGGCATCGCCACAAGCTCCAAACGTCTGAAAGACTCGAAAAAAACCTTCGCTCACTGGCTTGCCGACTCGGGCGCAACCCTTATCTGTATGGTCACTGATGACAGGGACCTTCTCGCCAGCATCGACTTGGAAGCTCTTGAAGCTGATTACGCAGCTTCGGGAATGCAACTGAAGCTCGTCAGCAGACACGACATCCACCACTCGCCCGAGCAATCTCACATGATGGTCATACGGGACATGCTATCCTATGCAACCGCTGCCTCCACCAAACCTCACTGGCTCGGTATATTGGATGATGACACCTTCATCCCCTCGCTACACGCACTATCCACCGAGCTGGCTCGCCACGATCACACCCACAGCCGATATCTCGGCGCTCTTACCGAAGACGCCAATTCTCTTCGACATGGCATACTGGCTGCCTGGGGCGGCGCCGGTATCTTCTTGTCCCTGGCCCTCGTAAACGAGATCGACATACACCTAGACAAGTGTCTCGGCGGAAACCAAGGCGGGGACATGCTCATCATGAAGTGCATCCACGCACACAGCAACACGCGACTCACAGTGGTGCAAGGCCTGTGGCAGATGGACTTCTTCGGAGACACAGCTGGCTTCTACGAGAGCGGGAGGCGGGCCTTGAGCATGCACCATTGGAAGAGCTGGCACTGGCTCCCGGCGCGCGAGATGGCGGCTATAACGCGCCTCTGTGGCGATTGTTTTCTGCAGCGCTTCGTCTTTGGCCCCGGTGCCGATGCTGCGACACGCGAAGGCAAAAGGAGTGCCAAGGAGAGCGGTGATGGTGGTGTGGCGGTCTTGAACGTCGGCTACTCGATCAATCTGTACACTGGCGACGAGGGCTTGCCAGACCTGAAAAAGACCGAGCTAACTTGGGATGGCGTCAACGCATGGCAGGACTATGAGTGGAGTGTTGGGCCGCTTAGGCCGAAGGTCGACAAGGCGAGGAAGAAGACTTGGTGGTTGAAGACTGCTGTGTATGGGCAGAATGGGATGCTGATGCAGGTTTATCTGCACGAGGGAAAAGGAGAGGGTCGCGACGACGAGGTCATCGAGCTGGTCTGGCAGCCTTGAGAGAATGCTGCATGCATTCTGCACAAGCTTCTTTCTAGGGTGTCATTGGAAAGGCGAGAACGACCTTGCCGGAAGTAGCGGCCGGCCTGGGCCGTCTAAGCCCTCTAGGGCCTACATTTTTACCCATACTACCATAGCCTGGTTTTCACCTGTACAAAACACAAATATCAACTAGGCCTTCCGGTCATGGTGCCTATTTTTAATCCTCCGAGGTATTATGTACATTTTTCTGTTATCTCATCCTTCAGTCGTAACCCGGTGTACATTATCACTACGGGGAACAAAACAGCAGTTAAACGCAGTACAGCTAAACCAACTGCACTGACTGTAAGTTGACTGTACTGACTGCAAGTTGACTGTATTGACTGTAAGTCAATTGCAGCAGCATGCCCAATTCAATGTGGGGCACGGGCCGAGCAGTAGCTCATATAAATTAGTGTACAGACCGGCTAGCGGTCTGCCAAACGTAGAAGTAACACATCACCACTTTGAATACAATACACCAGTTACTTGGACCGCGATTCGAATCGACTACGTTATAACGATAAAGGCCTACCAACATTAGTTAGTGATTATTGGATGAAGCAAAAATAAGCTAGGTAAAAGAAAATGCTATTTTTTGGTTACGCTTTATTTTAGATAAGGTAAGAGATGTTTTTTTTTTTTTTGCGAAGTGCCTTCATAAGTTGTGTAGTTATTCTTGGTGGTAATGAGGGAGAGCTTATAGATCGTGTATATATTCGCGGCAGTAAATATGTAGCGACGATATCTGTTGGAATAGTACTACATGCAGTGCAGTAGGTCAACTTTACTTACAGTAAAGTTGACTGTACTGCAAGTTGAGTGTATTGCTTTGTGCGGACTTACCGCATTGGGTGTAAGTCGAGTGCGGTACGCTGCACTTCACTCTAGGGCACGGGCCAAGCAATTGACCATACAAATTACAGTGCAGACCGGCTAGCGGTCTGCCAAACCTAAAACAACACATCTACTTCTTGACCAATGCAATACTACTGTTACTTCAACTAATCGAATCGACAACGTTGTAACGTTTAAAGCCCTACCAATACTAATTAGTGCTTATTAGCTTAAGCACAGATTAACTAAAGTAGAAAAAAAAGCTACTTTTCGGTTACGTTTTGTAAAAGATTAAGGTAGAGGGAAGATTTTTACAAAGAGCCTCTACTGTTGCGTTGGTTTTCACGGCAGTAAGTAGAAAAGAATTTTAGGCTACGTCAATTTTTTATGGCAGCTTAGAGGTAGCGACAATATCGTGATTAAAAGCACTAGGAAATCTTTACTAAAGATCTTTCTTAAAGACGTTGAAATTAACTGTTAGAAATATTAAAGTTCGTCAAGTTGGCAAACGGCTAAATTAGTGTTACTACAGGTATTATTACTATAAGGAAAACGACTAACTCATTACGCTGAATAACCTATAATAACAAATAACCTTCGCCTTTTACTACTAATAATGATCTTCAACGTTATCCTTTTACACTAAACCTTTGCCTTACTTTACTCTTTTTACTCCCCTACACTAAGTTGGTCGTTGAATTCGCTACTTAAAGCGAAAAACTATCAAATTACGCTAAAAAGGTCACATTGTGCAACCTTAAGTTAAGTTACCAAGTTGCTAAGTTTACACGCGAATTTACGCTAAAACACTAAGTCTTTGCTCTTAAGATCATTAAATCCCTTACTTGACACCTTATATGTTTTACATAAGATAAACGGCTAAAATGGTTTTAACTTATAAATATATAAAGAAAGTTAAAGCCCTCGAAACAATCTTCGTTAACTATTACGATTAATAATTCTGGATTGTAAATGTTGACGAGACTTTAATTAAAGTCTACTTGACAAACTACGTTGGCCAGTATATTATCAAAACGGATTTCGGTGACGATTACGGCCGCGGAGCCCGCGTTTTCTAAGACTTTCGCGAGTTTTATAATTACTAGCTTTTTAACATATAAAAGATAATGTAGCGTTCGGTTAAGGTTAAGTTAAAGAAAGAGGTTATACGTTGTAGTATTTATATTTTTGAAAAGATTCTGGTAGGATTAGCGGAAACTTTTTTCGAACTGGCTTAGTAAAAAGACTGCCCTCAAGACCTTGGTCTTTAAGACTCTTAAGGAAAAGGGAAAGACGTTAAGGGATTCCAACACCTATATATACGTTTTAAGAGACTTCCTCTTTACCCTTAACTAAGTTAAGCCTTTTTACGTGCTAGCGATAAGGAACCTATTAATTTGTTCGGAAGTTGAATACCCCAATATAATAACGTGGAGTACGTCTTTAGCGGCGGTAGAGAATGTAAAGTAGCGGCCGCGAACGCAGCTAAAGGTATTAACGTTAGCGTTTTACACCAGTTAATTAAGTAAAATCGTTAGGCCTTCCAAAACCTTTAAGTACCTATTTCCCCTTAGCAATTCAATCGTTAAGACCTTAAGAAACTTTTCCCTTTTAGATTTGCCTACACGTGAAAGCCCACTATAGGTTCTACTACAGGATTGTACCCCTTGGGTTTCGCGATTGGTAATTACCCTTAATACCGTACCTCAGATGTCTTAAGGATCCAACTGTGAGGAAACACCAATTAAGACTGGAATAGTTATCGCGACCTTCCTTTAAAAGCTATCCAAATAGTTAATATTAACGAAAAACTCCTTAAGGACTTTTCTCAAATTTGGAACGATATAAAAAAGTATTATAAAAATCTTTATAACCTTCTAGATACTAAGATAATACACCCTTTAAATATCTATAGGTGGATAAAGGTTTTACCTTTTAGTTTTCACTTATTATTTCCAGGAATCCTCATAGAGTACGTTAAAGACTATTACTTAACTTTCCTAACCTAATTAACTACGTTTCTCGAAGTTGACAATGGCATAAAGGGCTACTTCGAATATAACCTCCACCTTGCATAATAACATATATATTAGGCTATTATGAAGTGGGTAATAATAATAGCTAAGAAGAAAGAGGAGGAAACACCGATGGATATGCTTAATTAGATGATTAATAAGTTGATGTTATACTAGAAAGTAATGGAAAAAGCCTACTTTGGCAAAGATACACTTCGTAAGAAGGTATGTGTAGTAATTACGAATGTTAGCGAGTTCGAATACGACCTACAACACCTAAATGCTACCTGCGAAGGCTTTTTTTAGCCAGTTGCGTTCCTCGTTTGCCACCGTAATAGCACGTATACCAAATTCGCTTAGTATGTACTTCTAAACCAGCAATTTCCTTAACGTGGATAAAGAAAACCTTACGGTAGTTAATTACGTTGACCGTAAGTACGGGCGTTTATAACGCCTAAGGTTTGACCTATCGACTTCGGCTTTAGACTAGAGGTAGTAACCATGTTGGTACCAATAATGCTAAGCTTTAGGCGAACTTATTAACCGTTAACACTATAGTCATGATAACAGCAAAAGATATTGTATTTGTAGTAAGTTTGGCTGCTAGTTTACTCGATATCCCTTAGCTAAGTATAATAATAAAAAGGCAATATATCACGCCTAATACCCTATTCCCTTTAAATAAAACTAATTGGATCAAATCATAGACTTTGAAGGCGACGAGCCAATTAAAGCCTTTAACACCCCTAACTAAATTAAGTAATATAAAGATACTATTTCTGGTAAGGTTAGTAATTAGCCGACCACGCTTTCCTATATCGTTTGGATAGTAAAAACCCCTACCTTTGCCCTAACCAAGCCCTTAACCTCTTATACACCTTTAACTCACGTAATAGTTATACAAACCATAAGTTTTAAGGTATTATGCCAGACATAAGGGTAAAAAAGTACTTAATAGAAGGCTATTCATAGTACATAGTATTGTAAAGGGAAATTATTATCATTATTGAGATTAATTATTACGATATTAATAAGGTTAAAGTTGGATTTAAACCAGCAGAATAACGATCGTTTCTAGAGATAATGATAGTTTAAATTATTATAAGAGGGATTACGTTTCATATCCTTAAGTTTTCTACCTCTTTTTGACTTTTCTTAAAAGATATGAAGACTTTCAGCGTTAATGTCGACGTTAACGCAAACGAATTAGTTAAAAACGACTAGAGGTTTCCGCTCTTCCTTAAATAGGGGTACTTATAGTTTTATATTCAAAGCCCATAAGTAGTGGTATTGAATTTGATGGAGTCGGAGATATGTTAATTATACCGGTGTTTTAACCATCTAACTATTAATAGACTATACAAAGTTATAAAGTCTGTAAGGCATAAAAATATGGAATAATTTGTCCTAAAAGCTATTGAAATATTTTACCACTATTACCAAACGTATGTCCAAGCCTCCCAGAGATTTAATTTTAAATAAAAAACGATAAGGATTTTGACTATGAAATCTTTATTAAAATATTTTACTTAGATAATAAGCTTGTTCTTTATGTTATTAATTTAGGAACCTCTTTTCACGGGAATAAGTTCCTAAAATCCCTTTCGGAAAAATATATGTAGGAAAAGCTAAGGGTATTATGAATTAATATATATCTGAGCTTACTTGACGTTATCGTTTACGGTGCCGGCACCAACTTTACCGCGGCGGAGTTTCAGGAAAATGTTAAGATAATGGGTATTTAGTATTACCAGGTGCCTTTAAACGCCCAATAGAGCATTAGAAAGGTTAAAATGGTATACGCCTTGCTTTACCGAGCGTATAACTTCCTTACATTATAGATTGAAAGTTTTACGGATCCAGAGGTACGTTTATAAATAGAAGTAAAAGGCCTAAACGATAGTTTAAGCCCTGATAGCTTGATGCCAGCACTCCTGGTCTTTAAAGCGTATCCACACCTAACTAGTGAATATCTACCTTCAGCAAATACTTAGAAACGCGTTATGGAATATAGCAAAGTCTAAAGGGAATTACAAAGAGAATCGGCACGCTGCCAGATTAATAACGCCCTTTATATCAGGAACAGCCCTTCAATAATCGACGTACTTGCTTTGCCGCTGTAAAGTGAAGTAATCGTGTGGCGGAAGCCGGGTAAATAGAAGGTCTCATATAAGATATTAAGTATAGCGAATTTTAAAATAATAGTTAAAACTATTAACGGTCTTATATCTTTTCGAACCACTTAGTTCAAGCCCTCTATTAGAGTTACTGACTATGAAAACCCCTCAGTTAGACGACTAAGCTAATACAAATATTATTAACCTATTATTGACAAGCTAATGAAACGCCGCCAATATGGACGACCTTGAAAGAAAAAAATATTAAAGAGGAGGAATATATACCGGTTCGCATTTACAATACTACTTAGGTAAACAGGAAAAAAAAGGATAACTAAAACTTGGTACTAAATTTCCGAATATAAGGGATTATTAAAACCTTGGGTAAACTTTTTAAGGAAAGCTATAAAGTCGGGATTACCGGCTTATTGACTCGAGGGGTTTTATAATTTGTACCGAAAACCGATCTCAACTTTTCAAATCCAAATGTTATAATTTTTTAGTCGAGGATTATCTACAAGGTTAAAAATATGACTATGGGGCGTCCATACGAAAAATCATACTTAATCGCTTAAATATATAGAAATAAAGGTAAATACTAAATACTTACGTAGTTGTTAACAATTTAAAAGATTAGTTAACTCTTAATAGTTGCTTTGGTAGTAAGCTTATTAGTTAAGTCTAAAAGAAAGTTTACGCTTAATAGTCGTAATATAAAGTAAACCTAAACGTAATTAATAACGGATCTATAAAGGATTATATTATGAAAACTATTATAGGAATTCCATGTTGTATACTCTTTAGGCATGGTAATATATTATATCAAGCTACTATACGGATCATTTAAAGTAAAAGTTTACTAATTTGTAACATACCAGTCGTACTTTAAATTACGGCTAGTGATAAAGTCTTCAATATATGACTCGTATTTATTAGTAACGTAAAAGAAAGATTTCGGCGTAATCGATATATAAACTGACGATACACTTTTCGTCGGAATGGCTAGCTTTATAGCACTGGAATGGTAAGTTATTGAAGACTTTAAGTTCTGAAATTATAAGCCGGTAACGACGTTGACGAAAGATAGCCAACTTGACTTTAATAGATCGTTAATCCGTATGCTTAGTACTAATACCGGCCTTAACTTTCGTGAAAAGGGCTAGAGCGTTGTTTTGGCTACAATTGACAAGACTAACGAAGCTAAGATTTAACAGTACTTGGAATAACGTGTTCGAGGCAGTTATATTGCTAACTGATGCCAACCGGAGGCCATCTACGACCTATTTATTGCGGTAAAAGTATAAAAGCCAACGAATAACGACTTTGACCGGCTAAATAACAGGTTCGAATGGAAAATGCGAAATTTGAACCGCGAAATTAATATGATCCTAATCGAGCTATTAAGGGTTCAGCTAATAATCTTTACAGACAGGTCCTTTATAAATAACACCAACTTATATTGAAAAATCTGATTTCTAATAACAATCGTCAACGAAAAAAAGGCAGGAAGACTAATTTAGTATTATTGGTAGCCTATTCCACCAAACCTTTGTAAAATGTAAGAAGATTATACGGAGCGTATTAGCCTCGGAGATTTATGGTATAATAACAGGCTTTAACATAGGTATAACACTGTAGTAGACCCTTAACCTTATCACTAAACAGCTAAAGATTCCTGCTATTCTGGTAGTAATTTGTACTGATTTTAAAAGCCTTTTTAAATGCCTTTTAAAACTCGGAACTACCAGTAATAAACGCTTGATAATTAACGTAATTGTATTACGCAAAGCCTATAAAAGGAGGTAAATTAAAGAGTTTTGATGAATCGATAGCAAAGACAATTTTGTTAACGCTATAACGAAGGTATCGCCGAAAAATTCCCTGGAAAGGTTTGTAAATAGTAATAGGCTAATTATACGAATCGAGGGCTATGTTAATAGGCCACCCGGAAAGCCTAAATTACGTAACGGCGGACAGGGATGTGTTGGTAAACTGGAAGATTGCCAGGGAATTAATAGTGGTAATGTTGGTAGGCTTTAGACGTTGCAACATTATCGATTCGATTGGTCGAAGTAACAGTAGTATTGCGTGGTCGGATGGTGGATATCTTGTTCTAGGTTTAGCAGACCGCTAGCTGGTCTACACTGTAATTTTTATAGCCAATTATTTGGCACGTACCTTAAAGTAAGTGCAACGTATTACACTCAACTTATACTCAATACGGTAAGTCCGCACAAAGCAATACATTTACAGTATTGTTAACTTTACTATAAGTAAAGTTGACTTATTACACTATATGTAATACTATTCTAATATTAGCGGCTTTTTAGTTTGTACGCGTACGCCAGTGTAATTAACTAATCGTTTCCAATTACCACTGAATTGCCTCCTTGTTAACTAACCAGACCCCTATTAATTCCAATTGACTCCTATACTGAATTACACCTGATTATATACAAATTAACCCTATTTAACCTTAATTACTTCGTTTCCCCAAGATTCGAGTTTATTAATTCCCAAAAAAAGTTCTTTTGTCACAGCCCTTCGCAACTTTAACTATGCGACTTAAACAGATTACCATTATTAATATTAATCCCCTGGCAATCTTTCAGTTTTCCATCACATCCCTATTCTCTATCACGTAATTTGTGCTTTTCGAGCGGCCTATTCACATAGCCCTCGATACGTATAGTTAGCTTATTGTTATTTATAAACTTTTGTAGTACTTTCTTTTGCGTGGCCTTCGTCATAACATCTACAGAATTATCTTTGCCATCGATCTATCGGAAATACTTAATATCCCTCCTTTTGTAAGCTTTACGGAGTGCTATTACGTCGATTATCAGGTGTTTTTCGCTAGTGATTCCGAGCTTTAATAAGCATTCGAAAAGGCTCCTTAAGTCGGTATAAATCACCAACGGGATAGGAAGAATCCTTAGTTGCTTGATAATAAGGTTAAGGGTTTTCCATAGCGTTATACTTACGTTAAAGCCTGCTATCATATCGTGGTCCTCCGAAGTCAATACGCTTCGTGTAATTCTCTTACACTTAACGAAGATCTAGTAAATCAGGCTACCGGTAATACTAAACTGATCCTCCCGCCTATCTTTGTTAACAAGGGTTATTAGGAAACCGATTTGTAAAGATAAGTTGGTATTATTTATAAAAGACTCGTTCGTAAAGATTATTAGCTTGGCCTTTAAGTGGTTGATTAACACCATATTAATTACGCGATCTAGGTTCTGCATTTGCCACTTTAACTTTTTATTTGGTTGATTGAAGTATTTATCCGTTGTTATTTATACTTATGCTGTAATAAATAAATCGTATAAGGTTTTCAGTTGGTATAAAGTAGCAATATAGCTACCCCGTATACGTTATTCCAAGTACCATGAAGCCCTAACGTTATTAGTCTTCCCGATCGTGGTAAATATAGAACTCCACCTCTTTTAACGGAAGCTTAGGCCGGTATTAACACTAAGCATACGAATTAACAATTCATTAAAGCTAAGTTGGTTATTTTCCATTAACGTCTTTACCGACTTACAATTCCAGAACTTAAAGTCTTCGATTGCTTGTTATTCTTGTGTCATAAAGCTAGCCGTTCCGACGAAAAGAGTATAGTTAATTTACATACCTATTATGTAGAAATCTTTTTCTTACGTTATTTATAAGCACAGATTATATATATTCACGACTTTATCGCTAATGCGGCCTTATAGTGCGATTAATAGGTTAAAAACCAGTAAATGTCTGCCTTAGCTAATCTATATGGTGGTTTAATATACCGCATTACCGTTTCTAATAGGTAAATAGCACGGAGTTCTTATAACAGTTTTAATAATATAATTCGCTGTAAATCCGTTGCTAATTATATATAAACTTACCCTTAGTCCTGGTTAACAAACTTATTGCCAAGGCAACTAATAAACGCAAATTGATTTTCTAAATCGTTAACGAGTATATAAGAATTTAGTCCTTGCCTTTATTGCCGTATCCTTAAGCGATTAGCTGTAACCTTTCATACAACCGCCCTATAGTTTTACCTTTAACCTCGTAAATAATCCTCGACTAAAAAATTGTAATATTTGGGTCTTAAAGGTTAAACTTAGCCTTCGGCACAAATTATACCACACTTCGAATTAATAAACCGTCGATTTCGACCCTGTCACTTTCCTTAAAAAGTTTACCAAAAGTTTTAATAATCCCTTATACCATAAGTTTCACTACTAAATCTTCGTTATCTTTCTTTTTGCTACTTATCTAAATAGTATTATATATGCGGCTTCATATATATTTTTCCTTTTTAAGAATCCTTTTTTTGGGGAGTCATCCGCGCTGGCGATGTTTCATTAGCTTGTCAATTACAAATGAGAGAGGTTCGTATCAACTCGGTCGTTTAACTTAAGAGTTTTGATCATCAGTAACCCTAATATAAAGCTTAAACTAAGTAATTCGAAAAGATATAAGGCCGTTAGCAATTTTAACAACTACTTTAAAGTTTACGATACTTAATATCTTATATGGCCCTTTCTATTTTCCCGGCTTCTGCCACACGAGGACTTTACTTTACAGTGGAAAAATAAGCACATCGATTATTATAAGCCCGTTTTTGGTATTAAGGGTATTATTAACTTAGCGGCGTGTCGATTCCCTTTGAATTTCCCTTAAAGCTTTGTTATAAGCCATAATACGTTTCTGAGTACTTGTCGAAAGCAGAGATTCACTCGTTAAGCGTGGATACACTCCAAAAACCAGAAACGTTAACACCAGGCCGTTAAGGCTCACAGTGTCATTAAGGCTATTTACTTCCATTTATAAGCATGCCTCTAAATCTGTGAAACTTTCAATTTCTAACTTAAAAATACCATACGCTCGGCGAAGTAAGGCGTGTGCCCTTTTAACCTTTTTAATACTTTAGTAGGCTTTTACAAATACCTGTTTGTACTCAATACCCATTATCTTAACATCTTTTTAAAACTCCACCGCCATAAAGTTAGTATCGGTATCGTAAACGACGACGTTAGGTGTGCCAAGGTACGTGTTAATTTATAATATCCTTAACTTTTTCTTCGTATCCTTTACCGAAAGAAATTCTCAAAACTTAACTCCGTAAAAAGAGGTTGCAAAGTTATTGACATATAAAACATGTTTATTAACCAAGTAAAATATATTAATAAAGATTTTACAATTAAAGTCCTCATCGTTTCTCAATATAAACTTAAATCTCTGGGGGGCTTAGGTATACGTTTAGTAGTAGTAGTAAAGCCTTTTAATAACCTTTAGGATAAAGCATTTTACATCGTTATATCCTACAGACTTTAAGACTTTATATAGTCTGTTAATAGATGGGTAATTAAAAGGCCAGTATAGTTAACTCATTTTCGACTCCGTTAGGTTTAATACCACTACTTCCGGACCTTAAAAATAAAACCATAAATGCCTCCACTAAAAGGCAGGTGAAAACCTTTGGTTGTTTTTAACCAAATCGTTTACGTTAATGTCCACGTTAACTCCGAAGGTTTTCATATCCTTTAATAAAAGTGAAAAAGGGGTAAGGAACCTAAAGATATAAAACTTAATTACTCCTATAACAATTTAAATTACCGTTATCCCTAATGATGATAATTATTCGCTTGAGCCAAAATCAACTTTAGCTTTACCCGTATTGTAACGATTAATTTCAATGACTGTGATGTTTTCCCCCTACAATACCACGTATTACAAATAGCTTTCTGTTAAGTACCTTATTACCCTTGTATCTGTCATAATACCTTAAAACGTGTAATCTATATAATAATTACGGAAATTAAAGGTATATAAGGGATTAAGGGTATAATTAAGGCAAAGATAAAGGTTTTTACCACCTAAACAATACAAAAAGGTATATTCATGTAGTTACTAGACTACCGTGCCAAAAGTAATATCTTTGTATTACTTAATCTGTTTAGGAGCGTTAGCGACATTAGTTAGCCCGTTGACTTTAACATTTGCCACCTAATCTAAGTAATCTTATTCCGAAACAGTAGGGTATTAAACGTAGTACACTGCTTTCCTATTGTTACACTCGGCGGGAAGGTAGCGAATTAACTAGTAGTCGGCTTTACTACAAATTCAACATCTTTTTTTACTATTAAAACTATAGTGCTTACGGTTAATAGATCCACCTAAATCTTATTAACGCCAGCGTAAGTACTGCCGCCAGTTTCGGGCCGAGGTTGATAAACCTAACCTTAGGCGTTATGAACGCCCGTACTTATGGTTGATGTAATTAACCATTGTAAGGTTTTCCTTATCCACGTTAAAGAAGTTGCCGGCTTGAAAATACATACCAAGCGAATTTGATATACATGTCATTATGGTAGAAAACGAGAAACGCAATTGGCTAAAAAAGCCTTTACAGGTGGTATTTGAGCGTTATAGGGCGTATTCGAACTTACTAACGCTCGTAAGGGCTGCCTATACCTGCTTGCGAAGTGTGATTTCGCTAACGTAAGCTTTTCCTATTACCTTTTAACACATTATCAGTTTGTTAAACATTTAATTAAAAACATCTATTGGTGATTCTTCCTTTTTCATTTTTTCCATCATTATAATTTACCGCGTAATAACCTAATCTGTATAGTATTATATTAGATAAATATTGTACTTGAAGTAGAACTTTATACCATCATAAATCTCACGAAACGTAATGACATTCGTTAAAAAAGTTAAGTAGTATTTTTCAACGTAACTTATAAGGATTACGGGAAACAATAAGTAAAAACCAGAAGGTAAAACCTCCATCCACTTACAAATATTTAGGAAAACCATTATTTTAATGTTGAAAAGGTTATAAAGCTTTCTGTTATACTTCTCTATGTCATTCGAAATTTTAACGAAATCTGTTATTATCTTATAGTTAATATTAACCATTTTAACAAGTCTTATGGGAAGGTCTCAATAATTATTCTAAGCTTAATTGGTATTTCCTAACGGTTTAAATTTTGGGGATTTCGAAACCCGGTGTTAAAAGTCATTGCTAGTCACCTGGCTCGAAAGATAAAGTCCTGTAATAGAACTTATGATAGGTTCGCGTGCGTAGGTATATCTAAAGGAAAAGTTTTTTAAAGGTCTTGGTAGTAAACTTACTAAGGAACGATTGGCATTTGAAGGTTCTGGGAAGCCTGGTGATCTTGCTTAATTGACTAGTATAAAGCGCCAACGTTAATACCTTTAGCCGCGTTGGCAGCTATTGCTTTACACGCTTTACCATCGCTAAAGGCGTACTCCGCATTGTCACTTAATAGTACTAAACTGCCAAACAGGTTAACAGGTTCCTTATCACCAACGTGTAAAAAGGCTCAACTTAACTAAGGGTAAGTTAGAAGTTCTTTAAAACGTATGTATAGGCGTTAAGATCTATTGACATCTTTTCCTTTTCCTTAAGGGTCTTGAATATCAGAGTCTTAAAGATGTTTTTAAAGTTGAGTTAGGTCGACAAGTTCTTACGTCAACTTCGTAATACCCTTTAATAGTATATAAACTTTTTGCCGTTTAAGCTCTGTCTTAACCCTTAAATTGACCCCTTTTTAAACTAATTTCTACATATCAATGATTTAGTCGCTAAAAAGGTCACGGAAGTTTCTAAAAACGTGGTTAAGGTTTTAAGTGTTATTGTATTCGACTATATAATAGCTGATAAAGTTAGTGAAGTATTTTTCCATTGAATTTTCTTTAATATCCAGCGTCCAAAGATTTTCGTAGTAAAACTTGGTAAAAGCAGTTCCGAAGACGTCAATTCCCTTTTAAATCTCTAGAGTATGTGCTATATTAAGGTTTAGGGCGGTGCAGGACTTGGTAGGGCGTGTATAGTAAAGGACTTGGTAATCATAGGTGTAAAGACTTGGTATTTTGGCGTGAAGTCGCGTAGGAATTAGGCGACTTAGCGGCTTGACGTAAGGTCGCACGACGTGACTTTCTTAGTATAACTTGATTTTTTTGCTTAAAGTAGCAAAATTAACGATTAAAGTGATATAGGGAGTAAAACGAGTGAAGTAGGGCAAAGGTTTAGTGTAAAGGGTATGGTCAAAAGTCGTTAAAAATGGTAGAGATCGAAGATTTTTTTTTCTTTTGGCGTAGGGACTTAGCCGTTTGCCAACTTGCCGTACTTTAAGACTTTTAGCGGTTAATATCAACGTTTTTTTTTTTTTTTAAAAAAAAAAGAATCAATAATGATTTCTTAGTGTTTTTAAATAACGATACCGTCGTTAACTTCTAAATTACCGTTATAAAACTAACACAACCCAAAAGTCTTTCTATTTTCCTACCGTTGTAAGGCTAACACAGAACTGATAAAGGCCCTTTGCAAAAATATTTCCTCTACCCTAACCTCCGTAGCCATAAAGCGTAACTAGAAAGTAGCTTTTTTTTCCTACTTAGCTTATCTATGCTTAACCTAGTAGACAAGCACTAATTAGTATTGGTAGGCCTTAGAGGTTATAATGTTGTTGATTCGATTAGTTGAAGTAACAGTATTATTACGTGGTTAGATGTTGAATGTCTTGTTCTAGGTTTAGCAGACCGCTAGCCGGTCTGCATTGTAATTTGTATGGCTAATTGCTTGGACCGTGCCCTAGAGTAAAGTGTAGAGTACTGCACTCGACTTACACCCAATGCAGTAGGTCCGCACAAAGCAATGCAATTGCAGTACGGTCAACTTTACTTTAAGTAAAGTTGACCTACTGTACTACATTTAATACTATTTCAACAGGTGATTTGTTTAAGTGGCACGGTTAAAGTAGAGGTGTATGAAGGTTTATAGCTGAAGAAATTTTTGTGGGAGTTAATAAACTCGGACCTTTGAGCAATGAAAAAATCGAAATCGAATGGGATTAATTTGTATGCAATTGGGTATAACTCAATATGAAAGTTAATTAGAATTAACAAGAGGTAAGAGGTCACTATTCAACGTTAGCCGGAAAAAATTGGTTAACCACTATAACATATGCGCAAAAACTAAATAGCTGCCAGTGGTGAAACAATATTACATGTAATGTAATAGGTCAACTTTACTTATAGTAAAGTTGACTGTAATGCAAGTTAAATGTATTAATTTTTGAGGACATCCCGTATTGATTGTAAGTCGAATGAAATACGCTATACTTCACCTTAGGGTACGGACTAAGCAATTGACATAAAAATTACAGTGCAGACCGACTAGCGATCTACCAAACCTAAAAGAATATATCCACCATATGACCACGCAATACTATTGTTACTTAGACCAATCGAATCGACAAAATTACAATGTCTAAAGCCCTATCAATATAAAGGAAGCTTTTAACGACATGCTAACTAATATATTATTTCCCTTCTATATACCCGCGAATTATAACGAATAAGTCGCCTATGTTTAACTTATTAACAGGAGACTTTATAACCTGTGTATTCGGCTCGGTAGCGCCGGCTACGTCGCTGTAGTTGGTACTGAAGGTGTTATACATAACGGAAATAATTACGGTAACGTACCCGCTCGCGCTTGCTAATGAGATATTATTATAACTAACGAAAACGCTTTTCAAACCGTTCTTATAAGGCGCATTACCTGAGTTAACCACTCGAAACTTTTCCGTCATAAAAACCTTGACTTATATTTACGGTATAACGCGAATGGATATCGTATTCGCAATTACATACTGGATTTACGGTAATGACCGAATAATTGCGGTTATAAAATAAATATAAGTAGTTACCTTACCATTACAAAAGCTTTTATTAACCTTTTAAAGGTAAAACCGTAACTTTTATATATAGTCGCGTACAAAAGATAAAAAGATTTTAATTCGACCTGGTAACTTCACCTTCATTTTTAAACAATTCACTGTTTGAAGAAAATTTACTTCATAATTCCATTGGATTTATTTATGTTTTGGTAAATATAGGTTATGAATGTTTCAACGTTACGACTAAGAAATTTACCAGCCGATTAATGTTACCGCGTATCATTATTTTACTTAAATAACTTGGCGAAACTACACGTCACTTATCTGATTCAGTTTAACGGCTTATTTCTTTTATAACTTTGCCAAACGTCGACATCGACTGATATAGATATCAAATATAGGTTCATTTTATTATTTAACTTCAATATGAAATTATTTTTTGCAAACCTTAAATAGAATACTAAGAGGTAATTTACGCCGTTTTAAATCATATACTGCTTTTAGGACTATCAGGTAACTATCGCGTTTAGGAATAAGGGTTTACACTGATATAAAAAGCGCCTAAAGGAGATGTTGTCGCTACCTTTTACTTTTTATTGCGAAAGGACCGAAGGAATCAAGCCGCTACTATGCTGTTATGACCCAAGAACATTGGAGGGTCAGAAAACAGACCAGTATGGGGCTAAGCTACTAAGAACCTGATGTCCAACACATTAGGTGGGGATATCTCTCATGTAAGCAACCTTAGGGCTAGGGTTACGCACTAAGGATCATTGAGATCATGTTTCGATCCAACAGATCCAGGATCATTGAGATCATGTTTCGATCCAACATGATCCAGCACTGAAGGCGTATGAAGGATTAAGGATATAAGGACACGGTAAGCACCATATAGATAGTATTTCCTTCATAGCTCTCAGTTGTCAATCTAAGTATTCAGTCTCAGTATATTCTGCATATCCTCACAGCTTTTGATCATTACTTGCACGGTTGCGATATTGTTCACTCAGCACCTCTGCTACCTTCTTGATAACATAAACCCTCTGACACCTTCTATATACTCACGGGTATTAAGTATGATCATTACATATGCGGCTTACCATCATCTTCCTTAAAAACAATAACAAAGCGATAACTTAAAGTTACTCGTCTCTATAAAAGATATGTTTCCTAACACATTTTAGAATTTCACCCTATTATCCGATAGAGCTTTAGGGGACAAGCTACCTCCTTATCCCTCCAGAGCTCATTATAGAATCGTCTTCTAAAACGATAGCTAAATCTAGCTTTTGAAAGTCCCGTGAGGCTCGTTGTACAGTATATCGCAGTAGAAGCTTTTTGTATTAAAAAGATATTAATTGAGTTGTTTGACTAAGATTACATTTATGAGAGAAACCTTCTAACGGGTACCCCCGTACTTTTTGTTATAAAAACCCGGGGATAACTAAAGTCTTTATATCGATTATTGTAAATTAAACGTCATTACAAAAGCAAATGGTTACATTTTACCTCTTTTTGAAGAAATATTTACAAATATATTACGAGCCAAAAAATTTACAGAATTAAATTTTAACACTGTTTTCTGCAAGCTTCGTGTTGAGGAAGGAGACAAATAGAAAACTCCTTCCCATACCCGTTTTGAATTTTTCGAAAGCTAATTGAATTTTTCAGTTTTTTGAATATATTGGCTAATCTTAAATAATATATTGATCATTTTCTACGCTCCTTTTTTCGACATTTTTCCTTTTCGCTGATTTTGACGACATTTTAATAGATTCGAATAACATCTTTCAAGATTATAATATAAAGGTCAAGTCAATATTAAGAGTTTATAAAGTTGTAGACCTTAATTTAAGTATATCCAAAAACGAATTCGCCGTTTAAAAAACGAAATACCTAGAAATAATTATTAAAGTTAGGGTCGGCGTATTTATAGACTCGGAAAAACTATATGTTATCTGAGAATGATTGGCGTTCACGTTTCTATTAAATGTAAAGAGTTTCCCCGAGTTTTCCAACTTTAATCAACAATTAATTTACCATTATTTTGTGATTATTAAGCTTGAAATTCTGTTAACTCATAAAGGTACCCTTTTTCTTTGGGACCTGAAAAGAAAGCCGTTTTCGAATTTCTTAAGTTTAACTTTTTTTCTAAACCCGTTTTCGTTTAAAAGAATTCGGAACGTAATACCTTTTGAAAAGCCGATTATTTTAGCTAGTCTTAAGGTAGCTGTCTCTTGAAACCCGATAACTATAGCAACCTACGCCTAACAGTATATTACTTTTGCTGTTTATCGTTTTCCGAGTATAATTATGAAATCCACAATAACGAATTACTTAATATTATAAAATACTTAAAAACATAGAACGCGGAATTTCCGGGAACGGCTCGTCCGTCTACTATATTTACAGACCATGAAAATTTGCAATACTTCATTAGTGAATAATGATTTTTCGAATGACAGGTCCGTTAATCCGAACGTCTTTTTTAATTTCATTCGAAATCAATTTATAATCAAGAGCCAATTATATAAAACCTAATATATCATATAAAAAATAACCAAGATATTTCTGAAGGTTTTTCTGACCTACGCCTTTTACACCAGGAACTTCAACTTTTACGCACCAAATAGGCTGTTCTTAAATAGCTTTCGCGCGCGTATATCTTCAGGTTAACTGTCGCTATCAAATTCATCCCAAAAAGTTACGAAATTCTTACTAATATCGAATTTTAAAGGAACTGAGACTTTGTGATTACCCCTAACGTTACTTTATCCCGCTTAATTTATGTAACAAATATAGGTTACCAGAATTTTTTTGATGACATTTGTATTTCAAATCACTAAGTATTTAAGTTTTTCATTTCGAAATCGGTAGTAAACGACGATGGTATTTTAGGATTACGCGTCCGTATTTAGGTACTCATTTATAAGCTGTTTATATCCGTATCAATATAAACTACCTACGATTTACTTTTTACAAGCCACCCGAGCCGCAACGCCACTATCGCTATCCTTTCCAAAACATAATTTTAACCTGGATTACACCTCGTGATTCGGCTCTCTTACCGGAATTACGATGTTTATAAACGTATAACTTATTCAAGATATCGTCGAAAAATACTTTTTAAACCCCTACCGGTTTTTAAGCGGCTTGAAAACGAATTTATTATCGATTTCGTATTCGATATCTATCAGGAATATGCTAGCAACCTATGTTACCTTATAATTATTACGGATCGTTTAAACAAATCTGTCACCTAGGAGGCTATAATTATTACAACCGCCGAAACTTATATACTGCGGTTTTTAAGCTGTTATTAATGGTTTTATGGATTTTCTCGTATAATTATTAGTAATTGAGGTTCAAATTGAACCGGTGGATTTTGAAAACGGATTTACGATTTACCAGGGGTAAAATAACATTTAAACACCGTATTTTACCCCGAATACACCAAAGCTACCGAACGTGCCAATTAAATTTTTTTAGTATACTAACGTTCCATTTTCGGTTACACTTAACTTAACTGAAGACTTTTATTACCCTGTTTCCAATTAGCGTTAAATAGTAAAAATATAACTATTATAGATATTAATACGTTTTATAACATCCTATTACCAAGTTTACTCTATATAATCTGTATAACTCAATTATCCCAGTTATAAAGTCGTGTACGAAGCCCGAACATTTCGTTTAACGTATCCAAAATATTACGAAATTTGTATAAGTTTCAATAATGGCTACATAATGACGTATAAAAGAAGCTTCTAATAAGTAACGCTCCCCTTTAAAACGTTTCCTGATCGGTAATAACGTTAAACCGTTTTTTTTAAAAAAAATTACAAGTTAAATAAATTTTCGAAAACGATAAATACACTTAATGATAAATATCACATTATGAATATTATAGATTATTACATGATTCAATTCAACGTTCCGAAAGAGTAATATCTCCTTTTTTATATAAACCAATTTATCTAAGTTACTTCAGACCTGCTTCTGAACCAACGAATCCGTGTCTTTTAATTCCCAACCATTAATATTATAAGTAATAACGGCGAAAAAAAACCAGAGTACTACGTCAATAGTATTTAACGAACTCTAAATAAACCTCAAATCAACCGCCTATAGTTCAGCGACCCCTAGGAATAACAGGTATTAGTTTAATAGGTAGGTTATGTATACCTAACTTAAAAGTTGCTTTCGAATTTCAAAAGTACCGCGACCCTTGAAGTTTTTGAATTGAGTTATAGGTTCGCCAAGTATAATAACAAGCCTTTCCTCACATTTCGTAAACGAATGTAAAGTATAACATTTTAAGATACTACGGTATAAAAACGGTTAATTTACGGGGGCCAAATATATATTTAACTTATATTAATAATACTACCGAAACCATTTAAACATATTATTGTACTCGTCGTCCTCAAAGCCTTTACCTAGTAAATCATAGTCTATTTCAATCAATTAACTTAACTTACTTTCTATACGACATAACTTACTATTAATACGCTTTGAAACCTCGATTAAATATTTAATCGCTTTGAATTACGTCTTATACTTACTTGTTAACCGCGATTCCCACACTTAATTTTAATATACTTTATTTAGCTAAAAATCATAGTCTTCGTTCAAAAGCTATATGACCCTGAAATCTCTGGCATAGATAGAGATAATAAGTACTTAATCTGCTTTACTACATATATCGACCTTCTTTTACGTTACCCGAAGAATTCTTATTACCTTGTTGGCAACGATGACTTAAGTCTACATACTATGTATTCGTTTATTAATACTAAGGAAACGGCTTACAAACAAATAACTTACTCTGGGTTTAAGTATCGAAAACTAAGCAATCTTTAGACAACTTCTTTACGGCTTTATTTATATCGGGGTTTAAGTCTAATGGAGAAAATATATAACCAAAATTTCGGCCTGTCGCGTTAATGAAATATAAACCGTAACAAATACTAGTATCTAACCACTAGCTAACAATTTCCCAATTATTATATAAGCTAAACTTGCCATTAGTATCCTAATAAAACTTTCTAGGGTTATACTTCTTCCTATGAATGTATTTTAAGTATATCTATCTATGGGTTCTATCCAGGTACATATTAATCTCCCAAAAGTCATAGGATTACATATTTGTTAACAAAAACTAGGTAATTCCAAAACCGGAATATTTACGTTTCTAATCGCTTTATCGAATGCGGTAACAAGCTAAGAATTATTTCCATAACCAATTAATAATAACATGAAAACAGGGCTGCTTAATAAAAAGTGGCGGGGTGCGATGTCTTTACTAATACTATTTGTAACGATACTAAGTATATAAAAAGATAATCATTAAATTATATTTTTTAGAGGGGGGGCCATAGAATCATTTATAAAGAGGGCGGTAAAGGGAAGCTCATGCCAGTATCTTTTATATAATGCCAAACCGTTTGATAACTTAAATATTTTACATAATCATACGGCTTTCCAAACCACTCCAAAACGGTTATTTCGCATTTATCATGCATTTGGGCTCGCTAACACCTTTTGCTACCTTTTATACCATGCTGTAAAGGGGTGGGGG
>JASMMZ010000001.1:31059162-31262386 GCA_038502455.1 Anisogramma anomala
AAACTGGTCCTTGAGTTAATAGCTACCAGGGATTTATCCCTAGTAGTTGCCATCAATGCTCGTACGGTACTCTAAAGCCGCTTGGAAGCCGCACGGAAGCATGCCCTTACCTATCACATGACCGGAGCACTTGCTTTATACAGCTCCTTAGCAGCTCCTTAGCAGGGGTTTCTTCTCTCTTCTTCATCAAGGATTATAGACAGTATCCGACCACCTTGAACGACAGCTCCAGACCAGTCCTTTCATACTTTACGTTTATTTACTATATTAATCGTAACTACGGTAGGTTAAGGTAAGTAAAGTAGAAAAGTATTTTAGATTGAAAGGTCTATCGGTAATATACACAACGAAAAAAATAATGTACATTAAGTGTAAGTTTGCCATGTAAATATTTTTGTTCAAATAACATTAAAAGTTATAATATTCTAGTGAATAAAAGTATTAACTCATACGTTATACTATTAAAGAATACAAATGAAAATAGGTAAAATATTATATTTAATTTCATTTTCAATTTTATTGGTAATACCTAAAATTGACTGTCAATTTTCAAACACTAATGTTAAAGATAGGGTTCAATACCTAAAGTCATGAATTGGTAAAAAATATATTAATCATAAAGTTCAATTAAAGTAATAATTAGTTGACTACGCTTTTAATAACTTTGAATAGTTGAAATTCCCAGTTATCATCATATAGAAAATAATACAAAGCCTATATATTAGTTTATAATTTACGATCGTTATGTGGCGAAGTTTTCTTCAGGTATTGTGCCGGATATTGGAATAACGCGAAACTTAATAAGATGTTATTCGTAATTATTCCTATTATTGAAAAACATTAATATTATTACGAAACTTAAGTATACGGTCTTTACTAAGGTTAAAGTAAGATTTGACACTAGAAGGAACCCATTTTTACTTTGGTTAAAGATTATAATTATAGTTGTTAAATTGGTTATTTTCTTTTTCCAAAAAACTTTACCCCATTGTTTTCTTACATAAAATATATAAAGATTCTCGGTGTTAACATCGATATTGAAACTAACGAACTCGTTATAAGAAACTATCTAAGGTTTTAAATTGGTTTCAAATAGAAATATTTATAATTCTATGTTGAATAGTCCAAAGTAATAGTATCGAATTTTATAAAGTCAAAACTTCGTTTAATACACCTAAAATTCAATGTACTTGTAAATAATAGGTTGATTGAATTTATAGAATAACCGGTTCGAAAAATATGGAATACTCGGTATTAAAAAAAATTAAAAGGTTTTTCTACTATGATGAAACGAATTTCCAACCCATTTTGAAGTTTTAGCTTTTATTTATGATAAATTTAACTTCTAAGTTTTCGTTAATGTATTTTACTTTGATGGTAAACCTATACTTTTTACTATTGATTTTATAATAGCTTTTTATGGCTTTAAGATTTTTTAAGATTATGATAGCGTAGTAAATATGTAAGGAGTTGCATATATTATGGATTCACATGTATTTAGATCCTCTAAACATGCTGTTTCACGATACTTATACCAACTTCATTACTATGAAGTTTCGACTTAATGTTAAATCCATAGGAATTATATGTAAATAAGTTTTTTCTTTCAACTTTATTGGTGTATCGGTAAAATCGACAAGGTATACATATTTTTTATAAAGCTTAATTTCTTTTTTCGTTGGAATTAGAAGTTTTATGAACTCGGGAGCAATATTATAATTAATAGTGAATTTTTTTTGAAGATATTACTAATACTAAAAGTCTAATATTTACTTTGTTAGTATTTATTACCTACTTTGGATATTATTATATATCACCATAGTTAGTATACGTAGGGGTTACCTTAAAGGGTACATGACAGTGCATCACGTTACAAGTTGCACTCTTTGGATACCTCTTCTCCCTTTTATCTTACTATATATTTCAATATATACTACTAATCTTTACGATTACTCGTCTGACGCACCAGGTATAATAGAGACCTTACCGATACCTACCTATTTATCACGAAAAAATTTACTCTATTACCAAATATAAGATAGAGTGGTAACATAAAATGAAGTCTTTAAAAACTTAAGAGAGGAATCAGTATAGAGTTGAATCAATAAAGCCCTTAATATTAGTAATGGGTCGTTCATAACGAATTTATTTTTATATAATTTACAAATAAAGTTCTTATATGAAAAGACCATGTAAATGGGGCTGACGTTAAAAGATTTTTATTCTCATCAATTTAAAAGTGATGGTTGAAACTGTTGATGGTTTTATAATTTTTCGTATTAAATAGTTCAATATTAAAAAATATCCTTCAAGTTTAATAAAAACATTTAAATCAAAAACATAAGTAAATATAATCATTTTAAACTAGTCTAAAACAAATTTATTGAACAACGACGGCATAGATAACCGTTTAAAAATATAATACATGGAAAGAAGATAGATAACAATAAATATTATAGAACAGGAAAAATAAAAATTATAACATAAATACCATGAAAACAGGAATGGGATAGTGAACTGGTTTTCAAGCTATGTATAAAAGGTATTATCAATATGTAATGTAAAATATTCAAGGAAAACGACCAAATGAATATTGATCAAATTTTCACCCGCAACTTAATTTAACTTGCATTATTGATACAATTGAAAGAATAATATGTAACGGTTTTCAATTTAGAGATATTTCCTAATATTCAAACTAAAGTTACGAACCGGTTAAACGAAAATTGAAAGTTAATTTAATAAAGATATGATTATAAAATTAAAGATCGAATCTATAATTAATCTTTTATAATCCAAAATATAAATCAACGTTGTATCAATTTAATTATTATTAATTGAACTATTCCCGTAATTAGTGAATTTAACATTAATAGCTGAGATATAACATAAGCGTACATATAATACATAACTAATTTTTAACTGATTACATTATTCATGAGCTAAAGTAGCTTTTGTTTAAATGTTTTATTGGAAATTAAATAGATTATATAAAGCCTTCGTAAGAATCAACTCAAATATTTATTTATTGGGTTTTTATGTACCAAACACACTTCAGAATCAGACCAAATATAAAAGCTTTAATGATTAACCTCTATCCATTTATTTTATAAAGTAAAAACTTTGTCATTATTAGTATATATATCAATAATAAACGTTTTCCAAGGAATACTAAATTTTTGGTAACTAAAAGATGTGTTATATAACATCTAGACCTTTAACAGTATCAGTATATTAAAACTTTCATTAATAATACCTAATTTGATTTTAGTATATCGTTAATACATATATATAATATTAAAGACGATCAAAATATTTAATTTAACTTGCTTCAAATAGTAAACTAAAAATTAAATAAAGAGTATTGAAATTTGCGAGATAAAACCGTAACAATACTTTGAAAAAAGTTCCCAGAAATATTATATATTTTTTTTAATTTAACCAAACGTATTAAACCATTTATCGATTACGATATAATTTTTGGATGGATAAAATACATATTTTCAAACTGAAAAAGAAAAACGTATTCAATAGTAAATGGATAATATAAACAAATCTATTAATAATACATCCCAAAATTTGATAACATCGAAATTGATTATATTTACGGATAGCTCTTCTAAAAAGAACACTAACTGCACTCCCGAAATTGAATTTCTTATAATCGTTTGAGTAGTATTAATTGCAATACAGTTAGTCAACTTTTCTTACAGTAAATTTGACTATACTAACTGCAAGTTGAGTGTATTATTTTATAGATCTAGTGTATTGAACGTAAGTCAAGTACAGTATGACCCCACTTTACACTAGGGTATAGACCAAGAAATTTTCTATAAAAATTACTGTGTAGATTGACTAACGGTCTACTAAGTCTCACGGCTTATTACTTTTTAACCCTCGACCTTTACTTACAACAACAAACGACTTTCAATACTACTCGTTACACCAAACCTTAACTCCTACTTTACTGTTTTCTCTTCCCCTACACCAATTTAATCGTCAAATTCTCTGATTTAGACGAAAAAACAAAAAATCGCCACGTCAAGCCAAGAAAACCACATCGCGCAACCCAACGCCAAGTTGTCAAGTTCTCACACAACTTTATGCCAAAACACCAAATCCCCACGCTTCAAATCATCAAGTCTTTTAAACACCAAATCCTATATAAGCCAACACTTTAAAAATAACACCGAGTTAAAAACACATAAAGAAAGTAAAGGCCCTCGAAACTATTTTTGCTAACTACTATAATAAATATATTTAAATTACGTATATTCATAAGACCTCGATTAAAGCCTACCTTTCCAATTATGTTAACTAATACATCATCAATACGGACCTCGATAACGACTACGACCGCAATTCCTTCGCTTTTCAAAATTTCCGTAAGTTTTTTATTTTTAAAACTCTTAATATATAAAAGATAATTCGACGTATAGTTAAGGCTAAGATAAAAAAGAAGGTTACTTACCGTAACATTTATATCCTTGAAAAACCCCCGCAAAGACTAGCTAAAATTCCCTTTAAATTAGCTCAACAGGAAAACCCTCATTGAAATCCTAATCCTTAAAACCTCTGAGGGAATGATAAAAGCGTTTAAAAACTCTAAAGCACTTACATGCGCTTCAAGAGACGTCCTTTTTATCTTCGGATAAGTCAAGCCTTTGCACGCACTCAAGATAAAAAAACCTATAAACCTATTTGGTAGTCCAAGGACTCCAAGTAACAACGCAAAATATACTTTTAGCGGCGGCAAGGCTCATAAAGTAACAGCTGCTAATACCGCCAAAGGAATTAACATCGATGCTTTACCCTAATTAATTAAGAAAAATTGTCAAATCCGTTTAAACCTTTAAATCCCTATTACCCTCTCGTTCTTTAATCGCCAAGTTTCCCAAAAGCCATTTTACAGTAGACTTACCTATACGCGCGAGCCTATTACGAGTCCTACTATAGAAATTTACCCCTTGAGTTAAACGATTAGCAATTACCTTTAACGCCGTAATTCTGAGGCTCTAAGGTTTAAACTATAAAAAAACACCACTAATAAAAACTGGGATAACTATCGCGACCTGCCCCCAAAACCTGTCAAAATGGTTAAAATCAACAACAAGCTTTGTATAGCCTCCATAAAAATCTGAAATAATATAAAGAAATATAAAAGAGAACTTTACAACTTTTATGATACGAAAATAATGCCCTTTTTGAACACTTACAAATAAATAAAGGTTTTTCCTTCTGGTGTTTACTTACTATTCTCAGAAATCCTGACAAAGTACGCTAAGAATTATTAATTAACCTTCCTAACCTGAATAACCATTTTTCATGAAGTTTACGATAACATAAAAAAGTCACTTAAATCACAACATCCACTTTACCCAATACCATACAAACTAGACCACGACGAGGTGAACCACTATAATAGCAAGAAAAAGAGGAAGAAACATTAATATATATGCTAAACCAAATACTTAACAAGCTAATAATATACTAGTAAGAAATGGGAAAAGCCTATGTTAACGAAGCCACACTTCGCAAATAAGTACGGACAGCAATTACGGATATTAACGAATTCGAATACGCTTTACAACGCCTAAACACCACTTGCGAAGGCTTTTTTTAGCTAGTTAGGCTCCTCGTTTACAATTGTAATAACACGCACACCAAATAAGCTTAACATATACCCCCAAGATAACAACTTCCCTGATATAAATGAAGAAAATTTTACGATATTCAATTACATTGACTGCAAATATAGCTACAGGTGTTTTTAACGTTTAAAATATAGCCTATCGATACCAAACTAAAGGTATGGATATTACTATATACCCTCATAGATAGTATACATAGACTAAAGGGCAGTGCACTGTATTGCAGGGTACACTCCTGCAGGGTGCACGATAACGTGTTACGCTGAAGGCTGCACTCTTGCAAGACGCAAAGTGTAACATGTATATATCGGTCTGGAATGCTATTCCAGGCCGACAGCAATGCTTGGAGCGGCTTAGAAGAATTATTCCAGAATCATACGTTTTGGGCGAGGGCTTATAAGCCCTCACCTATAACATACACCTTTGAATACTTCTTTTTGAATATCTTATCTTGATTTACTACAATACCAATCATCTTTTGATTACTCTTCTACTTGCTTTATTTCACGTGAACAAGTACTTAAACCCTACTAAGAAGAGGAAATAGTTACGCTAAGGCCAACAAGGTTAAGATTTAAACAGATTTGTTTACCGTAAAAAATATAGTCGTAATGCGAGTAAAAGATATTAAATTTGTAACAAGTTTGGTTATTAGTCAACTCGTCATCCACATGCGGAACAAAATGATAAAAAGGTAATATATTAGATTCAGTATCCTACCGCTTTTTAACAATTTTTTTAATTGAATTGCAAACTTTAATGGCGACAAACCAATTAATAACAATAATAATTACACGAAAATTAAGTGACATAAAAATACTACCCTTAACGCTTCTTAGTAACTAGTAGACTACGCTTTTTTATATCAATTTGGTGTTAAATACCTTTATCTTTACCTTAACTAAGATTTTGACCCCTTATATACCTTTAATCATCACGATTGTTATGCGAACCACACGTTTTAAGATATTATACCAAATACAAGGGCAATAAGATACTTAACAAGAGACTGTTCGTAATACGTAACACTATAAAGGTAAAAAGCACTACGATTACTAAGATTAATCGTTACGATGTTAGTAAAACTAAAGTTGGCTTTAAATTAGGCAAAAAATATGGTTACTAGGAATAACTGTAATTTAAAGTGTTATTAAAACGATTACGTTTTACATCTTCAAGTTCACTAACTCTTCACTTTTTTATTTGGAAAACATAAAGACTCTCAGCGTTGAAGTTAACGTTAATGCCAACAAGCTGGTTAAAAACGGCTAAAGATTTCCCCTCTTCATTAATTAGAGGCACTTATAGCTTCATCTTTAAGTCCCTAAATCAATACTATTAAACTTAAGGGAGCTGTAAATACGATAATTACATTGGAGCTTCAACTACCTAACCGTTAACAGGCTATGAAAAATCTATAAATCCGCAAAGTATAAAAATGTAAAATACTTTGCCCTAAAAGCTATCGAAAATCTCTATCACCACTACTAAATGTATACCCAGGCCCCCAAAAGATTTAAGTATATATGAAAATACGATAAAAACTTTAACTATATTGTTTTTATCGATATATTTTACATAAATAATAAGCCTATTATTTATGTCGTTGACTTTGAAACCTCCTTTTACGAAGCTAAATTTCTAAAATCACTTTCAACAAAGGATATATAGGAAAATCCGAGTATATTGTAAATTAACAAGTATCTAGACTAACCTAACGTTGTCGTCCACGACATCGGCACCAACTTCACGGCGGTGGTATTATAAAAAGATACCAAGATAATAGGTATTCAATGTAAATAGGTACATATAAAGGCATACTAAAATATTGGAAAGGTTAAAAGGGCATTCGCCCTACTTCGCTGAATGTATAACATCTTTATATTAAAGATTAAAAGCTTTAAGGATCCGGAGGCATGCCTTTAAATAGCGTTAAAAGGACTTAACGATACTATAGGGCTTGACAATATAATCAAAACGCTACTAGTCTTCAACGTGTATCCACACCTAACGAGTAAATCCCAGCAATGAATAAATAACTAAAAACGAGTAGCATCTTATGGAAAAGTATTAAAGAAACTACGAAAGAAATCGGTACGCTACCAAGTTAACGATACCTTTAACATTAGAAATAGTCTTACGATAATCAACGTGCTTACCCTACCGTTATTAAGTAAAGTCCTCGTATGGTGGGAGCCAAGCAAATAGGAGGGCCTAAATAAAACCTTAAGTATCACTAACTTTAAAGTAGTTATTAAAACTGCTAACGGTCTTATAAACTTCCGTACCACATGAGTTAAGCTTTATATTAAGGTTATTAACAATAAAAACCTTTAAACTAAACAATCGAACCAATACGAACCTCATCTACCCATTGTCGACAAACTGATAAAACCCCGCCAAAACGAACGACCACCGAAAAATAAAAACGTTAAAGAGAATAAATATACACCGGGTTATATTTACAATATTATTTAGTTAAATAGGAAAAAAAAGATAACGAAGACTTAGTATTGAACCTTCTAATATAAAATATTATCAAAACCTTCGGCAAACCATTTTTAAAAAAACGATAGGGTCGAGATTCATGGTTTACTAACTCGAGAAGTCGTATAATTCGTACTGAAATCTGACTTTAAATTTCAAGATCTAAATATCACGATTTTTAAATCGAGGATTATCCATACAGTTGAAGGCAAGACTATGGGGTGACCATGCGAAAAATCACGTTTAATCGCTTAAGAATACGACGATAAAGGCAAAAGTTAAATCATTAGGCCATTACTGACGATTCAGAAAATCAGCCAACAGTTAATAGTTACCCTGGTAACAAGCTTTTTAGCCAAAACTAAAGGAAAATTTACGTTTAATAGTCGAGATATAACGTAAGCATAAACGCAATTAATAACGGATTTACAACGGGTTATATTACTAGAATTACAATAGGAAATATGATTCATCAACCCCTTAAGAACGGTAATACGCTGTATTAAGCCCTTATATGGACTGGTAAAAATAGGCATCTATTGGTTTTTAACCTATTAATTACACTTTAAATTACGGTTAGGTATAAAGTCTTTAATATACGACCCGTATTTGTTAATAACATGAAAGGAAAACTTTATCTTAGTAGGTATATGAATGGACGATTCCCCCTTTTTTTTTTTTTTTTGAAATAGCTAGCTTGATAACATCGGAATGATGAGTGATTAAGGACTTTAACTTTCAAAATTATAAGCTGGTTATGATATTAGCGAAAGGAAGTCAATTAAACTCTAATAAATCGTCAATATGTATACTTAGTGTTAATACCGGCTTTAATTTTCGCCAAAAAGCCTAAGGTACTAATTTAGTTACAATAGACAAGACTAACGTAGCTTAAGTCTAACGGTACCTAGAACAGCATGCCTGTGGCAGTTATATTACCACTTTATATTAACCGAAATCCTTTTACAACCGTTCAATCTCGGTATAAGCATAAAAAATAATAAGTAAAGACTTTAACTAGCTAAATAAAAGGCTCGAGTAGTAGATAAAGAACCTAGACCAAGGGATCAATATTGTTTGAATCGACCTGTTAAAAGCAAAATCAATAATTTTAACAAATAGATTATTTTTAAATGATACAGATCCATCGTTATAAATTGGTTTCCTAATGACCTTCGTTAATTAGGATAAGCGTGAAAATCAATTTAATATTATCGATATCCTAATTTACTCAACATTTGTTCAATACAAAAGGATTCCAAAAATTTACTTGCTTTGAATATCTATAGTATAATAGTAGGCTTTAATGTATATATAACTTTTTACAAAACCCTTAAAGCTATTACCAAATAGTTAAAGATTCCTTTTATCCTCGAGGTAATTTGTACCGATTCGAGGAACCTATTCGAATGCCTTTAGAAACTCGGAACCACTCGCGAAAAACGTTTGATAATAGACGTAATAACACTTCTTAAAGTCTACGAAGAGAAGGAGACTAAATAGTTTCGGTGGATCAACGGGGAAAACAATCCTACTAATACTATAATAAAGGCCTCGTTAAATAATGCACTGAAAAGGTTTTTAAATAATAACAAGTTAATTATACGTATCTAGAACGACGTTAATAGGCCGCCCAATAAAGTCAAATTACTTAATGTCGGCGGCTTGGAATGTGCTTATAAACTGAAATATGACCAGTGAATTAACGATAACTATTTTTTTAATTGGCACGGATAAAGTAAAGTCTTCTATAGGTTTGTAACGGAAGAAACCTTTATAGAAGTCGATAAAATCGAACCTCAAAGCCGTAGGACAAATAACGGAAATTAGGGTCAATTAAAGTGTAAAAGGTGTAATTTGATATAAAAGTTAATTAAAATTAATAAGAATCTAACTAGTTAACGAGATCGCAATTTAACGCTTACCAAAAAAAATTAGTTAACTATACTAGAGTGTGCATACAAAATATAAAGCCGCCAGTGTTGGAATAGTAGTTATAGTAATACAGTAAGTTAACCTTACTTACACTAAAGTTAACTATATTAAATGTAAGTGAAGTGTATTGTTTTGTTGGTCAACTATATTAAATGAAAGTCGAATACAGTATAACTCTATTTTACACTAGGGTACAGGCCAAGCGATTGGCTATACAAATTACTATGTAAACTGGCTAGCGGTTTACCAAACCTAAAATAAGATATCTACCACTTGACTACTAAAATACTACTATTACTTCGACCAATAGAATCAATAAAGTTACAAACTCTAAAGCTTAACCAACAGATATTATAAATTTAAACATTTTTGATAAAAAAGGTTTTAAATTAAAAGTCTAATTAGTAACGCATATAGGAAGGATATTTCAAATTGAATGTCAATGGACCCCGTAAATCATTCTATTCAAATAGGATAGAAATGTAATAGATCTATAGCAAATCAAACTATTGGTTTATACTTTATCTTACTATTCAACATTGATCGAAACAAATAAATTTTAAAAATCAATATGATTTCACTTTTAATTATATTTGCATCAAACGCATTTAAAAGATTTTGAAGAATAAGAATGAAAAAATGTCAATAGGAAGTAATGTTTGAAATATTCTGCTGAAATAAACAAATTAATCCTAAAATATCTCAATAACTAATATATTAAGTTATATCGCCTAACATTAACCAACTCTTTTTGTAATGTAAATAACAAGAATTCCAGATCTACGTATCTATCTATTATCCATAACTGATACGCGTGGAAATTTTGTTAAGGAATTATAGCAGATACTAAAATAATGCCATATTAAACAAAAATCTATTCGAACTAATTCGTATTGCAAAAAGAATACTAATACTATTACGTAAAATAACTAAACAGACTTCGGTAGGCTTAAAGTTAGTGTGGGGTTTTGAAAAGAACTTCACTAACTTTATTAGACAATTGTAATTACAATCTTAAACCCTGCTATCCTCTATGTCTTAAAACATCACATTTCTATTCCTCTTTAATTAAAAGACATAGAAATTCTTACCTTTAAAATCGACATCCAAATTAATAAAATAGTTTAAGGTAACATCCAGGTTTTCATTCAATTGAAAATAGTAATAATTGTAATTTCAATTTTATAAACCAGAGGTAATAGTATTTAATTTGACAAATTCGTATCTTCATGAATTACATTAAAATTTCAATTACCTCGCAACCAATAAATTGTATAAAATTACCCACGTAAATAATAATTGAGATATTAATTAATTTGTGCTAAAAAGGATTGAGAAACTTTTTCAAAATTCATAAAGACATTTTCAAACACCTTGCTGGTTAAAATTTAGGTTATAGAATCAAACTTTAAATTTGATAATTTCGTTAACCAATTGAATTAAAATACTGAACCTATACATTAATTCATTTTTTTGATAACGGAGATTATTGGTACTGAATCCATTAGGATTATAATGGCAAAACAAATGTAGGAAACGTTTCATATGTTCCGGATTAATATGTAGTTGAGACTTTCAAATATAATAGTTTATGATACTAATACTGATTTTGACAAGGACGGATTTTAAATTCAATTTGAATCGACAGAAACGAAGTATAAAAAAATTAAAGTTTATTGTGGCATCAACAGAATTCAGAGAGAGTATAAGTTTTCACATAAAGTTTACTATATTTCAACTAAAGGAATCTGCTATTTTGAATACTTAAATATAAAAAAGAAAGTAGCGGTGAAGAATTTCAACATTACGTTTGGTCCTCAAGGCTTATTTACAATTTTACTAGTTCTTAGCGCATATATTCATGGAATAAATTAATCACAACCATTACCAAACACCTCAAGAAGACCGTAACATATATCAAATCTTTCAAGGAATTAAGGAAGGAATACGAAAATCTCTAAATCAATAATATCCTCAACATTGAAAACTGTGGATATTACTATATACCCTTATAGGAAGTATACATAGGTTAAGTAGAAGTGCACTGTATTGCAGGGTGCACTCCTGCAGTATGCACGGTAACGTATCACGCTGCAGGCTGCACTCTTGCAAGATGCAAAGTGAATCATACATGGATCGGTGTAGAATAACTATTCCAGACCGACGGCAATGCGTGGATCGGTCTAGAAGAAGTATTCCAAAGTAATACACTCTGGATGGAGGTCTTATAAGCCCTTACCTGTGGTGTATACCACTGGATACTTATTTTCGCTATCGATCTTATATACTACAACTACAAATTATTATAATTACTTTTAAAGACCTTATATTCACGTGAACCTTATAGGTTTAAAACCTTACCATTACTAATTAATAGCCGACTAGGTTGATTATAAACAGCTAAGAAAAAAAGGAAATAAATATAAATTAAATGCCTATAACGGGATGTTATAGTGGTCTCAACTACCTGTGCTTTAACATTACGACTTATAAAAACCATACGAGAGTGTGTAATTACGCGGTAGCGCCGAAAAACCCGAAGTATTATAAGATTATAAGATCTGAAGTAACTTTAAAAAAAAAACTCGTTCCGTTAACCACCAAATTATATTAGCGTTTTAAACGTACCTGAGCCCTTTTTAAAGAGAATCTTATTACTTATTAGGCTATATAAGCCAAAACCACCAAGTTTTGGAACCCTTCGTTAAGACCCATCAGTTTTTCGACGATTTACACCGATCGCTTTACCAAGATCGGTTACGCAACGAGGAACCAAACCGACCACCTTATTAATATCAGCTACACACCAAAAAACCAACCGATCCCTCCACCAAGTTCTGCTACGGCACGTTAATACTAACCGACTACCAAACACTGGATCACATAATTACACTCCCTTTACTTTACCCATTTTCCCACATTCGCTCTACTTTTCTGCGTTCACCCTGTTTTTCTTTTAGTTTCGTTTGCTTTGTATATTTTAAGTTTAGTTTCTACAACGTTTACGTTTTTCTATCTGTTTAACTAACGTATCGCTATTAAACTCTAATAAAAACTAATTTAAAACAGTTAACTAATTTATAGCTACACCTTATTTATATATAGTTTAAAATCTATTTACACTATTAAACTTTAGTAAACTTCATTCCGACCGCTTCAATTATCTCATTTACTTTATATTCACCAAACTACCCCAAATTTTGAATTACCCCAAAATACATATAAGCTGCCCTTGACAAATACATAATAGCTCCACTAGCAATGGACCTAGAAAAATCAAACTAATATATAAAGTACCTTTTTCCACATATATAGTTTCCCAACAATATCCTAAAGAATTTAGACCTTAACCTTTAGGATAATAAAATCAGGGCACCAGTAAAGGATTTAGACCCTTAAGCGGTGAACATTTATGTTACGAATATGATTCTCAACTACTGTAATGGCGAAATTAAAGGACGCGACTTATTCGAAGATTTTAGGAAAAATATTAAGGAATAGTTATTAGATATGTGGCGAATGGGAAATAGTATAATTGTAAAACTCCTACAAAAATAATTACGAAATAAAGGTATTAATACACCACGTAAAAGTAACAGCCGTTACGTAAAAGCCCTATTTGTAACGGCCTAATTAATATAAATACCGAAGTAAATGGATGATGAAGTAAAAAAAGGAAAGTTTGTAAAAGGATATTAATTAAGAAAGCGTTAGGAACGTTTACTAAAGGTTATAAGCTAGAGTTGTAAAAAACCACCACAGGTTGAGATACGGCGTTTAGTAAAACTAAATCCCTGTCGAAAAACGGAAATAAAACTGGAGAAATCGACGGAAGAAGAGGAGGCACCGTAACGATTATTTACAACGAAGGTCGAATACTAAACCTCCTTGAAACGAGACTTTAAACCGACGTGAAAACAAAAACACACACCGGACGCTAAAAACAACCCGATCGGCTATAACAGGATCAGCTGAAACACAAAAAACAAACCGCCCCGAAAACCGAAAATCGGCCGAGATACGGAAAATAATCCGATCCAGGAAATAATAAGCGGCGTAAAACGCTAATAAGTATCGTATAGACCGATATCTATTAACTAAAACCCCTATCGCGATCTCCCACTACATCGATTTCCCACGGATAGGAACAACGTTACGAATTTAACCAACTTTACTAGGTTATAAGATGAAGCTCAAAATTATAACGGCTAACCGTACGACGTACTTAACAATAAAATACGCGTTATACTTAATACGTATAAAAATTGGATATTAAGCCTTTATAATTTTACGTTATCTTACCTGATATACTTTCCAGGTAAGCTAAGAAATGGTATACATATAACCTTATAAGTGGATATATTTATAAAATGTTCTAACCGTATTAAATCCTACTTTAACACGGATATTAACTACGGATTGTACAATAAAAACTAAACTAATACGATGTGGGAATTTGTAAAAACGCAAGAGGAAAATACCTATAAAAACCTATAGGAAATCCTTATCTCCTTATTAACAAAGTTCCAGAAATATTAAACAGTCTTCGAATTTAAATATAAAGACAATAAATTATTTATTTAAGTAATGATAAAGGCCTACCGTGGAAATCTGGATTTCGACCTTACACTTTTTGAACCGGAAAAGAATTTGGAAGCCTTTTATGTAAACCTTAGAATATCGCTTAAAACCTTTATACACCGACAGACAAGCCTCGGATTTACATTTGTAGCTAATAAACCCCAAAAAGACGACCAGATTACTAAAGCAGACCTCGCCAAAACTATTTACTATATCCTGGATAAAAGGTTTAAAGTGTACCCGAAATAAAATAATCGCCCCAAATATGGCTATCATAAAGAAATATACTAAGGAAATGAAAGGTAAAACAATTACAATCGAAAAAGATCTTACGGATAGGGACAATACGTACTACGACTGTAACAATACTAACGAAAAGGTATACGCAACCACGCAAATACATAGAAACGTTATATTATATACGATAAAGTCGGCTATTAGTTTATAAACCACCCCGCTTACGAATAGATTCGGATTGAATGGCTATTTTAGGCTGACTATACACTTAAAAATCGGATAAAAGCCAATTTTACAATATACGCAGCCGAATACAAAGGTATGAATAACGGAATTAATACCTACCTTTACGAAGATATATCCGGAAAAGACGACCCTAAGTATAATAATACCTACCTGTTAACTCACGACGATAAAAACGCTTAACGTATCTTCGCCGACTTATAAGACGCCTCCTTTATATATATTGAAAGCTTGGGATACATAAACGAAGTGCTTAACGACTATATAACATCGTAATTTACGCTCTTTAACAGATACGGAAATAGGTTCCAAGGTATTATGTCCAATACTGGCGCGGCCGAAATCTTAATAGTTAAAAAGCGGAAATTCGACGCATTTATAGCGAAGTTTCCGAAGTTTCGGTTGGACCGTATAGGAGAACACCGAAAAGTTCTGTTTAATAAAAGTAAAGCGACGTTTTTCGAAACGGTCGTTGTAAATACACGTTTCGAATCGATTAAGTTTTACGTAATAGACTTTAAAATACTATTTCTACTTTTATGAGTTAATATGAATAAACTCTGAATTAAGGTTCGGAATACGAATAATTAAATTATCCGTGCCTTAACTAACGTATTTATACTATTCCGGCTAAAGTTCGACTACTTAGTGTTTTCCTTAGAAACACGTATAATTAAAACTACTTAATTAACTTAGCCGTAGTTACAGACTTTATACCGACGATTAGAATACCTAATTGTAAAACTCCTTTTATGTTTGTTCTACGTTACAAGCTATACAAATATAGGAAAAAACATACTTAAAGTTATCAAAACATTCTGCCATAAGTGCCAACTCCACTTACAGATCCCACTATGGTTTAAATTCCAACTTTAAAACGATGTAAACTTCAATTACGAGATAAGGATTAATATGATATATCTAAATAGCCAGCTGGTTCTCCACATTGTCGATACGGAAATATTATTCCAAGCTACCAAATTTATACGAAACGCTTTTATTATAAAATATTAGGACTTTCTAATTAACTATTAATTAAACGTTTACTTTAGGGTTTTAAATTGAATCACGTATAACGCTAATACGGATTTTAATTTTACCGAATGGCATACAAAGGCTCGGATGACCGGTAACGAATGTAAATAAATTCCAGTAAAAGACTTATAGGGTATTTAAAAGTATAAACGATATTACGGACCATTGAAAAAAGAGTATATAGTGTTATCGAAAGAATTGAAAGGTATTAACTTTAAAAACTCTATTCTCCAAATAGTGGTTAACGCCATTAACAACACTTTTAGTCTAAATAGGCTTATCTCTGCGTTCCCTATTTTTAGTACCTACTCGAGAATCCATATGAACTTTATCACATTACCATTTACAATACAAAAGGCCAATATTATAGCCACAGCTATAACGGCACTACGTTCATTACGAGTAAAAAACGATATATCCAAAACGTTGCTTACAAAGAATACCCCACGTAAAATTGGAATTTTAAATTTACCATTACAATTTGAAGTTTTAATATGGAAAACAAAAAATGAATAAACTAGATTTTGGAGGATTAACGAGTTTAAAGGATAATATGTACTTGTTAACTTACTAAATGGGAAGAATTCGTTTCACTAGATAATAGTATGCGAATACAAAAAGAAAGTAAAAATGGTCGGCTCGAAACCGTAAGATAAATAAAACCACTTATAAAACATTACCTAAAACAATGGATTTAAACCGAACCCAACTTTAACCTTACCCTTAAAACGCGAATTCAACTCAACTACGCCAAATAAAAGCAAACTATTTAAATTGAACCTATTAAAATCTCGACGCCAAGGGCACTTCCTCAGCTTAAAAACCAAAAAATGCCTTAAAAACTTTACTACGAACTCCTTTATTATATAAAACTAAATGGAAAACCATGAATTTAGCCTAAAGCTCTGCCGCAAAATCATTATTACCACTTTAGGTGCCTTGTTTACACAATTAACTTAAACGGAAATTTCAATCTTAATCGATTAAAGCGTATTTTATTTTAAACATTTTCATCTAATCATTTACGGTACCTGAAGGATTCTTCTAACTAGCCTCGTTTACGAGGTTAAAGATAAGACCAGAAAACCTTGCAAAAAAACTCGCCTAACTGCAAAAAAAATATAACGACGAAAGTAAAAGAGCTATTATAATCTAATTACTTACATTACAACGAGTTAGTCATCTCCTCATACTTACTTTCGTTACCTCTTTTGACGATTGATATAAACTATAAATCGAACTTCGAAATATAACGTAAAATCATACCTAATTTAAAGAATAGCTTAAATAACGAATTTACGCCAATATACCTAAAAACATTAAAAACATCACCCATCTAATACAATTTTACGTATTATAAAACCATTTTACGAATTAGTCGAAGCTGGTGTTTAATGGTATAATAACTATTAAAAACATTATAAAAAACGAATCGAAATAACCAGTTTTACCTTCAACTCATACCTATTAGTATTAATAACCCATTCGAAAGGCTTTATATTAACGGGTATACAGACGGATGATACCCTAACATTATACAACTTTTCGTTTTCCGTATCTAGAAAGAGAAAACCTTTAAAAGCCGACTTAAAAGCTAGACCCAAAACATGCTTAACAGAAAACCATATAATTGATTTTAATAACACCACTTTTACACTTCGAAACGATACTTTAAGCCTTACGTAAGAAGGGCAGTTAAAGAAAATTACACTTATCGTTTTAAATAGTATAAAACAGGCCGACGAATACAAATATCAACGTATACACGGCGTTTAGTTTATTTCTGTAATATAAATAAAAATGGCATTGAACCCTTCCATCGTCGCGTAATACTAAACCGACCCGACAAACGATATGTATAAGAAGTTTAATAAACTCCTTTCGTAACAAATACATAATCCGAAACGCGGCTTATAATTCGTATCGTTAAATATATATATAGCAAAACTATTTATTTTTACTCATAGCTCCTTCGCTAATAACAACGACTATAATTCACAAATCGGCTTCGTTTTAATTCTAAGCAATGAAATACCAGTAATAAACGACTTTATACTTCAAAAAATTGTCTATTAAAACTTTACCAAGTATAAAAAGGTTACGAGAAACGTTTTAACTTACGAAATTTATAACATGGTTAAAGGCTTCAATTTAAAAATTATTATAATAATAACGGTCCAAATAATAATTTTTAACCTTAACTTAAACCCTATTTCTCTTTTTCTTTATACTTATTTCTTTTCGCTTTATAAGTGTTAGTTCAAGTCAGGTATTGAAAATAAAAAGCGGTCGATAATCGATATTTTAACATTGAGCGAATAGTATGAATGATAGGAAATCAAAGAAATCAGATAAATTAATAGCAAGTCGAACCTGGAAAATGTAATAACAAAGGCTACACTAAACATTGTATTAAAAACTCTTATATTTACAAGTATATTATTTATTAAGGTTGTTAGAAAGATCTTACAACCTTAATAAGTTGTCATGCCGCAAGAATTTTCGCTTACTCGTATCGACTCATCGATACCTTCCGCGCCGATCTACTTTTTACCTCTATTTAAACGGACTATTTACACCGATTACCTATTTTGCCTTTATTAAATAAGACCATTCATACAGATCCCCGATTTTTATTATTATTAAATTTTATAACATCGCGTTACTTCTGGCATGTTATCTCTTTTCTTTTATATTTTCAATTATGTTGATCGCTTTAAAAAATTAATATATAATGTATTGTATTATAGCCGGGTCTTTACCGTCTTTTCTGTTGCTTTTCCCTTTTATATTAGCGTTACCATTATTACCGCTAACGATATTATTAACGCTAGCGAGGATATAGCCCTACATATTATTAGTTATACCCTTAGATAAAGATATAAAGGATGGATTACTCTTTTCGTAGCGAAGTGCAATAACGTCGTCAAACTTGCCTACGTAATACATATGTATTCCCTGTTTCCAAGCGGTGATGATGGTTGCTGTTTCCTTAATCTTCTTGTTGGCACCTATTACTAATTAATATCGGTTTATTTTGGTTATTTACGACGGTTTGTTTTTTGGATTACCCCGAACGGTATATTTTTGGTAGAGAAAGTTTTTATAATTTGGGTAAAACTTATTAAAAAGTTGGTGGGCGCGTAATACAGCCTCGACTTACGGCCTTAAGATTACTGGAACGGGGGCGTAAGAGCTGTTAGTCCGTTAATAACGGTAATAACGAGCTGAACTGCCCCCGTGTTCGTAATAATTACTAATAAATTTACTCGCGGACATGAACGCGACACACGACACATAAAACATATGTATTAACGGTTTAAAATTACGGACTCGGGTACGCCGTTTTAACGTTTAACGCATTAAAAAGACCTTATGTCATACCCTGGTAATATAAAGCTTAAGGCGGCGAAGGAAATCAGTTTCGTACTCCTTATTAATAAAAAAGGAATATAAAAACTTATAATTAAAGGGATCAAAATATACGTACCTAAATGTAATTGCGCTAGATTAAGTTTACGGCGTAAAAAGACCTTTACGGGTAATAGGGTTTTTACCTGTGGGAAGAGGGTAAGGTTTATAACCTTAGGGGCCCCCCGCTCCTTCTTTTAGGAGTTGTGAAAGGGAAAGGGAAAGGGAGGGGAGGGGGGCGTGGTGGCGGCGGGAAAGGGGGCGAAGGTGGCGGCGGGGCTGGGTGACGTGGTAGCGGTGGGATTTGACGGCGTGGTGGCGAGCTAACGAGGGCGGGCGGCGTAACGGTAATAAAATAGATTATACCCGATAAAGGCGGGTTATTTCTGCTAGTAATGGTGGTGTTGGGGGCGGCGGCTACAGCAGCTACGGCGGCGGCGACGCGCCGATACTTTCGCGTTAAACGGCGCCTTGCCGTCTTATTTTTTTGCGACATCTATTTAAGGAATAAGTTAATATGTAGGTGTTAGCCAGAAACATACCTATTAAAGAGGTTTGTTTGATTATGAGGAATAGAGGTTAAGTGTGGGTGGGGATTTATATCGGCTTAGATTACGCGCTTTTAAAAAAGAAAGGAAAGAAGTTTTACCTAAACCGATAGCGATATATCTTTTTATACTAACCTAATACGTATTTACGTAATCACCCCTACGTAATCACACCTACATAATTACTCCTATACAATTACCCCTATGTAGTTACCCCTATTAATAACCACGAAAAACACTATCACCAACCATATCACCCCCATTTAACTACATGAATCAAACCCAAACTATAACCACCATCTCGGTCAGAATTCGCTAATCCTAACCGAAATTGCTAATTTGGACCTTTTACAATTGATACGGCAACAATACTATCACTATAGAAACTATTAATTTAGACCTATTACAATTAATATTACAAACAATACTGTAACTAATAGGCTATAGGCACGGAGTATACAAGGAAAAACAAAAGATTACCTATGTGAATATTACTATATACCCTTATAGATAGTATATATAGGTTAAGTAGAAGTGCACTGTATTACAGGGTATACTCCTACAGTGTGCATGGTAACGTATTACGCTGCAGGCTGCACTCTTGCAAGACGCAAAGTGCATTATGCATGGATCGGTCTGGAATGGCTATTCCAAACCGACGGAAATGCGTGGATCGGTCTAGAAGAAGTGTTCCAAAGTAATACGCTCTAGGTGGAGAGCTTATAAACCCTCACCTGTGGTGTACACCTCTAGATGCTTCTTCTTGCTATCGATCTTATATACTATAACTACCAATCATTCTGATTACTATTCAAAGACCTTATGTTCACGTTAACCTTATAGGCTTGAGACCTTACCGACAGAAACAGACCATTAATAAAAAATGTATTATTTTTACTACTATAAGGGAAAAAAATTTCTTATCGAAAACAAGACACATATGAAAAACTCGATAAGATTTTAAATATTACGAGTCAAAAATTGATCTTTAAAATCGTTGACTATCTTATTACTTTTCATATCGGATATATTAAATGGTATATAAAAACCTAAAGATAGGATTTTTAAATTCCAAACTTTTAAGTCGAAAACATTAATTAATATGATTCACTTACACTCATCATTAACAATATCATAAAGTGATAGAATCGTAAACTACCATAAAAAAGAAAAGATATGAAAAAGAATAAGATAATTATAAAATGATAAATTGATACATATATATACTACAACTTATGTATTATAAAATCGTAAATATTATAGCGAATTAACTATTCAAATACGTTTTGAAAATATCAGAAAACGCCTGTTAATTTATTCAAAGAAAAGAGGGGAGTTAATAATTACGGTATTTTTACTTGCGGCGCGGTTAAGTTTACGTTATTTACGTAATTTAAGAAGTAAATCGTAATGTTCTCTAAGTCAAAAATACAATATAAGGAAAAAAAATAAAAACTTTAAACCGATCTTACGAAAAGATAATATAAATTATTTGAGGTTATGGGAACTAATTCCAAATGATTATATTTAATTGATCTCTTACAATCTAGAAAATTAATTCATATTCAATCGTTGTAATTATTGCTAATACGACTACTAGCAAAGACAGGGAGTTTACTTTTAATAAATGCGAAATTATGCCAGCATATACTTTATTAGCTGCTAATTTTTGACGGATTATATTACTAAAACTGTTAAAAAAGTTACATCATAATTTTCCTACTAAGACCGTTATTAGTTAAGTTAAAACTCTCCATTAATCGCATAAAATCAGAGTGTATTGGTTTCTAACATAATCAATATATTTCAAAATCAAATGAAATATTAACCGTAAAATATTTAACACGTATCTACTAATTATAAGCGGCAAAATGATAAATACACGTAATATATAGACAAATAATATGTTTTTTTTAAAATACCATAGGCATTATACTAGTGGATTTATAAATCATTTAATATTAAAGTCTCAAAAAGTTTTTAAAAATAAAAATGTTAACCAATATTACTCAATTAAACTTAAATCAATCGTTAATCTATATTTATTTCATTGACGGATATCGCGGTACATACCCCCATCTTTATAAAAAGGGTTAGGATATCAATTACATCAAGATTAATAAGACTGATAATGTAAAATAATAATGTAATCTTTAATAAAAGCCTAAAACATCCTATATTGATACGCTTTATAAATCTAAGATATCTGACAATCTATTAATTCCGACAACAATTTAATATACATAAAATAAATATTTAAACGGGTTAAATAAACATAAATAATAGAAAAAAAATTAACTAGCATAATGATCTTAATATAACACCAGTAAAATTAATGATGGTAAGGCGAATGAATTTTATATATGGTTCCTTTTCCAATCAAACCAACTTTATCTCTAAGATTCATTTTTTGAAAAAATACTAATCTACAAAAATAAATCTAATAGGTAATTTAATATCACCAATAACATTATTTTCAATATATTTATTTAATACCAACGTATAGTACGAAATTTATCAATATCCAAAGCTTATAATATAATAACTGGATTCGATATCAGTATTCGAATCAATGATATATCAAAAATCATCATCAAAATCTATAAATATCTTCAATTCCTATAATAATATATAGAAACTTTCGAAACCTTGATAAATGCCTTCAAAGTTTTTGAACAACTAATAAAAAGCGTTTATAAACAAAAGTAATATGTTTAAGGGAGATATACGAAATTAAAAAAATAGTTAAGTCGAGGTAAATCAATGTCAAAGATAACTCTACCAGAGTTATAACCAAAACTGGACCTAGTGGCGTTCAAAGAAAGTTCATAAGTAATAAAAACTGAATTATTAGAATCGAAGAATATATAAATCACCCGATATATAATATTGATAGATAAGGATTTCCCGGGAAAATGAAAGATTATTTAAGTAGTTATATATATAGAAAGTCTATCTAAAATGATAAACAAAAGCTTTAAAATAATGATATATAAGGTTATAACAAGAAATTTATATTCGGTAATAAATGAAATTGAGGCTAATGTTATAGGCTTTAAGATTACAATGTAAATAGGATATATATGCAAAACTATTAAGGAATAACAAATTAATAACAATATGAATAAGAGAAACTTTTAATATTACTGTGAATTAATAATCGACAATACTAGCGCGCACAAACAAAGTAAAAAGTCGCTAATATTATAATAATAGCCAATGATACTATAGTTAAATCAATCATATGAATTTCAAATCAATTTCAGTTTGGTATCGAATATAATATAGGGTATAGGTTAAACAGTTACCTATATAAACTAGTGTAAAAACCGGTTAGCGATCTACTAAAGTTAGAAAAAACACGTACTACTTTCAATGCAATACACCAGTTACTTCAACAAGAGATTCGAATCAACTATAACATAATGATAAAAGTCTACTAAAACGAAATTTATTTCAGGTTGATAATTTATAACATGATTCTTAAAAAAAGATCATATTATAAATTAATTACATATATATGTCATAATACATGCATTAATTATAAGAGGTAAAAAATATGTTTGTATTATTTCCACACACATATACACACACACACATATATATATGGTAGATAATAATTGTTCTATAATATAACATTCAATACTTGTATTAAATTTGTACAAAACTAGTATACATTTAGTTTAATAATCATTTTGAAAGTAAAGGTGACTATTACGTATAAAGATTAATATACTTATAGTACTTTATTAGCTTTTGAAGTTACTAGTAATTTACTCTTAATAATTATTTTCGGTAAAACGGTTTTATAGTTTTTTATGCCTTATAATATATCGAGTTCAAATGACATCAATTAAATTACTCAGCTATATAAAGGTTTCAAGGTGTTTAGCCTAAATTGAAAAGGGGTGTTATATTGTACTGGTAAATGGTATAAATTGTTTTTGGTTGGTTTGTACGTAATTTCGTACGTTGCTTTAGGTACACTTCAACTTTAGTCAAACCAACTCCGTTACCTAACATTGAACAGACTGTCTGGTCTATTCCTATTTTGCTATGTTTCTGTTTCTGCACTTCCAACAGCATCATAGCCAGTCGGACTAAACACATGGGATACATCCTCGTGAGCCTTCCTTACCCCCTTAAAACTTGTAAACCTGGTCCTTACCGTAACCCAGCTCCGCCAACGCACCCGACAACTCGCCCTGGTCCTTCGGGCTCACCTTGTCACCCGAGATAGCCTTATACATTGGCGGAGGCCCACAGACGAAGACCTTGATGTTTTCCTCCTTGGGACCTGGCAGCACCTCCTTTAGCAGCTCCTTGGTGATGTAGCCCTTGCCGCCCGTCCACTCCGGCGGGGGGTTGTCGAGCACGTAAAACGCGCGGAAGCGCTGCGGGTACGTGTTCTCGAGTTCGTCAAAGTCCTTCTTGAGCAGGATGTCGGCCTCGGTCACGTTGGCGCACACGAGCGTCACCTTGGTCTTGTCGTCGGGGTTCTTGAAGATGGCGCGGCACAGCTGGTGCATGGGCGTGATGCCGGTGCCGCCCGCGACCAGCGCGATGTGCTGGTGCTTGTTGGGCGACCACGGGTACTTGGGCAACGGGCCCTTGAAGTCGAGCCGCTGGCCGGGCACTATGTCGTGGATGTGCGTCGACATGGCGCCGCCCTCGTACTTCTTCACGAGCAGGTCCAAGTAGCCCGTCTCGTCCTCGTCCGAGATGGGCGTGTACGGCCGCACGACGGGCTTGCCCTCGGCCGGCTTGAACTTGGTCAGCAGCGCGCTGGCGACGCTGAGACCGGACACCTGATCCTCCCCGGGCAGTCTGAAGCGGAACTTCTTGGTGTTGTGGTTGACGGTCTCGACGTGCTCCAGCTTCAGGCTCACGAAGCCCTGGTCGCCGCCCGTCAGCGCCTTCTTGACGCCGCCCGCGCCGACGGGCAGCGCCTCCTTAAGCTTGCCCTCGGCCTTTTGGGCGGCGCCCGGGTTGTGCGAGTACAAGTAGTAGCCGCCGGCACCAAGGGCACCCGCGCCGAGGAGCCCGTAGAGGACTGTGTTGTTGCTGCCGCCGTTTCTGGAGGGTGGCGGCGGGCTAGAGGTGGGTGGTGTAGTTGCATAGCGGCGGACGGGCTGGCAGGATTACCGCTGGTCAGCATGGGACCTTCGCGTGGGGAGAGAGAAATCGGGCAGGGCTTACCTGCTTGATGGCCTGCGCCGACTGGCACGCCCGGAACGCTGATCGCGCAGCTAGCATTTTGATGGGGTCGTGAGAGATGGAAGGAGACGGATCGCGGAAGTCCAATCGCTCGAAGGTGGAAGGAGTGTATATTCCCAAAATACCAGGGACCCAAAGCAACTGACAAGTTCCTTTGTAGGTAAAGTAGGTAAATGGTACGGTGATCAATTCAGGTGCCGTTTTTTACATCAGCAGCTTCGGCCTGTTCGTCAAATTATCTATGAACTTTTCAAAATTGTTGATTACTATACAGACGGTGTCGCGTGACTTTATAAGGTTATAGGTCGTTATATTGTGTTCAGTAAAGCAGTATAACGTTGTGTTATAACGTGGGATATTATATATATTTGGGAAGCATATTGATATTGCACTTATTTTTTGTGACGTAAAACTTTTGTTTAAAGTGAAAATCTCATATTTAAAATGTATATATCGAGTTTATTGTTATTTTTATTTTTCTTCAAAAAATACAGGGAATTTGTTTATAAAAACGTGATTACTCGTTTTTATAATTACAAAACGTATTTTCGTATATTATTACCATAAAATTATTAATGTTTATAATTTACTATCTTGTAAAAACTGATATCCGTACATGTTAAATTTTATTTCCATAAGGATTAGCTGGATTTCCGCTCGTAGAAATGGATTTCTATACAGGTGGAAATGGGGTTTAAAAGAGCTGGATAGGGTTCAATAAAAATTAATAAACAGCTTACAAATCTATCATTATCAAATCTTATATATTTTACAAACAAATATTAACGAACTTTTGGTGGTATACAATATTAGTACAAAAACTGATCTTTAATATATTTATAATATCTGTAATACGCTTCCTTTTAAACATGTTTAAGTTCGTTAATTATTGTCAACTACGACTATCCACTCTTATTTTTCATTATATATAGTATTTTTATAGACAAAGCTACTATATACAGCGTTATTATATACGGTATTATCATACGTGCTTACATAATACTGCTATATACAACGCTATTATATAAGGCGCTATATAATACAGTTTTATTATATAAAGCGTAGCTATACACAGTACTGCTATACACAGTACTATTATATACGATACTACTATATATGGCGTTACTATATATAGTACTATTATATACAGTGTTGCTATATACAATGCTGTTATATATAGTGTTACTATATATGATTCTTGATTATTTATAGATATAAATTATAATTAAATTTGATTACAATTGCAGACCAAAGGAAGTTACGGTTGTATATATGCAAGTCAAGTAAAGGAATATAAATTTTTATAGGAGCAGTTTTGCAAGCCGTCTGCCGGTTTTACTACCTTATATACATATATATTATTAGGAATTCCCCAAAGTAGAAACCCGCCTACCCGTATAAAAGTTTTTTTACCCATGCGAAAATCTACTTAAGCGTATAGAAATCTACTTTACTCATTCGGAAATCCGATTTGACATATACGAACAGCGAATTTTTATTTATTACTTGAATATAGTATTATGTAAATATTTATTCATCAGAATATTATACATTTAATGTATAGTCATGAGTGTTAATGTAAATCATCAATTGCAAAATATCATTATATCTTATTAAAACTGTTAATTCATTTGAATTATATGATAAAACCATAATTTTATATATTCCTAAGCAGAATTTCGTTCGGAGGGATACTATAATAAGTTTATTCCAATAAATAAGTGTGTTTGTCGTGATGATAGTCAAGTACAGTGGTTGCGAGTTACCTCACAAATTAACCAATTCATCATAGGTCATGTGTCAAACTTCCGCCCAATCATATGAGGGTGCAAGCTAACAAGCAGCTTGACTAAATATAACTTTTTCACGCACTACTTGTTTGTCAATTCTATCTGGTACTTCGATAAAATTTGAATCAAAAACTATTATCACGTTTCAAGACTTATACGCAAAGCCTACCAATAATGATTAGTGCATAACCGCAAGTTAAACATTGAAAGTCTAAGCAGAAGAAGAAACTACTTTCCGGTTACGTTTTACAATGAGATAAGGCAAAGGAAGATTTTTGCGAAAAGCTCTTTTTAACTACGTTCGTTTCTATGGTAACAAGTATATAAATCTTTTTAAATTGCACTTTTTCTATGGTAGTCCAAAATTAGCGACAATATCGCCGAATTATTAATATATTTTCATTCAACCAATCATAAACCAAACATTTCAAGGACTCATTGCTGAAAAAATCTCAACCTCGAGCTAGGTAATCTTTGCAGCTTTGATGACTAAAGTCGCGATGAATAAATTATTTCCTAAAGTGCAGTCAACAATCGAACTACATTGAAGCTATAGTAGGCAGAAATATCGTCATAAAAGTCAATAAAGAGCTTACATTTCTTATCTCCAAATGATGTAATATGAAAATTTATTTTAAAAACCGTTATTAGAAAGTTTTCTCAAAATACACAATAAACTTTGTTTACTAATTCTTTTTTACTTAAATTCTAAAAGAACTAATTACGACGTTTAAAATTTTTAAGATTTTTACGAATACTTTATTAACTAGATCATTAACCTATATACGAGGACCTCAAAAGAAGTTAAGATTAATGTTAAGGATAATCCCGCAAACGAGGATTCTTTATCACTAAAAGAACTACAAGTAGTCCAGCTAATACCCTTTTCAAATACTAGAATAAGTAATAATGTGCTGAAGTCCCTTGAATTTATGGAAATGAAAGAAAATACGTTATTACAGAAAGTTAATACACCTATATTCGTTATAAAAATCTATCTATTAACTACTGCACAGGCAAAGTCCTTAACTTGAAAACTTTAGATATTTATTTGCGGTGACCTAACAATAAGGATTGATTTATTAATATACTGAATACTTTGACCCGAAATCGGAATAGCATTAAACACGCTTTTAGATTATAAGAAAACGCGTAAAGCAAATGTTGTGAACATGGTTGAAGGAATTGATATCAATGAGGTCATTAATGTAATTGAGTATAATCGTTATGGTTATGAAATAAGTTACAAAAATGAAAATACAACCCCGCAAAACTTGAATCGTCATTATATCGAATAGTATTAAAAGAAAGAATAGGCCTATATACCGGAGGCTACTATTAACCCTACTACAAAATTTACTACTAGACTAAGTTATTAGATACTATCTGTATTACCGAGATTTAAAGAGACAGGCAGCCGATACCGGTATTAAGTATTTATGGGGAAATCATCTTAATTTATAACCTAATTCAGGTAAACTGATTAATATTAGTTACAAACATTTTATTAATTTCGCCAAAATTTGACGTTATGTAAAAAGGTAAAACAGTAAACCTTACGATTTGTTTAATAGAAAGATTATACCATTCTTCTATATCTATTAAGGAAGGAGATTTAACCATTAGGTTTTTATTGACTTTATCTAGAAACTTTTACCAGTTAAGCTGAGGATTAATACTTATCTTTCATATATTACTTTCTTACTTAAGGCACGAAACTTTCACGATATTTACGACGTGATAAAGAGTTACTTTAAATACAAAGTTTAATTCATTTTATATTTTATCAATTTGTTAAAATACGGTTGATAACTGTAATGTATCACAAAAAGAAATAAAAAATACCCATGGATGTTTTTTCCCAAGTTGACCGATTTTGAGATTATAATATTAAAGACTTTTAATATTGCATTATATCGATTGTCCGTATGGAAGATTTAAGTAATTAAAACCTGGTTAAAAGCTTTTATATTTGAGTTTAACCTGGTTATTCGAAGGAGGAAAACTTTTAGGTTTTAATAGTTCAATCAGATACAGAAAGCATCGAATTTTTCGTTATAATGATGATAAAAGGTGTTTGATTTACTTAAGGTTTAGGTATTAGTAACACCTCTGCATTATTACCAAGTGATATAAATAAAAATTAATATATTTAACTAAATACCTTGTCGTTTCAAAAAGCAAATATAGAAAATTTGATATAGATTATAACAGTAAGGATATGTTTAGTGTTGGGGATAAAATATGATTGAGGTTGCGTAATATCAAGATATATATTAGAAACAAATTTCATAACTATAGAATGTATAATTGCATGTTATGCCTTAGGAAGGACGTTGACAGAGTATATGGTAGAGTGGAACACTCCGGTTGCGAGTTTATAAGCTCTGACCTGAGGCGAATACTTTCTGGATACCTCTTTTTCCTCACGCCTAATTTATTTTACCTTACTATTTGAAATAATACATTGTCTTTTTTTACGATGAAGTACAAAGACCTTACCGATACTGATTAGTAGTTGATTCGGTCGACTATAAACATAATAGAAAAAAGGAGACGAACTTGTGTTTAATACCTATAATAGGATATTACAATGGTCTTAATTGTTTCGTGTTTTAATACTACGATTTATAATAAGTACACGAAAGCATGTAAATATACGATTTCGACTATAAAGCCCGAAGCGTAAAAAGACTGTAAAACTCGGGGCAACTTTTAAAAAAATGATTTTAGTACGATATTATTAATTTGGTTGCCGCTTTGGACATATTTGTGTATTTTTAGAGAGCGGTATATTACGTATTAGCTACGTAAGTATTATGTTTCGTTTTCATTCACTGGAATTTATCAAGCCCAAAAGTGGAATCTACATCGTTTAAATATAATTTGGAAGCAGTTAAAATCACTTCAAGCCTTTAAACCAACTTCCTAAACGTTTAGTAAAAATACATAGAACGCTTAAAGTAACTTTTTAAGTGTTTCGGCGCATATAAAAAGCGTTTAAGAGACATTTTGAAGCGTTTACTAAATTATTAGAAGCTTCAAAATCTAAATTAAACACTGTTATACCATTTTTACTCGCTTTTATACAAAATCTTAACCTTTATATATTAATTTTTTACTTCGAATACTTGATTTCTTTTATCTCTTTACCCCGTTTTACTTATCTTATATTATATTTTTTAGTTGTTATAAACGATGTTAAACTTTACTAGTCATTTAGATAGTATAGTATTTGTAAATGCTAATAATCAAATTTAGATTATTTAACTAGTTTTTGATTACGTCTCTTTTGTATTTCATTTGTAAAAGTAAGTGTCAAATATCTTATTTGAAACTATTAATTAAATTTTGTTTAAATTTTATTCGATTATTTAACGTCGTTATTTGTCATTTAACCTTCAGACCCCTGAGAATATATCACTTGAAACGTGTATGAAGCCTTATTATTTCAATATATTTGGCATAGGCTATTAAATGCGATATCCTTACTTTATATAGGTTTACCAACAACGAGCCCGACTTAAGCTAGCGAATTTATGGATTCTTTGTTTGATAAAGAAAGCTTTGAAAAAACGATTTCAAATATTTTGATTTGGACCTATGTAATAATAAAATCGAAGTTCTGGTGAGTAAATTGCATTTTCATGCTGAAAATACGTATGTTTTAAGTTGGATGTTTCGCTATTATAACGGAAATATTAATGGAATTGATTTGTTTCATAATTTCCGAAAAGACTTTTGGAACTACACGTCAGAAACGTGGTGTATAGTAGACGGTATAAGTTTAAGAATATTTCATGCGTTATCATGGAGTAAAGGAATCAATACGACTGTTGATAAAAGCGGTATTATTGTGAAAACGGTAGCCGTAACGGTTTAAGTCGAGAAAATATTGATATAAACCGATAGTTAAGTAATAAATATAAATCAGTAAAATGATATTAGTTAGAGAAACGTAGGAATCAATTTATTAAGATTTTTTTTAACTCAGTAATAACGAGGAAACACTTTACAAATATAGGGTATAGGACTTTTGAAAAAGTTAGACGCGTTTCACAAAATAAATATAGAGTTTAATAAATTTACGGAAAAGGAAGCAAAGTCATAAATGTTATCCTTTACTCGGGTTTAATATACACCCGCTATAATAGGTACCTTCGAAAAGGGGTATAGGCAAAGCCACTCTCTAACCGTATATAATACCCTTTTCAACCGTAGTGAGAGCACACTAAATGAATGAGGCGGCGTTTCCGGAGAAAATATAAAAGGTGATAAATGATAATACGAACTTTATGGATCAATACCTAATAATTACGACTTATGTCGCAACCGTTTACCCCATCGGCTTCCCATTAATAGGAGTAACCTTATAAAGCTTACCAACTTTGCCAAATTATGAAATAGGAACGAAAAATATAGTAACGAGTCTTGCAATATACTAAATAACAATACCCATATAATGCTAAACATTTGTAAAAAGAATGGATATTGAACTCTTTCAATTTCAAACAATCTTACCCGATAAATTGATTGGGTATACTGAAAAAGTAATATATATATTATTTAATCAACTTGAATAAATTAACAAAGTATTCCAACCGTACAAAATACATTTTAGTATAGAAAGTAACCACGAATTATAAGATAGGAATTGAACGGGTATTGTATAGGAGTCTGTTCAAAATTACCATAATAATAGAAATAAATCGCTATAAGATATACTAAATACTTTGTTAGCAAAGATGAGAAAATTTTGGATAGAGTTTCGACCGGAATACTAAAACAACGAACAAATTGTTTAATTACTTACGAAAATATACCGTAAAATTCCAAACATTAATTTTATATTATTCAATCTTAAAAGCATTTGGAAATTTTTCATACAAGCTTTCAAATTTCATTCAAAACCTTAATGTATTGATAAGAGAGCTGTAGATTAGTATTTGTAGTAGGGAAGGCTAAGGACGAGAGCCTGCAAATCATAAAGGCGGATTTTTCCAAGATGATTCACCAGGTTTTATACAGAATATCTAAAGATTATCTAAGGAACGAAGATTACGAAAACCCCAAATATTGATATAAGGGTGATAAACATTAAAAATAAAACTTCGGAAATCGTAGATAAAGTGGGTACTAGCGGATGCGCCCTTATAACTACGGACGAGGTTTATCTCATATACTACTATATTAGCATGAAAGTATATAAGGGTTTAAAGATCCTTAGAAACTATGTTTTATATGTAATAAGGTCGGTTATTAGTCGATTAACTATCTGGTATGCGAATAGATTCGTATTGAACGATAATTTCAAGTCGATTATCCGCGTAAATACTAAGTAAAAGGATATTTTGCCATGTATATAGCCGATGACAAAGAAGTTAAGGATAATTTCGACGTTCACCTGTACTAATATACGTTTATGGAATATAATTCGGAGGAGGACGAGATTTACATGATAATCGAAGATAAGAAAACGGATTAGCGGGTATTTGTAGACTTATAAAATATTTTATTTTTATATAAAGTAGGTTTGGATAGTGACAATGGCGTATTAAAAGTTTATATAGCATCATAGTTTACGTGGTTTCACAGGTATAGTTGCCGGTTTCAAAGTATTATACCAAATATCAGTGTGGGAGAAATCTCGACTACCGGAAAACAGTAATTTAACGTTTTCACGGCATAGTTTCCTAAGTTTTAACTCGATCGGATGAATCAATGCCGCGAAGTTTTGTTGGTTAAAGATAAAGTATTGTAATTTGGTACGGTAATGATGAATATATGATTAGTATCAGTTGAATTTTATCTAATGATTTTTTAAATATTATTTTTATTTTCGTTAATTAATAAAAATAAGTATGTTATTGTGGTGTGGAGTACGATACATCTACTCGTTTACATTTCGAATAACCTATTTGTGCCGTTCCATGTGAAATTTAGATACCTTTATTATTTTTTTGCCAATATACGAATAATCGAAAACGTTTATTTAATATAACAATAATTATATATATTGTACCGACGGTTCTAACACCCGGTTTTATAAATTTTATGTAGCTTCTGTAAGCGGCAGATTATATTTATGAGGTTAAAAAGCCGTTAGAGGTTATTGAGAAGTTTCATGAAGAATGTTAACTATATTTATAAGCTTTACGTCAATTAAAATTCCGCTTGTAAAATGATATTGATTTTAATCACAAGGTTACTCAGGATACTATATACCTTAACGGGAAATTTATCCTTTAAGTCTTTGACTTTTTAGCATCCTTTTTAATCGCAAAACTTGCGCGAAACGTTTTCGTAACAGGATTTTAGGATATTATAGTAAATTTTTGGATGAGTGTTTATTTCTGGTCTTCGAATTTGATTACTTATGATATAAATACGGTTTTTAATTTGAATGAATAGCTAATTAAGGCTAATATATCCGGAAGAGAGAAGAATAAATATTGGTGGAGGTGTTCGAGGGTATCGATAAGTATAAAAGGTATTAAAGACGGTTTGAAAAGTTGTACAAGGTTTTATTGAAGGAATTGAATGGAATAAGTACATAGGAATTAATTCTATAATTAGCCGTAAGCGTTATTCATAAAAATTCTATTTATATTGAACTTATTCTCATATTCCTTATATTTGGTGTTTACTTTATAGTACATACGTATTACACAACGTTATAAGTTACTATTTAAAGAGCAAATGTTATGATAAAGATTATAATAACTTTTCGTTTGATAAGGACTGAAAACAATATTTCCAAAGTATGATTAATGAAGAATAGTCTGTGGGAAACGAGCGTTTTGTAGTTATCGTTATAATCTAAGGTCCTAGTTTGGAGAAAGAAAAAAGGGTAGATTAACCCTTAAAATATTAGCGGTATTAAAGGATACTATATATTTGTAGGCTCTTTGAACAAGACAAGTTCATTTTATTAGATGATATTATGAAGGTATAAAAAGTAAAAGTCAAATCATAAGGCTTCAAAATCATAACTCGTATATTAATAACAACTATGTTATTTTCATAATAACTTAAAAGGTTCTCACCAGAAACTTATACACTTTTCAAATAGCCTATGTAACCTCCGTCACTTCACCAGAATGAATACCTCATATTAATGAATCTAATACGACGAAAATAAGGGCGTTGAATTCGTTAAAATAAGGCGTTTTAAAGACTTTAGTTTAAACTTCTTTATTATTTAAAAGGAGATAGCAAAGTATAAGTTAATTATGCAACTCCGTTGTAAGTATATTATTATAACCCTTAGTGGCTTTTTAAGGGCTAACTTAAAAAAAAATCTCCGCATTAATCGAGTAAGGTTTCTTTCGCTTTGAAAGTTTGAATTCAACAATTTCCAATAATAACAAAATCTTTTTTACCCAATTGGTTTATAAGGTGAAAAATTGGATTAGAAAGCTTTATAAGAAGAATCGATTTGTAGTTAAAGGTTCTAATTCCTCCAGAAAGAAAGATATTATAACTTAATCACCTACTTTGTAATATGCGAGCTACCCCATAATTTTAGCGCTTATTACCTTTCTATGTATTCCTTATAACCTTTGTTTTAAGTTTCGAGGTATTACGCAAATTTATGTATAATCAGAAAAGTACCTTAAGCAACGTATTTACGCCTATATAGCTGTGAATCTCCAGAAATACCATTTTCCCGGAATAATTCTACGTATTTTGGAACTAATTTACGGTTTCGCTAAAACCGATGGGTATTAGTTTGATAATTACCAAATGCATTATAAGGAGCGCCACAGTATAGTTAGATTCACTTAAGACCCTTGCGAATTGATTTCAACACCGAGTTTAAAGGGTTTTATGTTTATAGAAATGTAAAAAAAAAAGATATACGTATCTTATGTGATACGCCGTTTTCAGTTTTGGAGTATAAGAAGTTTTAAACAGTAAATTTGCAAGTGTATTTGTAAATAAGTCTGTGAAAAGACCGCCTAACAAATTTTAATGGTGTAACGATTATGTTTTAGAAATTTATTTTGGAGTTTACATGAAGAAGCTCATTGAATAAAGTTACACTTACTTATATCAATAGCGTAAAATGGGCTAAGTACATATTTTAATGCATATATGGGGCATAGATTATATCGATCGTATAATTAGCAAAGGCGTTTGATATTTTTGTTATTGTATGAAGTTTGATAATTTCTTCGGATAATATATATAGGGTGTTGAATAAGCGCGTTAAATGGTAAATACGAAACCCTAAACAAAGCTTGCGTTTTGTACCACACAATATACAGATAGCTAAGCTTTTTTTTATGAATAGATTATTTTTCAATAATCTCGATTATATTTCGTCAATAGGGTTTATATTTATTGTCGATAATGGAATACTAAACCGAAACGTGTTTACCTTATGTAGTAATATTATTTATTAGAGTTTGATTAAATGTAAGCAGGTTATACGAAATGTTTTAGCCTTCGATATTGATAATATGGTTGGAGGTTTCAAATTTGGAATTAATGTAGAAATAAAGATTTGAATAATTGTTGTAAACCCTAGTTTAAACCCCTTTTTAGTGGTTTATACTATCTTCTTTACCCTTTACGAAAAACGTGTTAAATTTGGTGTTATTAATAAAAACCGTTTTGTAATTAATATTATGGTTTTACGCGAATTGTACTAGCGTCGAGAAATTGAGGACGAGATGTATTGACAGAAAATCACACCTAACAGATTCAATGACTAAGGGCATCCCAAATGGGATATTGAAAGCGTTTGTATTTACAAGTACTCTCTTTATTAACATTATTGGAAAGGGTTTGAAACCTAGTCTTAACTAGGTGTACTGTATTTTACCTGTTTGGTATTTATCGTTTTTAATTTGTCACTTCTCTTTTTATATAGGATCTTAACTTTTTTATTGATACATTATCACTTTTCACATTTACCATTTGCCGCTCTACTAATATATTCTCACTTTTTGCTTTTTCTATTTGCCGCGCTACTAATATATTACTTCTCTTCGAATTTGTGACTTACAGCTCTAACAATATATTATAACTTATTTTATGTGTTATTTACCGTTTTACTAATATACTATCATTTTTCACATTAGCTATTTGCGTTTTTACTAGTATATTATCACCTTTTCCCTTTACTATCAGTCATTTATACTACGATTTTACTATAAATATATTTTTATATTTTTATAGCTATCTGTATTTGAGCCGGTTTAGATGGTCAAATAAGAAGGTTAGTAGCTAGTCGCTGCCAGAGGTGGAGTAGGAGTGAGCGGTTGCGTCGTTGTCGTCCTCTTTGTCCTCGTCTTCCTTATCGTCGACATCGCTATCACCGTAATTATGAAAAGGCCTTAGCACCACCTGCGGTTTGGGTTACATGCCTTTGAGTAAGGAGCTAAAGATAGGTTTTCGCTTTTTACAAAAACGCGTAAAAATATTGTCGAATTTACCTGTTAAATAAATATGTAGGCCTATTTATTAGGCGTTGATAACAGTCATCGTTTTCTCCAGCCGTCTGTTAACGTTTTATAAAATATTAACTTTAATTTTGTTTCATGTAATTAATGAGTAATAATTAATTAGAAAAGCTTCTAACGAACTTTTGAAAGGTTAGATAAGGAATAGTTAAGCCTCGAATTATACGTTGAAATATTAGGTAATTTACTGTGGAAATAGCGGGTATATAATAGAGCCTTGGCGAACAGCTTTAATATTATCAGAATGTATGCTTACTCATAACCGTTCCATTCGTAGCAATGGCAACGAAACGAGGTATCTTTGCTTTAGTAGTATTTGCTAATATATTTAACCGTAGCAGCGAACGTAATGTATATTACATAGGGAGTATTTATTAGCTGGCCAATAACGTATACCCGAGTGCACCGCTTTAACGTTTTACACTTTAAAGAAGCCTCGTAACGCACTCTTACGAGTAGCATATTTAAACAACAGATTCACTCCATTATCTTGTCCTCGTTTAACGAATATTAATATAATACAATTGAAAGAAATAATTATTACGTATCGCGTTGTAATTTTGATATGTTATGTGTATGGTGGCGTGGAACAGTTATGGTAAAGGTGGAGTTTCTATCTATGGAGAAAGGGTAAGTTTTAACCTTCAATAACCCCTGTTTTTACTTTTAGTGGAGGGGAAAAAAAGGGGGGAAGGGAACGAGAGGGGGGAGTGGCGGTTACGGCGGCGGCGGAAGGAAAGGGGTGGAAGATCAAAGTATTAATCAACGATATTCTGGTGTTGTTGGGGCTGGTATTGGCGGTGCGGTGCGCGGCGGTTACGGCGGCCTTAGCGCGGCGCCGCTGACACGCAAAACAGCGCCTTTCCAAGCGGTTTTTACGCGGCACTTGTTTGCAACGATGAGGAAATAACATTGATCAAATGATTAATTTATACAAAAGCGCCGAACGACTAATTAAAAATTGATGGTTTAGGCGTACGAGCGTCGAATAACTGATTTGGAGTTTATCTTAAAGGTATAGATGCTTCGTTAAAGAGGGGGAAAAAGAAGTTTTGCTTGAAACAATGACGATATATCTTTTTATGCTAACTCTCAAACTCATAATATCGACAATTATACCTTGATAATTACACCTTTATAATTTCACTTCTACAGTGATTACCATCCTTTCAGAATAACTTTCCGAAACCTATATCACTATTACAATTTAATACGTGATTAAAAGCTTAAACAAATTACATTATTACCACCAAACAAGTAATTAAGGGCTTGAATAAAGTACATTATTACTACTAAAAAACTGATTAAATGTTTGACATAATTACACTGTTATTACTAGATTATAAATACGGAGCTCCTCAAAAAAAAAAAAAATTGTTAGTGTAGATATTACTAGATATAACCATAATTAACAATCGTAGGGAACTAGGTTTGCAGAGTGTATGATAGCATGTCACGCTTCAGGGGCGATGTTGGTAAAGTGCATGTTAAAGTGCTACGCTTCGAGTGATAGTTTAAAAGCTCTCACTTGAGGCGTGCACTCTCCAGATACCTCATCTTCCTCTTTCCTAAATTATATTACCTTACTACTTGAAATACTATACTGTTTTCTTCTTACGTTAACATACAGAGACCTTACCGTTATTTTTGTTTCGTTTTTGAAATTCATAAAGAAATGATACGTTTGAAAATAGTATACCAAATACAGGGGGAGATATATATTTAACAAGACATTATTCGTGATACATTTTATTGCAATAAAAAAAAATATGTTACGGAAACGAATTAATAAGTCGTCGATGATATTGAAGGTTGTTTTAGTTTAGGCATTGAAGTATTTTTAATCGGTTCTATAATGGTAATCTTTGCCGTTACATTTATTGTCTTTTACATTTTGAAGACTTTTGCCTATTTTTCTATTTTGAGTACATGAATAATTTGACATAAAACGTTAACATTAATATTGAAAAGTTGATTAAAAACACTGAAATGTCTCGCTTCATTCTTCAAGATATATATTTATGTATTGAATTTCAATAATCATTGGTTTTGCTTATCAATTTATGAAAGTAAAATATATCCGCTTCATTAACTCTGAAAATATTGAAAGGTGAATATAGTATATAAATTCGTAAATAGTTGAGGTATAATAACATGAAATTATCTGCGATAAAAGTAAGATAATAGCTTTTCTACCATTACAAAACCTTTAGCCAACTACCTCGAAAATTTATATGAACTTAAAAAAACAATAGGAGTTTCATTGTAAAATATTATGAAACATCTCGTATTTGGACAATAATTTTCTTCAATACATTATAAACTCAACACCTTCTTTTTACGTATTGATATTACTCATGTTGCTAATAACAAATTACATTTGAAAAACGATAAACACATTGTAAATTAATGCGTATCTGAAACCTCGAAACGTTATTATTTATAAATTAAACACTAATTTTTCAGTAGTAAAGGTCGAAGTCAATGTCAAAATAATGGGGATCTAGTATCAGCATGTGTTTGTCGGGACTTATTGAAGTATTATATAAGTAGAGAGGGTATATATTTTTATTCGTAAGATATAAGAATTAATATTTTTCTGGATGAATATCTTTACAGATCAACGAGTGAGGTTTCAATTTTAGTCGAATGATTCGAATAATAATCATAGTTTTAACAAATTGAATCTAACTTTATGGGTTTTTAATATATATATTGATTTAACGAGTAAATATTACTTATTGATCAATATTTCAAAAAGATTTTCGGCTCAAGGTAAAGCTTTAATGAATTTTCGGAGAAGATTAGCAAAGCGTTAACTTAATAATTCTATGAATACTAGTAATAGTTTACTAATAATCGAAGTTTTAATTGAATTATTACAAAAAGAAGTTGTAATGTAACGAAATTGTGGGAAGTGTGATGGTCTATTTATCACATTAAGTAACATAAATTGAAAAGTAGAAGTCTAAATCATTGAAGTTTCACAACATTTTATATAATTTAGGTGAAACTATATATGAAGACGTTTTCTAAGAAGGATCGAAATGATTAACCTGGATTGAAGTAGTCAACAAAATGTACGCCCGCCGGTTATCAATACGTTGATGAAGTGACGAAGATTTCTTCAACCCTTGAAATGGAGGTATTTTTGGAATAATGTTATGGAATGTGAACCTAAACTAATACATACGAAGGTTAAGAGTAGTGAGCAAAAAGAAAGATTAAAATTTAGCAATGAAATTGCAAATAAAATGAATCATAAAAACTCTAAGTAAACCTTTTAAAAAACGATAAGATCGAAATAGGTGAAGGTTTTTCACTAAATGTTATTTAACTTATACCCCGAAGCGATTTCAACCTCAAAGATACCAACATAACAACTTTTCAATTAATGATAATGTACAGGATCAAAGCCAAGATTACAGGTGAAAGGTCAAAAATATCTAGATTGATAGACTAAAGGTATAGTATTGAGGATTAAAGCTGAATTTTTTCTTAGTTTTTTACGATTGAGAAACATAATCAGTTACAATCAATAGTTTCAACAAAAATTTAATAGCTGGTATTAACGGAAAGTTTCTCTTCAATAGTCAAAATATTACTGACGAGTATATATAATTGGCTATTGAGTAATGAAATACTAATTTAGTATAGTTATTTACGAAGTTTCGCAATAGATATTTATTATAAGTAGTCATACAATAAGTTGAATCGTGGTACGTATCGGGTACAGTAAACCTTTACTAGTTCCTAAAATATTAGTTTCATTTGAAATTTAAATTGAGTATGAAATGAGGAACTTACGACCTACATTTACTAGTATTGTTGAATGTTAATCCTCATGTAGTAAGTATATAAATTAACGATTTATTTTTGACCTAAAATGTTTGAATTCAAAATCTGCGAGAACAGTCCATTAACTATTTGAAATTTTAAAATTACAAATGTATGAAAATGTTGTCAAAAATCTAATATTTGGATCTCAATAGAGCATCAGTCCATTTATATTGTGGAGACCGTAATAAATATTCTATGTTTCGTGAAAAGACAAAAACCCAATTTGATCAAGATTGACAAAACGAACACCATTAACATCTAGTGATATCTCAAGCAACTCGTTTGTCACATCTATATTTCAAATTAATATTACCTAGGGGTATCCTACAATATATTATTTGTAGCGTTAGATTGAAACCTAATTAATAGAAACTCCGATTATTTGAATGAATACCTCAAATAACCAATAGATAATTTGGACCGATAAATCAACATATAACTGTTCATTTTTTTATTTCATTTTTAAGATTTACTATACCGGGCAGTGCCCACTATATTGCTAGTATAGTGTGACTCTCGCTAATATGAAAAATGCATACATATGCCGGTAGAAAGGCTCGCAACTTAAATGTTTCTATCCCACAACAACCGTCCTGTTCAAAAATTCCTGTTTCCAAGTCATACCATATAATCTAGTAAATAAACCATTGTAAATACAAGCCGTGTTCCCAACTAAATAAATTAACAAGGTTAAAAACTTAATCCTATATAACTATGGCTAATTTTTGGGCAATATGCTGTACGTATATGTTGAATGCTATTGAGTTCTTATAATTAACCTTATTATTCCTTATTATGTGTCTCAAAATTATCTCATTTATAAATATGGATTATATTTATATAAATTTGGCCACTTACCACATAAATGAAGGTAGGAATTACTAGGTAATTCATAGAGGAATTTGAAACAAATATATTTATAAAGAAAAGTCCACCGCCCTTTACAACCTTTATCCATAAAACAGAAACACAAATAAAAACCTTTACCAGAAATAGAACCTTAAGACAGCCTTCCAATCAAGGCTCTAAGGCAGTACACTGCTTAGAGACCCGTAATATTATACGGGCGTGAAAACTGCAGCCTTAGCCGGGTTATATTATACGGCCATCTTACTCCCTAACCAATGCCTACCCGTATCGAGGATTTGATGGCGGTTTTAAAAAAGTAAAGAACTTGTAAAACATACATATCTTGGTTCAAATCCTATAGCGGTGGGGAAAATATACTTTAGTACTTGGTAAAAGACCTACTTTATAACTCCCAACCCGAGCCACCTTTTTGTCATGAACCGCAAGCCCGAAAAGTGTAAAAGAATCGTAAAATAGGGTATACCATTGAGCGGGTAGAATTACGTAAAAAGTCTTTTATAAAAGGCCAAATAAAGGGAAACAAAGTATAGTCGAAGGCTCCGTTAAATAGGAGAGGGGCCGGTATAGGTAGTAACGATTCAAAAAAAAAAAAAAAAGAGTCTTCAAGTGCGAGCGCTTATAATAAAGGTATTTCTTTAAGACATTAAAGCATAAAAGGCATTAAAAATGCAGTGTGAAAGTTTAAGTCTAAAGGGCTACGTTAGTATAAGTAACGAGGGATGAAATCGTTGGTTATGAGGCCTCTTCTTTGGATATACCGTTGCACGGGCGGTGCGCCAGGCCGACAATGATCTCTATTGCCAAAAAGGGGTCGCTGGAAAAGATTAAAGTAGTAATGGAGCTGATTAGAGATTTTTTGGTGAAAAAGGATGCATGAGAAGTGATGGTGTTGAAAGCGGCTGAACCTGAATTTTTTTCTCGGAAGTGGGCACTGGTAAAGTTTATAGTGTAGCCCCCCTAACCTCCTTAACAAGGTGTACCATACACACATGCCAAGAAAGTTGATTTAAGGTCGAAGATACGTTGGTTTATTTACTACGTGATAATTTTTATACATAGGTTTTACGTTAATCAAGTTTATTTATTGTAACGAATCGGATTTTTGATAATAGTTGTTAATAAGGATAAATAGAAAATTATTGGGTTGTTTCTTAGTAGTGCCTCAATTTACAAAATGTTGTCAAATATAAAATATTATTTGAACCATACTTATTTCAAAGGTCTATTATACGATAACAAGTTTTAATATAGTGATTTTTACATTATATGCTCTTAAGATCGTTTTCAAATAGATGAAGATTTCACCAATTCTTTTTGTTGTTTGCATAGATTTACAAAATCTATTTGAAAGCTTTTGAATGCTCGAAAAAATTAATAACATGCGTGTTGGTAGACCTTTATTATTGCAACGTAGTCGATTCGAATCACTGTGGTCGAAGTAACTGGTGTTGCGTTGATATTGTTGATTAATATGTGTAAGTTCTAAGTTTGGCAGATCGCTAGCCGGTCTACACACTAATTTGTATGGTCAAACGCTTTGGCTTATACCCTACTTTGAAGTGTGCACCTATTACACTGCACTTGCAGTGCAATCCCACAAACTACAATCAATTTGCAGTACGTATAATCAACTTTACTGCAAGTAAAGTTGACTTAACTGTACTGCATTTGACTGCTATTCCAATAATTCGTTTAATAATTGAACTAATAAATTTTTGTAAAATATATGGAGGAATGAAAATTAATGAATTTTGGTCAATTGATGCGAAACATAATTTAGCTGATGTTATAATGAAGGCTGCATCAAATGAAGCTCTTAACAGGTTTATAAATATCAATAAAGTAACTACATAAATCTAGGGCTATATAAATGAGTTGTTTGGTAAAGCTAAGTAATGTAATGAATACCAAAGAAATCTAGGGGTCCTGGAAAGATTCAAGACCTCTAAGGGATCAATAGTAAATACGATTGGTCATAGTATAGACGATTGATAATTTCTAAAAAAAATAGAAAACCAGAATAATGATTTCATTTCATTATGTAGGTTCATTATAAATAATAATTGATCAAGTGTTCAAAAATTCGGATAGTACTTTTTATAAGCTACGTGGATTGAACATTAAAATCCACCTACATAAGTTAATTGAGTAAAGCTGTATTGGCATATTAATATTCAAAGAAAGACTCGAGAGTTTTTGAATAACAGTAAATTGAAATGACTCCAATTTAGGTTTTAATGTGAATAATTTAACATTTATCATGTGCTGAGTTTCGGCTAATACAAATTAGAGTATAGCTTGATGGGTAGCTTGACCAAACGTATCTTTTATGTTTACCACTTAACTTTGTAATAAAATCCTCTAATTCGATATTATTCTACTCTACAACTGATATAACATCTAGAGATCTATAACTTAAGCCAATCAACAGATTTTGTATACTTAGTACTATACAACTTTGCAAATGATAAATCAGCGAGACAACATTAGTTTGTTATTACATAAAAACACCAAAATTGTTTATCAAAGAACCATTTTGAAAATTATTTTCGAACCAGATGTTATTCCATTCAATATCTGTAAATAATTGTCTCTCTTAAAAATAGATATAAAAACACTAAAATTGTTTTGGAAGCCTCTTCAATTGTAATATATTAAATTACTTTGTATATACTACACAAAATCTTTTACTGGATGATTCTACAACCCGAAACTTTTTCAGTGACGATTTTCCAATATATGAACTTCTTCTTCATAAAGCAACTTGAAGCGATTATTTGAGTCCACTGGTTTCACAATATATAAGATGAATATATATATTTAAGTGTTTTTCTATTTTAACAGCAGTTACTTACTTTATAGCCAAGTCAACTGTACTGACCAGAAGTTGACTGTACTTACTTCAGGTTAAATGTATTGGCTGAAAGTCAAGTACCCAATCCAATTTAGTGCACGGGTCAAGCAGTTACTCATATAGATTAGGACGCAAACTAGCTAGTGGTCTACCAACCTTGGAAGCAATAATATTATTATTTTCAATATAACACACCAGTTACTTCGACTAAATATTCGAATCGACTACCTTGCAATGATAAAGGACTACTAATCCTTATTAGTGTGTTGGTAGGCCTTTATCGGTGCAACGTAGTCGATTCAAATCGTGGCTGAAGTAACTAGTATTGCATTGAAAGTGGTGATTTATTACATCTAAGTTTAGTAAACCGCTAGCTGATCTGCACATTCATCTATATATGTAACTGTTTGACTCGTACATTGGTTTTGATTAAGCTAATCTTGATACTCGATGTTCAGCAAATATAATCAACTTATAATTAATATAATAAACTTACAGTTAGTATAGTTAACATGATTGTACTGCGATTAATTTCTGTTTTGATACTAGCGACTTTCTTTTTTATATGTGCGTTAATGGGGCTAATCACTAATTCTTAGTAATTGTTAAAATCTCTTTCACTTCCTTCAGTAAAAACTCTGTCAATTCCAGCCATATTCGTATCTAAATTAATTCTAATTACAGCCTCCGCTTCACAATTCAACGCGTTAATTTTCTCCACGTAATTACCATGTAAGTCTTCTAGTTGTTTAGTGTATCTTTATTCCTCCGTGTTATTTTCTGGCTGGTTGACGCAAACCCTTCTTGTTACTATTAATTTGTGGCTACTTATAACCCTTTTCAGCTAGTTATTAGGTGTAGCTTTTTTTATAGAGTTGGCAGTGTTATATTTTCTGTCAATTTTTCCAAATTCGTTAATTTATTCAAAATCGTTCATTTTTCAGGTTTCGTCAACCTTATTTACAGCTATTACCTTTATTATTCAATGTTTTCATTAGTTATGTCGAGTTTCACAATGTATTTGTAGAGGTTATGATAATTTGTATTGACAATTATAGGTTTTAAAAATAGTTTTAGCTATGTGATAATCATTTATAACATGCCGTTAGTTATTATACCTATATTAAAACCTGGTATTATATTCTCTACATCCCATATTCGTGTACTTCGTATTATAAATTTATATTTACGAATATGAAGTATACGAGGTTACTACTAATTTTGAATTTTCTATGCGTATTATTTACGTTCACGAGTATTATGAGGAATGCGATTGACAAAGTAAGGTCAATATCGTTTTCAAAAAAGCCGTCTGTATAAATCACTGATTTCGTTGTTGTTAGGTCTACCAGTGTTATTTTAATACCTTTATGAAAATTGTCCATTTGCCATTGAATACGTCTATTTTACTTGTTTAAGTTTTTATTTTGAGGATTTTGAGTTCGTATCGCGATGGATAAATCGTAAAATGCTTTGATTTAGTAAAACCTGTCTATTTAGGCCGTTAGGACCTTTTGTTTAGCGTATGGTAAGGGTTTTGATTCGTCAGTTTAGTAATCTTTGACTGCCTTGTGTCTTACTAGTTTTAACACAGTTTAAAATACATTGTATAAATATTATTAGTATTATGAATACGGATTTAACTTTCGTTAAAATTTAGTTTTATTCTTTGAATTGTCATTTCACTGAATTTGTGCTTTTCAAGATCCAAAGCTTTGATGATATATTATTTAATGTTATAAATGGTATGTATTGGAGGAAGAATATATCGTTAGTGTTGATAGGTCTTTATACGTTGCAACGTTTTCGATTCGAATTATTGTCGAAGTAATAATAGTATTGCGTAGTCAAATAGTAGTCGGTTACTTCTAAGTTTGGTAGACTACTAGCTGATCTGTATACTACTTTGTATGGGAAATATCTTGGCCTATACTCCATATTAAATTGAGAAGTCTATTGAAATTTACTTACAGTAATACAGGCTATTTTTAATACATTGAACTTAAACTCTATTGCAAAATTGACGGATTGTTGTTTTGTGGTGTTAGTCAATCTTCGAGGAAAACCTTTTGGTCACATAAGTCTTTCCTTATTTTTTCTCCACTATTTTTGATATGGTAGTTTTCCTTTTTAATATTTATAATATCCCAAGTAATTATTGTACCACTTTTATACCTTAAGCCATTAATACATACATAATTTAGCTGTATCAGTTTATTTCATCCGCATTGATAATAGCGTCGGATGTTTCGTAATTTTTAAATTCTCTAGAGTACCCCTTTCTTCCCTTTTATCCTCCGTTTCATATCACTTTACCATGTTACCCATCATCGTTGCACCATATCTGTATAGTCAGCCTATTACTGTCCACAAACCTTTCTAGAGCCCTATTCAGTATAATCTTCATTATGGCATCGGCTGTGTTATCTTTGCTATCAATTTATCGAATCTCATTAATTTCTCTACTTCCGTCAATTTTGTGGAAAGCTATTACGTCAATTATAAAATAAATTATATTTCGTTTCCTAATTGGAGAAGTATTCTAATAGGCTTCTTAAATATATATAAATGACGACCGAGATAGGCGAAATCCTTAATTCTATGGCAACGAAATTAAGTATTTTTCAAATTGATAGACCTATACTCAAGACAGATATTATATTGTAGACCTTAGACACAAGTACGTTTCATATAACCTGTTTACACTTGACAGGGATTGAGTGGATTAAGTTTATCATTATAGCGAATTGATCGCGTTGTAATTTATTGTTATTAACGATTGTGATAAAACATCCGATTTGTAACAAAAAGTTATTTCTGTTAGGGAAAGAAACGTCTGTAATTATTACTTACTTCGCATTCAATAAATTGATAAATATTGTATTAATCTTTTAGTTTAAATTTTTTTCTGTTATTTTAATCGTTCGTTCAGTCGATCATAATTTTTATTAGACGGGTTTCTGCTTTCTACCGTAATTCATAAGTCGTACGATGTCACCGGTTAATACAACGTTACGATGGAACTGCTACATGTATGTTGCTCTAATATTTTATAAGTCTTGTCAGCGTTAGTTCTGTTCATCTTAATCAGGCTAATGCTTTGACTATTTTGATGGATGTTGATGTATTTAACGTTAATATCTTCAATCTCATGTATACGAATTTACGATACGTTGAAGTTTAGATATTTACGTATGGTTAAAGTTGCGATTGGCTTGTAATTCCAGAATTTAGAGTCCTTATTATTACGTTTCTCCGTTAATATAAATCCAGAAACTCAAACGTAAGATGTATCTTCAATTCATATCTTGATTATGCCTAAATCTTTATCTGGTTACGTAATTATAATTCATTTGTTATGAACAAAGAATTTTATACCTATTTGAAATTTGAAGTACAACTGATGATTGAGAAACCAAAAAATATCCTTTTTAACTAGTTTGTATGGTTTTGAAACTTATTATTTAACTGTTCCTGATATGTACTTGTTATAGAGTTTTGAAAGTAACTTTAGTAAAAAAATCCGTTATAGATTAGTCGTTAACTATGTTTATTCTTGGATCATATCATAGCTATCAACGGTCAACATTCTATTGGTATTTACAATTGAATTAGTTATTGATATGATTACAACACATTTACTAATCTTTTGAATCTTTAGCGATTGCATAAAAATATTTTTTTTTTACTTTTATTACCGCATATTTAAATAGGCAATTGTAATTTCTCGTATAGTTTCTTAGTAGTTTCTATTTGAATTTTGTAAACTATACTTGTCTGAAAAATCGTAACATTAGTATCGGTGTTGGAACAATAGTCAATCGCAATATATCAAATTCCACTATATTGACAGTAAGTTGAATATCCTAACTGCAATTTGACAAAATTATTTGTGATTTTACTGAAAGTAATGTACGGTAGATGTCCACTTCAGACTAGAACATGAGAAAAGAAATTAGCTGTACAAATCAGTATGCAAACTAGCTAACGGTCTACTAAACTTAGAAATAACACATCGCCACTTTCAATACAATACAATGGTTACTTCGACCAAAGATTTAAATCGAATACATTATAATGATGAGGGACTACCAACACTAACCAGTGTTTATTAGGTTGAGCATCAATACACTAAATGAGTAAAAAAGATACTTTCCGGTTACGCTTTGCAATTGTACAAGGTAAAGTAAATATTCTTGCAAAAGGCCTTACTGCTACCCCTGGTATTCACAGGAAGCAAAAAAGAAGACTTTTAGGTATATTACTATTGACAGGTACTTGAATGTGACAACTTTATCGCTGTTATTTAAAATACCAAAAAATCATCATTAAGTTAGGTTTGGAAGCATTGAGATTATCCACCTAAAAATCTTTAGATTATTAAGTTACTAAAGTTATCAAGTGGCTTAGTCGCTACTATTACCGGTACTACTATTACAAATCGAGAATCCAAAAAGATGAAGTCTCAGAACCTCTTTTAACTGCAGATAAAAACTTTAATAATAAAGAATATGCACTCCCCTTTATTAAAGTTTTTCTCCTACAATATGTAAATCGTCAAAATAAATACCAAAACAACTAAATACAACCTAATCACCAACATAGTAAGAAAGGAACGCAATCAAAAGCCTTGGAATTACCTTGGTCAAAAGAATTAATAATAACCTATAGTTTGAAGAAATTAAAGAATATTTCACCCCTCAGCACCTAACCAACTACGTCGAATACTTTAACACTAATATTAACCACGATGATTAGGACTTTGGTATCGAAGCCCTGTACGATATCGGCAAGTTCCTCAGAAAATGAAGCCTAGATATGTGTAACAAAACAAAGAGGTCGGTTAAGATCAGATTCAGGGCCTATTTACGTAACCAAGGGATTTTACCGTCGGTAAAGCTTACTAAAAACGGAAATCTAACCGAAATATTATACGAATACACTACGGATAAAGATTTTTTAATTAATATATAAAAACAAGTATGAAAGTATCGTTAACGATAACATTATTCAACCCCAAATACACGTTCGCCAAGTTACGTCTAAACCTAAAAAAAATCATTGAATACACGTACTTAATAACTCTAATGCATTAATACCTCTCAAAACGATGATAAATCAAATATCCTGCGCGTAACAAATATTCAAACCTGTAACAAATTTTTAATCTAGTTCTTAATTGATTAAAAACCCCACTCAAAATCCCCTTTATAATAATAGTACCATTCCCAAGTCTATAAAAAACCTCAAGTTCCACAATACGATCAGTTTTAACAAACGCGTTAACAAAATTAACTACAGAAAAAGAGAGGCTTCATGCGCCAACTCATTATAGGTACAACCATTAGCTTTTTCCCTTCAAATTTGACTAAAGATACCTATCTTACTTACCAATACCAACCCCAACCACAATATTACCTGTCGAAAGATCCAAAAGGTTTTTACAACCAGTATATTACTCTTCCCCTTCGAAATATTCCAGTGATATATACGGATTGCGTAATAATCACGGATTTCGTCAAAATCTAGAGATGGAAAGAAAAATATAAGTGTAAGCCATATAACATCTTTGGCGTCAAATTACAATCGTTTTTGGATATTTATCGTTAAATAAGAATGAATAAACCAAATTTATACTCGCTATATCCCAATATCTTTACCGGCAAGACCGAAGGTTACTACTTCCAATACTTAACGAATAATTTGTTGTTTCAGATGATCTACAATATATTTAAGGATCATTTCAAATACCATATTATGTCAATATAGTAACACACCAACTGGAACATTATTTAGTGGTATAATATGTTGGAATATAAGAAATAGTTGAAGAGAAAGATAGATCTCCTCAATTAGATGCTTGACAAGCTGATTCTATACTAGCAAGCAATAGGAAATATAAGAGCTAGAAAATGCAAACGACGTCAATATGTCTAATGAGATATTAAGGGTTATGAAAAGTTCAAATACGCTTTATAATACCGTGAAATTATTTAAACAAGCTTGTTCTAGCTCATTACGGTTCTTTTAACAATTGTAATAGCACAGATGCCGAATTTAACTAATATATAATCTTAAGCATAAAATTTGAACAAAGACGATATGAAATTAGTCTACAACTATTATATAGATCGCAAGTACAATAAACCTAGGTATTAAGGTCAACTGAAAACCCTAACCAAGAAGATTAACCATCTACGTACGTAAGGAAAAGAATATTCCTTTTCTTGAAAATATTTGAGTTAATTAATCAAATTCCTTCAAGGTACTAAGAGATATTAAATCTATAACAAATATGGTTACTGGTTAATACGCCATACTACCATAAAATGCGAATTGAAATATGTAATATACCATGCCTAGTACCCCTTCACATCTAAGTAGAAATATATTAAACGAATTGCAAACTTTAAAAGAACAGAGTGAAGAAATGAGGAAAATAGGCCTAAGGTTATAGGCTGGCACAAAGAGATTAGCCGTGGCTTTCAAGAAATGGAATAATTAGCCGATCAGTCTTTTTTATTCAGCCTAATAAAAGAAGACCCCTATCTTTGACATAGTGATAAATACTTAAAACTCATATAATTATTTACCATTGGCAACCTTTATTCAGAGTAAGTTGTTCAAAATATCATACCAAACTTTGAGCCAATATAGTATTCAACTAGAGGTTATTCGCAGTATGTCGCACTATAAACAGATACTGATACTATTACAGAATTTGACTATATAGATTCCAATGAGATTGAATTTAGATTTAGTTCTTAAAAGGAATTGATTTTACTGGAATCAACTACTGTAACAATAATTGATAAACCTATTATTTCTCACATCTTCAAATCCTCGACACCATTTGTCTTTTATATTGAAAATATGATTTTTTAAAGACTTCGGCGTTAAAGTCCATATTCAAATTAACAAATTAGTTGAAATGAACTGTTGAAAATTGCCACTCTATTTGAAATATTAAAAATTATAGTTTTACCTTTAAAAGTTAAAGGTAATGGTATTAAACCTAACGAAGTTAGAATAACGTCAACTACATTGAAAGTTTAATCACCTGGCGACTAAAAGAATATATGAAATTCTTGAAGCAGCGAGTCAAAAAATTGTAGACTTCCTAACGCTAAGACCAATGAAACGCCTTTATCATTACTATTAAACACACTTCCAACCCACTCGTCAATTCAAATCTATGTTACAAAACCTAAAACCATAATTTTCAAATCTTTTTAAACGTGTTTAACATAGATAATAAGATTATACTTCGTGTTATTAACTTTGCAATAGTATTTCATGGTGCTAAGTTTATCCAAACAATTATAATAATGAAATATAGAAGATATTACATACCAAATGAACTAATATATACTGGTGACCATTCAATGAATGAATTTACGATATCGATACCAACTTTACTACAATACAGTTTAATACTAATATCAAATCAATAGGAATTCATTACAAACAAATATCTGTTAAAACTTGTTGAGTAATTGTTAAGGTCAAAAAATCCCATATACTCTTAAAATATTCCTACAGTATAATTACTTTAAAGATAGAAAATTTTACAGTCTTAAATAACAAACTGTAAATGACAGTAAAAAGCCTTAACGATACTATTAGTCCTAATGGTTTCATACCAACATTATGGATATTTGAAACATACCTTACCATGACGACTAAATTTCCACTCTCGTCAAATACCTAAAAGAGGGCGATAATATATAATAAATATTTGGAGAAACTAAGAAACAAATTGGTATACCGTTAGATAGATAATGCCTTTTATATTAGAAACACACTATCGATAATAAACGTTCTGTTTTTATAGCTTTAAATTAAAGTCCTCATGTGAATAAATATAAGAAAATAGGATAAACCCTTTGAGATACTAAGTATCATCGATGTAAAAGTAATGAGCGAAACCGCTAATGATTCCATTAATTGCTATATTTTGTAAGTTACACCGTATAAAAAACACGCTGAACCCAATGAAAATTTTCAAGTTGAAAACCTTTCAACCGAACAAATTAATGAATATAACCCTTCCAAGCCGATTATTGATAAGCCTATGGTGTGTTGACGGCATATAGAACCACTCCCAACATATATATTAAAAAAGGAAAAAGGCTATGGAGACTACGAACCTGGGAAGGTATACACAACGGCTTGAGTATGTCGAAAGAATAGTTTGAATTTACACCTAGCCCTAAATTTGCAAGCTAAATATATTATGAGCATACCGGGCATGCCTTGTAATAAAAACAACCAAGTGAAGATTGACGGTCTCTTTAGACACGAAGTTATTTCAATTGTACCGTTAATATAATTTGATGGGTAAACGTGACTTGTTTCAAATAAATCATGATTTACGAGTTAAATTTGAAACCACGGACTGAACGTACCAAAAGTCAAAACTAATGGCTTAATAATATGGTTTTAAAGGCTAAAACTAATTCTCTACTTCATCGCTTATAATCCAGAAGTTCAACCAATATTTAATTGTCGTTATCACTATCAATTGAACTGTTGGAGTAAGCAGTAAGTTCACCGTTAACAGCCGTAACATTATAAAAACGTATATGCAATCCGCTACGAATTTTTAACGGATTATACAATTACAATTACCAAAAAAACTAAAGGATAAGTTTCCCGTCGGGACGGTAATACGATATGTTGAATATTTTTACAGGCTAACCGAAGTCAATATTTATTGATTTTTAACGAATCAAACGTAGTTCAGAAATAGGCAAGGCATAAGGACATTAACGATTAACATATGCTCGTTAACTTCATAAAGTGAAGACTTTGGTATCTTTGATATGCAAACAAACGATATACTCTTCTTCGAATACGTTGGGTTTGTAACGGCCAAATAACGTGCCATCAAAAGGTTATGCCTTTGGAAATGTAAACTGATTGTAACATTAGCTAATTTTGTACAATTTAACTTGAATAAATCATTAATTCGCAATCATAATATTAAAGACACCCGTAATATATACTTTATCATTTATTTACTATCACTAGGCAGTGTCGACTATGATAGTCACACGAGATTTTACGAAATGGTCCTGTAGATACCGGCGGAAGGAATCGTAACGCAGGTACCGTTGAGACTCGTGCGAGCTCACGGGACCTTAATCCATTTCTCTGATCAAGACCTTAGGGTAACCCGCATTCCAGAGACCCGTAGGTATGTAGGATGCAGCTCTGGTCTAGCAACGTGAGGCTTCCATCTCAGTTCTCGCCCAGCGTCTACTTACTCCAGATATATGACTGTGTGGACCCTTGAGAATAGAGTCCTATAAAGATTGGATGACAGAAAAAAATCCTGTGTGACAGGCGAAAATAAAACGCGTAAAAACATATGAAAACGCATATAAACGCGTTTGTAATATATAATTTACCTTACAATAAAAAGGGCAAGCCATAAGCCTAGCGAAAATCTACAAGGCTGACAAGATGAAACCAAAACAGTAGTTACAGCAAAGGAATTAAGAGGTATACATCATTAAGTTATACCAACCGAAGGTATTATATGATCTGTCGTTTACGATATAAATTTAGGATTCAAAAATTTGGGACTTTGATAGGTTAAACGAACAAGTCCAGTATTAAATAAAAAATTCGGATAAATGCATCAATATAGTATCGGTAAACTCAATGACAACGAAATTAATTATTATTACTAAGAGCCCTTTTGCTAACCAAACTAACCTTTCAAAGTAAATCGGATTCCTTATAACTCTCAACAAAAATAAGTTTAATAGGCAATTTACTATCGCCAGAATAGTCGTATGCTAAACATCTATTTGGTATAAGTATTTAACATGAAGCATATTAATATTGAAAGTTTACAGAATAATATTAGGATGTGATATCGGCATACTGATTAACAACACGTTAAAGATTATTACCAAATAATTAGGATTACCTCCAATACATATAATCGTATATATTAATAATAGATACCTTTATGAATGCTTTTGAAGATTAGGTACAACTAATGAAAAATGTCTGAATAAACGTAATAGCGCCAAAAGAAGTATAAAAATCCCGATAAATTGATAAATTTGGATGAGTTAACTTCAAAGATGACCCCATTGATGCTATAACTAAAATTACGCCTGGTAACGCCATATACATCTTCGACCTTATATCAACTTTCTTGGCATGGGTGCACGGACCACCTTGTTAAGGAGGGTAGGGGGCCTACACTGTAAACCCGAACAGTGCCTACCTTCGAGAAAAAAATTCAAGTCTAGCCGCTCTTAACACCATCGCTTTACATGTACCTCATTACACCACAAAATCACTAATAGGCTCTATCACCACTTGAATTCTTTCTGGCGACCCCTTTTTGGCTATGGAGATCGTCGTCGGCCCGGCGTACCACCCGCGCAGCAGTGCATCCAGAGAATAGCCCTTATAAGTACCGATTCCATCACTCGCCACTTGTGCTAACGTAGCCTATCAAGCTAAAACTTGTATCACGGTACAAGTGAAATCCGGTTTTTACGTTTAAAAGCCTTTAAAGACTTTATTATAAACGCTCATACTTGACAACTCTCTCTCTCTCTCTCTCTCTCTCTCTCTCTCTCTCTCTCTCTCTATATATATATATATATATTTACTTGTAAGCCGTTACCACTTATATCATTGCCTCGCCCGCTTAGAGCGGCCTTAGGTTTCGAATTTACTTTGGATAGCTTTGGCTGTTTACAGAAGACTTTTTTCGGCATACCAGCCGCTTAGTGGTATACTCCATTTTACGTTTTTTTACACTTTTTAGGTTTGCAGCCCGTGGTAAAAAAGTGATTTGGATTGTGAATATTTTCCCACCAAGTTGTAAAGTATATCTTCATCATTCCTGCAAGTTTTCAACCAAAATATGTGTGTTTTATAAGTTCTTTACTCTCTTAGGGCTGTTAGATCTTCGATACGGGTAGGCGTCGAACGAAGACTGAGATAGCCGTATAAGACGGCTCGGCCAAGGCTATAGTTTTCACGTCCGTACAATGTTACGGGTTGTTGGAATAGTAGTCAAATTCAGTACAGTCAAGTGAACTATACTTACAATTAGTTGATTATACTTACTGCAAATTGACTGCAGTTTGTGGGATTGACTGCAAATGCAGTGCAGTAGGTGCCCACTTCAAAGTGGGGCACGGGCCAAAGCCGTTGGCCATACAAATTAGCGTGCAGACCGGCTAGCGGTCTGCTAAACTTAGAACTTACAACTCATCAACAACCAATTTCAATGCAGCACCAGTTACTTCGACCACAGTGATTCGAATCGACTACTTTGCAACGATAAACGCCTAACAACACGGGTCTTTAAATTGTGGGGTACCTTAAGACCTTGAATGAAAGGTTAATTTGAAGTTCAGTTTCCCATGAAAGGTTTTACCTAACAATTTGTTTCATAGGCAAAGGCTATATTCCTTATTTTATAGGTTTCGGTTTGAAAACTAATATTCAATACACCTAGTGGTGGGTGCTCTCTTTCTTTGCAACCACATGGACAAAACCTATACGAATGCGATCCACATTCGTTTGGTGGTAAGGTTTTTTCATAAAGCGAGGATGTATAGGGTTGATATAAGGTCCCTTCGGCAGGCATTTAATAGTGTATATAGCGCAAGGTTCGGAAATTGGCCACAGGTGGGGAGAATACGTTTTCAGTTTATGTACTTTTATTATAAGGAATGTGTGGTTTATTCAACAGATGAAAGAGTATAACCTAGAAACGGGGATTCAATAGGGTGGTGGTTGCGTAAGGTATAGACTTCAGGTTGCGAGCCTTCTCGCCGGTATATGTAACTTAACATTAGCGACGGTCACACTATACTGGCTATATAGTGGGCACTTCCCGATGATAGTAAAATATATATATATATATAAAATGACGCCCTGGAAAGGTTCGTAAAAAGCAATAGGCTGACTGTACGAATCTAGGCTTACATGGACTACCCGGCACGTAACGTAAAGAAACAGGGATTCACTGGCAAATTGGAAAACTATCAGAGTAACGGTGACAACAGTGGCAGTAGTTGAATATAAGAAAAATATACTCGGACCTCCTGGCAAAAGATACGTAATGAATGGCGTACAAGTTTATAATGCACGCAAGTCTCTAGCGAAAGACTCGTATACAGGAGTTGAGGAAGTTCAAATTTGTAACTGCAAGGCAAAGGGTTGTAATTGAAATCAGTTTGTGTATAAAACAAGGTGGAATTAACAGGGGTTTGGTATACGGAGCGAAGAGGAATTTTAGGATTCACAACAAATTAGTGGTTGCCCACACTAGCGCCTGAAAACGCACAAAAAAAAAGTGGCTCGTATTGGAACAACAGTCAATTACAATACACTCAAGTCAATTATAATGACTTTAAATTAACTGTAGTAATTCGAAATTGACTACTATTTGTAGATTGACTGCAAGTCAAGTGAAATAGGTTCCTATTTCAGACTAAGGCATAGGCCAAGCAATTGGCCATACAAATTAGTGTGTAGACCAGTTGGCGGTCTGCCAAACTTAGAAGTAACACATCACCGCTTTCAATGCAATACACCAGTTTCTTCGACCAGAGATTCAAATCGACTACGTTGCAACAATAAAGGCCTACCAACAATTGGAAAGTTTGAGGTCGCGTTTAGGCACTAATTGTGCAACTCCTTGTATGAAGAGTCTATTGATCTCGACCCTATCGCTCTCTTGAAGATGTTGACCTAAAGTTTCAATAATTCCTTATATACGAAGTTTAATAGATAACTCTTAATTATCCTTCTCTTTTATATTTACCGAAGAATTGTATAAATGCGCCACGGTATGTATTTCTCATCCTTATCCTTAATGTTTCTCCCCTTTGATACTCGGTTACGCTACCGTCGCTTTATCGACTTATTAATTACTGGGGGGGGGGGGGTTATATTAGTTTATTCGCTCGTTTTGGGGATGTTTTTCGCCATTTGACATAATATTGAGTTTGACTTAGATTATACGAAATATTGTAATATCGTTGATAGTTTTAACGATTACTGTTGGAATAGTATTTTCAGTGCAGTAGGTCAACTTTACTTACATTAAAGTTGACTATACTGACTGCAAGTTGAGTGTATTGTTTTGTGAAGGCCTACTGTATTTGACTGCAAATCAAGTGTAGTATAGCCCCACTTCACACTAGGGTGCAGGCTAAGCAATCGGCCATACAAATTACTGCACAGACCGGCTAGCGGTCTGCCAAACCTAGAACAATACATCTATCACTTGACTACTGCAATACTACTGTTACTTCGACCAATCGAATCGATAACGTTGCAATGTCCAAAGCTCTACCAACAATTGTCTTTATATTGGCGATACTTAAGATTTTCAATAGGCTAGTTCATGTACCTGGAATTTATTACACGAGGACTTCTTTTTGCAATGGCAAAGTCAACAAATCGATTATCGTAAGGTTATTTATAATGTGAAGTGCGTTATTGACTTAATATATGGAAAATTCCTTCCGTAATTCCTTTATAGATTTACCGTACATCGTGACCATTTTTCGGTATTTGTTCATAAAGGAGATTTATTAGTTAGATGGTGATATTATTTAAAAACCACACACGTTATTATTGGGCTATTAGAGCTTACGGTTCTATTAAAGCCCATTACCACTATTTTAAAACGTGCCTTCTAGTTTATAAAGCTTTCAATCTTTAACGTAATGATATTTTACGTTGTTCAAAGTAACATATATAACCATTTAGCCCTTCCAATACCTTGGTCATACTTAATCAGTATATGTTTGTATTAAATCTTCATTAATTTGACATTAATTTGGAATTTCGTTAAAGTAAAGTTTGTGCCAGCGTTGTGGACGATTGCATTTAGTAAACTAAAGACTATGTTGATTCACAGTATTTTTATGCTTTCCTAGTATTCCTCACTGATAACAATTCGAAGAATTAAACTCTATATAAAGAGGTTGTCGAATTTACGACGTAAAAATTAAGTTTGTTATTAAACTAAACGCATTAGCCACAATTTCAAAATCAAAGTTCTTTTCGCCTTTTAATATTGATTTGAACCTTTTAGATGTTTGTGAGTAGGTTTGGTAATGGTAATAAAGCTTTTTAATAGGCTATAACGTCAAGTATCTACATGTTTATACTTTGCGGATCTAAGGTTTATGTATAGTTTGTTAACGGTTGTGTGATTAAAGCGTTGGTTTTGATAGGCCTTTTCTAATAGGTCTTTAGACGTTGCAAAGTTGTCAATTCGAATCGTGATCGAAGTAACAGTGGTATTTCATGGTCAAGTGATCGATCTATTGTTCTAGATTTAGCAGACCGCTAGCCGGTCTGCACACTAATTTGTATGGCAAATTGTTTGACCCGTGCCCTAGTCTAAAGTGGGTACCTACTGTACTTGACTTGAAGTCTGTACAGTCAATCCTACAAGTAATACAGTCAACTTACAATTGGTATAATTGACTTAATTGTACTGTATTTAACTTGCTAAAAATAGCAATCAATATTGTTCCTATAATTAGAATAATTCACGTATTTTGAACTTCTTCAAGTTTATAACCGTTGCCTTTAACCCTTAAAAGTTAAATTATAGATGTTCCTATTAAAAGGCGAAAAGGAGTTTTCAAGGGTTTTTAACTAATTTATTAACGTTGATATCGAGGATACAGATTTTTTCCAGTACTATAGGAACGGAATATAGGATTTGAATATCTGGAATGTGATCGGTACAATAATAATTTTTATAGTCGTCGATTCTAATAACGATACTTGTTTACTTGAGCCAAAGTTAATTCCAGCTGTACCGGTATTTCAACTATTAATTTTCGTAAAGAGAATACTTTTCTGCTATACCGTTATATATTCCAGATACCCCTTTTTAAAGTATTCTGTTACCCTTATATTCGGTATGATATCTTAAAATATATTCTTGGCGTAACGATTACGAAGATTCAAAGTATTTAAGGGGTTAGAGGTTTAATGTTATGACGAAGGCAAAGGTTTTCGTCTGATAAGCAGTATACGAAGTTGCGGTCGGCTAATTGTTAGGTTGTTTTAGGAGCAATATTATCATATTATTTAATTTCATTTAACGCGTTATTGATATTATTTGACGCTCTTTCGCCTTCGCAATTTCAGATACGATCTGAGTAATCCTTCTGAAAATTAATATTAGACTAGGTGTAATTTACTACCTATTATCTGTAGCGTTTTACAGCGATACAATGATTTAACAAGTAGCCGGATTCATTACAGATGCAATAATTTGTATCATTATTACAATGATAGTATTTTTGATTACCATATCCGCTTAAGTTTGTGTTAAGTTGCTGCCGCCAATATGGCTTTGAATTCAAAGGCTTTAAACTAGATTTTAGGCGTTCAAACCTACTGTATTTGGGGTAAATGTAATTCGTAATTAATAGGTTTTTATCGTTCGAATTACGTAAATTATCACTTCATGGGTATATATCAATTGTGTTTGGCGTGAATATCATAATAGTTACAAACGAGGATTGAAACTAGTGAAAAATATTTTTATAGGTAAAGTTTGGGTGTTGTAACACGTATTTAAATTTATAATACTTGTAATAGACGCTCGGACCTGCTCGTGAAGAATTATTTCTTGAATATATTTTCTTCCTATTACTTATTAATATAACATTTAGTTATCCAATATTTCATTAAAGATATCTATTAGTATTACCTTGTTTTTCTTTTCAAGTACTATTGTTATTAACCGTATCATAGCCTAGTTCGTATTTTATTATTTAAGGCAGATGGTGTATTCTAAATGACGTTTTACGTAGTTAAAAGCTTTGCGGAAAATGCGTGTTACAGTTGAAAAGATAATTAATAATTTTTGGCGTAACGAGTAAAATGTTTTAGAAATAGTAAACAAAATTTTCAATATCGAATTTTTATTTACGTGTAAATGTTGGAGAATAGCATTGGTTTCATGTTAAGTAGATTATAAGGTTTCCCGTTATCCTTTTTTTATTTTTTTTATTTTAGTAAAGTTTGAAAATAGTTTTACCTCATTAACATGTATTTAACATAATAATTCATGATCAGTATTGGGAAACGTTTATTGCTGTAACGTAATCAATTCATATCGTGGGGAATTAACTCATTAAATTGAAAATGGTACTGTAGTTTAACCTATTAAGTTTAGTGGACTACTAGCTAGTTAGCACACTGGTTCGTATTGAAAACGGCTTAATTAGCGTCCTATGTTGAATTGGATATTGTAGTAGTGATTTTTGTTGCAGAGTGATTGACTGCTGTCCAAGAAAGTATACCTTCTTTTTTCAATAACCCAGTAACGTTTAAAAAAACACTTATTTACCTTGATTACCTATCATTTTGAACTTAACTAAAAACTTAATTTTGATAGAATTAATGCCAACATCGTAAACAATCATATCTAAATATTTAAGGTATATAGAAATTTATGAGCTATGTAATACCTCCTAAATCTCTTTTAACGTAAAACTTTTTAACAACGAAAAATTATGAAACAAGGTTATTCAATCGATATTATAGAGTTAATCTTTATTAATTCAATCGATAAGATCAACATCAACCTTAAATTTTAAGTTTTAATCGTTTTTAAGAGTGACCTTAAACTTTTATAACGCTTATAAATACGTTCAATAATGATATAAAACCTTTTTATGCCTTCCAACGAAAAATAATACATATCCTTAGATTCAACTGTTGACAGAATTTTATATAAACTAAAAAAAATAGAAAATTAACTTCCTATTCAACTGACGGGATTTTAACTCAATTAAATGTATCACCACTACTTTTAATCTTTTGAAGTGAAACTACGAATTTTCTCATTTCAAGTCAAATGGAAAGCTATAACTTTTTTTTTACGAATTCATTAAATTTATTATTGATTTTAACGCAAATAATTCTTTAATAATCCTCATAATAAGGAAGAAACATAAAAATCAATGAATAATAAGAAAAAACATTTCCCACATTATGAAAAAAATTGTGAATCCAAATGAATTAATTTTTCCCCAGTTTTAATCCTATTTCAATTTACCGATAATCTTACGATTCATTTCAGTTACTACGTCTCTATTCAATTGTAATATACTATATTATCAATAAATATCAATTAAATATATCATTGTCTTAATATTTCATACAATTCTATAAAAATGTAATTTTCGTAATGATGATGGAAAGTGAATAAATACGAAAATTCGGGATTTTTCTGAAAATAATCTGGGTTTTTTGTTGATAGGCCCTACCAATTATGGGCCTTTTGACGTTGCAATGTTATCGATTAGAATCGGTGGAAATAACAGTTGTATTATATGATCAAGTGAAGGATGTATTGTTTTAGGCCTAGCAGACCACTTTTCAGTCTACATACAAATTTTTATTATTAATTGCTTTGCCTGTGCCGAAGTTTGAATTACGTACATATTGTGCCTGACTTACCTTGAACTTACGAAAAATACAGTTAACTTGCTATTAGTACAGTCCACTTACTTGAACGTATAGTTCATTGATTATACTGCATATAACTAATATTCAAATACAGGCGGCTTTTTGTTTTATACACGCCCTTTAGTATTACTAACAACTTATTTGCGGTAGTAAATGAAGTTCCTACCCGTCAGCCAACTAAGCCTCTATTAATTCCAATAAATTATACACACAAATCAAATTAAATTACCTCTTATCTCCCCACGGTTTTAAATTTCGATTTTGGTTACTCCCGTATATAAGTCTTTCTGCATAGACTTATAAACTCCTTAAACTTAACCGTTACAATTAATTAAGTCACCGACTTTAATTTGAATTCTTTAATAATCCTATAGTTTTCCAAAATACTCCATCTCCCTCCTTATTTATCGTCGCTCAATCTTAACCTTGTTCACTGTTCTCTTTACTTAGCCCTTGATACGTATAATCAACTTATTACTTTTTATAAACCTTCTTAGAGCTTTATTTGGTACCAATTTTTTTATGACGTTCGCTAAGTCATTTTTACTATTAATTCACCTAAATTTATAGATTTACTTACTTTTTCAAGTTTTACAAAATGCAATCACGTTAATCATCCGGCGTTTTTCACTGATTATCCCAGGTTTTAAAAGTTATTCGAAAAGTTTTCTCGAGTTGGTATAGATAATAATAGAGATTAGTATAATCTCAAACTAATTCATAACGATATTGAAAGTTTCCCACAATGATATATCTACGTCAAAATCGACTATTATACCATTAACTTCTGATAACAATACGCTTCGCGTAACCCTTTTAAATTAATAAAGGTTTTATAGATCAGTTTCCTTATATTGACAAATTGTTCCTCCTATTATCCATCTCTATTAACGATCAGTATAAGGAATCTAATTTGTAATGAAGAGTTAATATCATAAACGAAGAACCTGTTCATAAAAATAATGAATTGGGCTTTTGACAATTTAATAGAAATCATATTAATCCCACGATCCAAATTCTTCATTTACCAATTTAACTTTTTATTTAATCGATCATGATTGTTGGAATAGTAGTATTTACAGTGAAGTAGGTCAACTTTACTTGCAATAAAGTTGACTATATCGACTGCAAGTTGAGTGTATTATTTTGTGTGTGCCTACTGTATTTTACTGTAGGTCAAGTGCAGTATGGCCACACTTCACACTAGGGCACAGAATAAGAAATTGGACATACAAATTACTATAAAAACCGGCTAGTGGTCTGCCAAACCTAGAACAATACATCCACTACTTGACCACCTAATACTACTGTTATTTCGATTGATCGAATCGACAAGTTGGCAAACAGTTAATTTAGTACTACTGTAGTTACTACAACTGTAAAAACGATTAAATACTGCAGCTAAAGCAATGAATAACTTCTACCTTTACTTGTAATAATAAACAACTTTCGACTTTACCCCTTACATTAAAATTTTTCCCTTACTTTGATTTTTTTACTTTCTTTATGCCAACTTAATCGTTAAGATTTTTCTTCTAGGAAAAAACACCAATTTACGCCAATAAGAAAGCTATATCACGTAACTTTACACCAATTTCTCAAGTTCTCACGCGACTTTATGCCAAAACATCAAGTCTCCATGCCTCAAATCTTTAATTCTCTTGCACACTAAGTTCTATACAAGTCAGAACGTTAAAATAGCTATTACAAATGCTTATTTTCAGGTTATTACCGACTTTCTAATAAAAAAGAAATTCAAAACCTCGGAATAATTTTCGTTAATTACTACCAAAAATAGCTTTAGATTAAAAGTGTTAACGCGATCTTAACCGAAGCTTACCTAACTAAATACGTTGAATAATATGCCCTTGACGCGGATCTTGGAGAAGACTATAGTTGAAGCGCCGGCGCCTTTGAAAATTTCTGTAAGTTCTTTAACTACTGGATGCCTGACATGTAAAGAATGATTCAGAGTACCATTAAGGCTAAGTTTTTTTTTTAAAAAAAGGTTACCTGTTAAGGTATTTACATCCCTAGGAAAACCCCGTTAGAATTGGCTAAAACATTTTATAAACCGATCCAATAGAAGGACCTCCCTTAAAATCCTTATCCTTAAGACCTGCGAGGGAAAAGTAAGGACGTTCAAGATTTTTAACGCCCTTATACGCGTTTTAAGTAACTTCCCCTTTGACATTAGCTAAGTTAAGCCTTTTTACGTGTTAACGATAAGAAACCTGTTAACTTGTTCGGAAGTCTAACCCTTTTACGTGATAGTGCAGAATACGCCTTTAGCAGCGGAAGAGCATATAAAGCAACGGCTCCTTACGCGGCCAGAGGAATTAATATTAGCACTTTATACCAGTTAATGAAATAATATCGTTAAGTCTTTTAAAAGCTTTAGGTCTCTATTACCTCCTAGTCTTTTAATCGCCAAGTCCCTTAAAAGTCTTCCTACGGTAGGTTTGCCTATACGTGTAAGCCTACCACAAGTCCTTCTATAGGAATTTAACAGTTAGATCAAACGACTGGCAATTAGCCCTAACACCGTACCTCTACATCTTTAAAGCTTAAAATGCCAGTAAATATCACTAATGAAGACTAGGATAATTATCGCGACCTACCTCTAAGATTTATCAAAATAGTTAACATTAACTACAAACTTCTTATAGACTTTGCTAACATTTTAAACAATATATAGAAATATAACGAAAAACCTTATAATTTGCTCAACACGAAGATAATGCTCTTGTTAAACATCTATAAGTGGATTGAGTTTTCCACTTCTGGTTTTCACTTATTATTTCCCGGAATCTTTACAAGGTACATCAAAATCTACTACCTAACTCTTTTAATCCGAATAGCCACCTTTTTCGAAGTTTATGATGGAATAAAGAGTTACCTTGAATACGATATCCACCTTACACAATATTATACAGACTAAGCTATTATGAGATAGACTACGATAATGAAAATAATAAAATACTAGTTGTAATATATTACCTACTATTTATAATGTTTAATAATAAGATAGAGACTTAACCAATAGCCGGAATATCTATAAATTGAACTCTTCTAATCATGATTACGATGATAATACTTATGGTTAACACATCCGTTAAAATATTAATCACTTCGCTATTACCATTATAACTTTTAATTTAATAACTTTTCATCATATCCTAAGTGTTTCCACCTGCTGTATTTACGGTCTATGCAATATACAATTTAGGGATTCTTATTGTTTCAATTACGAAATCCTTTAACCTGAAGAAAAATATCAATTTACTTTAATACACGCGTCATTATAGTCCTGAACGAAAACTACAAAAAGATAATGTTTTTTATAATTAGAAAATAGGCGTTATGAGTTTTATTCAAAGTCTCTTACACTTATGATAACTACTCGAAACTTCTTGCGAAGTATAGTTTTTCCAATTTATAACCTCTCTTTTATTCATATATACCATATGAACTTATTAAGAATTTGATTAAAAACATCCATAAATATTTCCTCCTCTTTCTTCTTGTGCATCATTCATGTTCAATGTATTATAACTAAGTCCATATGATATTACATAGGGTAGATGTTTTATTATAAGTAACTCTTTATTCCGTTTTGAATTTTACGCAAAATACATTCATTAGGTAATACATTAAGGTAAGAGTTTTTAATGTGTCCTATTAGGATTTATATAAACAGTGAGTAGAAACCTAAAGTTAAACTTCGATTTACTTACAAATATTGAATAATGGAATTATCTTTTTATCAAGTAAATTATAAGATATCCCTTCATACTTATCAATATGATTCTAAGTTTTTACTAAATTATTCAAAAAAACTATTTTCTATATTAACTATTTTAACTGGCTTGAAAGGTAGGTAGCGATAGTTTTCTTAATTATCAATATTATTACTTACAGTTAACTCAATGTTAGGGCTTCAAAATATCGGTGGTAATGATAACTACCGGTAGCTTAACGTAAAGAATAAAGTCTTATGATGAGACCTATAATAGGCTTACGTGTGTAGGCGTATCTTACCTCATAGTAGTAATATTAGTCTAAGTATTACATGGTCGCGCCCCACGCGACCTCATTACCTTAAGAACCTTAAGGATTACCTTAATAACAACCTTGACAATCTTCTTCAACTAAACGCTAAATCTCGTTGATGTTAATTCCTCGTGTTTCATTTATAGAAGCTGCTTAAGATACTGTTCCACTACTGAAAATGTAGCCCGTGTTTCTATGAACATGAATTGGACTCCCTAAAAAATTAAAATATGATTTTGAATTAAGAGATAAAATTAAAATCTTTACTCATTCTAGTATTAATGGTTAGTCTCCGTAAACGTTTAAAATAATTATAGTTATCAGTAGTCATTATTTTCTCCCTTCAATGTATAATATTTAAAATTATTAAAGGTGTTCGTTCATCTGAACCAAGTCAAAAACGGTATTAAACAAGTTCGCCCTTTTATTAAGGATAAAAATGCTGCGGTCGCGAAAGTCCATATTCAACTGAACTTTGATTATTCTTAGGGTCTTAGTCTACAATTTAATAGTTCAGTGGCCGAATTATTTACTAAGATCTTTTTTTTAAAAAAAAACTGTGTTTTAATTGGCTTTCTCAATATCAAGTCTAGTATAAATTAGCCGAATAAATTATTTAAATATCTTTGCGTTTCATTTTCATCGAAGTATTTAATCCAAAGTCTTTTATCATAATACTTAGCAAAAAAGGATTCAAATTCTTTAGTAGTATTTATTTTAAAGTTTTCTAATACAACTTTAACGTTGTATCTAAAAACTTGACATTATTTTCAATAGGATAGAGACTTAAACTTGACGAGTTGCAAGCGGTATGAAGTGGCTATTGAACAGAGTGGGAACTTAAAGATTTAAACGTAAAATCGTGCAACTTAACTGTTTATCGTGACTCAACAATTTTCTATATAGAAATGTGGTGTTTATATACCTACGATTTGATAATCTTAAGATATAGAGGGAAATAATTGGTATAAAAGGTAAGGTTAAAGTTATAAGTTATCTGTCATCAAAATTGTTATTTAATGTAAAGGGATTTAGATTTCAAGATTTCAATTGCGATTTACGATAGTAACGGTAATAGAGACATATTTATTTTTTAACTATAGAGGTCTTAACAACTTTGTGATCGCTTTTTCGTGAATAAATACTTTTAGCAATTAATTTCAATGCTTTCTTTGAAAAAATCAGATGAAATGTGTTAGTATTTATTGATAACGATACCATCAAAACCTTTCAGTTGCCGTAAAAACTGTTGTAATTTTTAAAAACCTTTTGAAAAAGTTCTCCCTCTACTTTATCCTCACAAAATATTTTAAAAAATCACCTCTATTTATATCTAACTTATATGTACTTAACCTAATGAGAAATAATTAATTTCTCTATGATTTTAGACGTTATTAAGTTGTTGATTCGAATTGTTGTTGAAGTAATAGTAGTGTTGCAATGGTCATGTATTAGATTGGTTGTTTCCTCTAAGTTTGGAAGACCTCAATCCGGTCTGCATACTACTTCGTATAGGAAATTACTTGGTCTTTTCCCTACATTGAATTGAGCATTCTACTGCAATTCATTTGGGTTCAAGAATTCAAATTTTAGTGTTTACTTTTAGTAAAGCAATCAATTATATATTCATCATTTCAATATTAATAGAAATAGTTAGTTGAATATCAACAAGAGTAGCAAACTACATGTTTCATTACATCCAGTAAAACTCAAATCCAATTGCAGTTAAAATTATCACTTCCGGTGTGAAATCGCTTGAAAAGTTCAAATTTTAATAATATAAAAACAAAATGTAAAAAGAAATCAATTAAAAGAAAAATCATCATAATTACCAAGTTAAATTATTTTTGTCGGTCATTTCAATACTTTTTCCGTTTATCTTGCACTTTAAAACACCCTTATTGATTTTACCTCTCTAGCTGTAAATTGTTTTGATGTATTTGTCTTTTTTTTCAAAGGAACGGCTGCGTTTTTGACGTTTAGCAAAACTATAAGGATTATACATAAAGGGGGTATAGTTGTAATTAAATTTAATCAAGTTTTGATACTAGGTTTCCAATCATTTTCTATAGGTTATTCGTGAAAGGAATAAGAAATAGCTAAAACAAGTTTTAAGTTGAATTTGGTTGGAATACTGATTTTACCTCTTTTATTTGTATTTATTACAATGGTTTTATTCTTATTTTCAGGAAACAACCGCCTTTCTCCCCATTACGAAGGTTAATGAAGTTATATTCTCAAGTAGAAAAATGACGGTCATAGTTAATTGAGTCTCATACTTACTACTATAGCAAAGATAGAATTTAACGCGTTGCATAAATTGAAAACAACGGAATAACAGCTAAAATTACGGTTGAAAAGTTAATGAAAAAGAGTACAATTAATAATGAATTATAGTACTAGTATTTTACTACTCAATAGCAACCCGATTTTCGACGCTTAAATATCCATCAAAAAAAGGATTTAACGTGTTTACCGCATGTATAAAAAGGAAATCTAACGTGCTAAATCAATTTAAAAACATAATGTTATAGTAAAAAGTAAATTTAGAAAGGTATTGTTGGTAGGACTTTAGACGTTGCAATTTTATCGATTCGATTGGTCGAAGTAACAGTAGTATTACATGTTCAAGTGGTGGATGTATTATTCTAGGTTTGGCAGACCGCTAGCCGGTTTGCACTGTAATTTGTATGACCAATTGATTGGTCCGTACTTTAGTGTGAAGTGTAGTATGCTGTATTCAACTTACACCCAATATAGTAAACTAATATAAAATAATACACTTAATTTAGAGTTTAGTATAGTTAACTTTAGCATAAGTAAAATTGACCTACTGCAATACATATAGTACTATATCAATACTAGCGGCTTTTTAGTTTATATGCGTACGCTAGTATGGTTGACTAATTGTTTCCAGTAAACGTTAAATTACGACCTCGTGAACTAGCTTAACCCCTATCAATTTCAATTGGTCTCCGTATTAAAATGAACTAATTTGTATTAAAATTAACTCAAATTACCATTAATTGCTCTGTAGCTTCATAATCCGACTTTATCGACTTTTATAAAAAGTTCTTTTTCTATAGATCTATATAATCATTTACTTTAGCCATGCCAATTAAACAAGTTAATATTGCTAATTACCTAATAGTCTTTCAGTTTACCAGCATATCTCTAACCACCGTTACATAACTCAAGATTGTTGAGCGGCCTATTAACGTAACACTTGATACGTATAGTTAGCATGTTGCTATCTACAAACTTTTCCAAGGTCTTATTCGATAAAGCCTTCATTATAATATTAGCAGGATTATCATTGCCGTTAATTTATCGGAACCCCTTAATTTCCTTCCCTTAGTAGGCTTTATAAAGTGCTATTACGTCGATTATCAAGTGTTTTTCACTAGTAATTACGAGCTTTGGAAGGTATTCGAATAGGCTTTTCGAGTCAACATAAATTACCACTAGGATAAGAAAAACCTTTAACTGTCTGGTAATAATGTTGAGAATTTCCCATAACGTTATGTCTACATTAAAGCCTGCTATTATACTGTAGACTTCCGAATCTAGTACGTTTTGTATAATATTTTTACATTTGATAAAGGTCCAGTAAATCATGCTGTCGATAATTTTCAACTGGTTTTCCTATTTATCTTCGTTGACAAAGGTTATTAGTATGCCGATTATTAATATAGATCGGTATTAGTTACGAAAAACCTATCAGTAAAGATGATTTGTTTGGCCCTCGAGAAGTCCATTGGAACTATATTAATTCCTTGTTCCAGATTCCGTATTTGCCATTTAATCCTTTTATGAAATCGGTTAAAGGCGTTACTAGTTGGTTTTTATACCTGGACCACTATGAAGAGATCTTCAAAGGCCTCCGGTTGGTATAAAATAATACTATAACTACCACAGGTACGCTGCCCAAGGTACTGCTAGACCTTAACCACGTTGGTCTTATTGATTGTAGCCAAATTAATGTCCTGGCCTTTTAAGCGAAAACTAAAGCTAGCATTAATACTAAGCATACTGATTATTGATCTGTTGGAGTTAAATTAATTACCTTTCGCCAAATTCGTTACCAGCTTACAATTCCAAAACTTCAAGTCCTTAATCGCTTGTTATTCTAATACTACAAAGCTAGCCATTCCGACGAAAAGGGTATCTTTAGTCTATATATCTACACAGCTAAAGTCTTTTTCTTACGTTATTAAAAAATACGGTTCGTATATTAAAGACTTTAGACTTGGTCGTAATTTAAAATATGATATGTAGGTTAAAAACTAATAAACAACTATTTTAGCCAGTTCGTATAATAGATTAATACATCGTATTACCATTCCTAAAAGGTATGTGACACGTACTTTCTATAGAAACTCTAGTAGTACATTCCGCTGTAAATTAGTTGCCAACTACATATAGACTTACGTTATATTACGCCTATTCAGTGTAAATATTGGTAGTCTTTCATCGTTATAACGTAGTCGATTCGAATCACTGTGGTCAAAGTAACTGATGCTGCGTTGATATTATTGTATTGAAGTTTGTCAGTTCTAAATTTTGGAAGACCGCTAGCCGGTCTGCACACTAATTTGTATGGCCAAACGCTTTAGCCTATACCTCACTTTGAATTGGGCACCTACTATACTGCATTTGCAGTGCAATACCACAAACTACAGTCAATTTGCAGTATGTACAATCAACTTTACTACCAGTAAAGTCGACTTGACTGTACTATATTTAACTGCTATTCCAATACTGGCAGCTTTTTGTTTTGTACCTGCACGTCAGTGTGGCTTGCCATCAATTGGTGACAGCCTCTGAAATCACTTTTCAATTCTTAAGCCAACAACAAGCCAGACTTCTGTTAATTCTAACCAATCTATACTGAAACCAACCTCAATTAAGGTCCTTCGTAGCCTTTTTTCTCCAATCCTCCGAGGCCTCCGTTTCTAAAATCCCGTATACAGATCTTTCGCAACAAACCTGCGCAAATTAGGTACGCTATTACTTTCGTATCTTTTGTCAGTAGTTTAAATTACTGCTATCGCCACCTTTGCCATTGTTACTATTGTTCTGGTGGTTTTCTATTTTACTAGAGTAACTCTATTCCTCCACGTTACGTGACGAGCTGTCTATGTATCCCTTAATTCGTATAGTTATCATATTGCTATTCACAAAACTTTTCAAGGCACCGTTAGGAGTAGCCTTGATTATGGCATCGGTAAGGTTATCTTTACCATTAATTCACTGGAACTTATCCATTTTCCGAGCTTCATATTTCCACCTTAACGCTATTAAGTTTATTATTAAACGTTTTTTATTAATTGTGCCTTGTTTCAATAAGTATTCGTATAAGTTCCGGGAGTTGGTATATACTATTACAGGTATCAGTATATACTATTACAGGTATCGGTAATAGTTTTACTATTTGGTAATAATCCTTAATATAATGTTAGTTACCATAACGATATTAAAGCCTACTATTATGCTGTAAACTTTCGAAGCTTATATACTCTAGGTTACGCGTTTACACTTGACAGATGTCTAGTACTTAAGGTTTCTGGTAATCGTAAATTTCCCTTTAAACTTAGTTTTATTAACGAATATTATTAGAAAGCCGATTTACGATATAAAGTCAATATTATTGGCAAATAACTCGTCTGTAAAGATTATTAACTTCGCTTTCGTTAGATTTACAAAAACCACATTAATTTTTTTTCTGCATAATCCATTTACTACTAGATCCGCTTATTTAACTTGTTAAAGTCTTCGTTTTATAAATCTTATACCTATATAGTAATAGAAAGATCGTACCATGTTTCCGGTTGATATAACATAACAATATAGGTTGTATGAGCCCTTTATTTTAGATATCTTTATGATTTTACCCAATTGGTTTTGTTGATAATTGTCAGGTTTATAGCTTACCACTTTGAACGTAGGTTAATATAAGTGCCTTTTTTAGCCTTAACATTATAATACGAAGTAACGATCTGTTAAAGTCAACTTGTATACCTCTAGGTAATGTTTTAATTGGTTTACGCTTTTAAAGGCCTGATTTTTCGATCATATATTGTTTCGTTATTATAAACCTAATATCTTCGAAGAAGGGGCATCGTTCATTTACATATCTACGATACTAAAGTCTTCACCCTCTGTAATTAATATGCACGGGTTAAATATTAAAGTCTTTATACCGAGCCTGTTTTTAAAATGCGTTTGGTAAATTAGGAACCAGTGGACGCCTACTTTGGCTAATCCGTATAAAAGCTTGATACAACGTATTACCGTACCGGCCAAAAACTTATCCCTTAATTCTTTTGGAAACTCTAAGAATATAATCTGTTAAAGATCGGTAGCAGATTACGTGTACGCTTATATAATGTCCCGGCCATTAGCTATTAAATATAAACTAAATTTTTGTACTAACAGTTAAACTAGTAGTAATAATAACAATTAAACGTTAAATAAGCTTTTAGATTATATTCGATTAAATCAAGACTTAATCCTTACCTTTATTATCGTATCTTTAAACGATTAGCTATAACTTTTCGTACGGCTAGTTCGTAATCTTACCGTTAACTTCGTAAATTATCCTAAACTTAAATATAATAACGTCTTGGCCCTTAAATTATGTTAACGTTATAAATTCTATAACCTTTTATAACAGAAAGCCGTTAATTTTCACTAATTCATTTTCCTTAAAGGGCTTATCTAGTGTGTTAATAATGCTTTCGGCACGTAACTTAAGGGTAAGTTTTCTGTTGGACTTTTCCTTTTAAGATACCTACGCCGTTGTATATGCTTTACCGGGCTTGTAACCTCTATAGTCCTCCTCTTTAGTATGTATCCTACTTTTAGGTAGTCATTCACGCCGTTAACGTTTTATTAGCTTATTAAAAATCGGTTCTGGAGGGTTATAATTCGTTCGATTTAGAGGTTATTGGTGTTATGATTTTTATTAGACTTAAAGGGCTTGAGTGGTCTTCGGTACGGGTTAGCCTATATAGTTTGGAAAGTTATGAGGTTATTAATAATTTCAACCACTACATTTAAGTTAGTAATACTTAAAACTTTATACGGATTATCCTATTTTCCTGGTTCGCGTTACGTAAGAACTTTATTTTGAAGAGGGAGTAAAAGCACGTCTGTTATTAAAAGTCCATTTTTGGTGTTAAGGGTATTATTAAACTGGCGGTGTGCCGATTTTTTTCTTAGCTTTTTAACACTTTTCTATATTCTATAACACGTTTCTGGATACTTAACGAGGGTAGAGACTTGACTCTTATACATAGATAGGCTCTAAATACCAGTAAAGTTAATATAAGTCCACCAGAGCTAACACTATCGTTAAACCCTTTTACCGCCATTTAAAGCTATGTCTTTTAGCTTGTAAAGCTTTCGATTTCCAGTGTAAAAATATTATAAGACCTTCGTAAAATGGTATATACTCTTTTAACCTTACTAATACTCTAGTAAACTTTAACGAGGACCTGTTTATACTAAATTCCCATTGACTTTACATTTACTTAAAACTTTATCGTAGTAAAATTAATACTGGTATCGTAGATTAGTACGTTTGGTAGGCAAAGGTACGTATTAATTTACAAAATACGTAGTGCCTCCTATAATTCTTTTGTCGTAATAGTTTTGAGTTACTTGGTGCCGTAAAAAGCCGTGGCGGAATTTACAACATGGAATACTAGCTTACTGTTTAGGTAAAACACGTTTACGAAAACTTTTGAGTTAAAGTTTTGGTTTTCCTTTAACGTTAACTTAAACCTTAAAGAAGCTTAGAAATGTATTTGACAGTAATAGTAAAGCCGTTTAACTACCTTTAAAGCTAATAAATCCACGTTTTCGTGGCTAACTACCTTTAAAACTTTGTAAAGCTTATTATTTACTGAGTGATTGAACCTACGATATAGTTGGCGAAATTCCGTCTCCGTTAAGTTTAATACCACTACTTTTGGCCTTTAAAAATAAAACTATAGGTACCTCCACTAAAAGTTAAGTGGAAACCTTTTACCGACTTTAACTTATATAAATTCGTTAATTTAAACTTTAACGTTAACGCCAAGGTTTTTTATATCTTTTAGGTAAAAGAGATAGGGGGTAGGGGATTTTCGGATGTGGAAAACAATAAGGCTAATAACAGTCTTTAGCGTCATCGATCCTATAAAGATAGCTCTTTTCCAAGACTAAAGCTAACCTTAACCTTGCTAGCATTCACGTGGTCAAGTTCCGTAGCAATATTAGTATCTCTTTATAAAGCGATGTATTACGAATAGCCTCTTAGTAAGTACCATGCTACCCCTATATACGGCATAATCCCCTAAAAGACTAATTTCGAGTAACAATTTCGAATAGTTAAAAGGTATGTAGGGCTAATTTCTTTATTGTTATATCAGCGATAGGGGTCTTTACCTATAAGGTGGAATAAAAATACGTGGTCGGCTAGTTATTACGTTGCTTCCAGGCTAGTGTGGGTATTAGTATTAGTATCTTCGTGCTAGCTGATGGCTTTCAGCTTATTTTCCTCCTTTTTATTTCTACTTTCTTCGAACTGTATAACTTGCTCGATATAGTATTAATTATAGGTAAAGGGAAATTACGTGTAATACATTATCTGCTTTACTTTACTCTTAGTAGCAATATAAGGTATTAACTAGCAGCCTTATTTGCCGTAAATACAACATTTATTAGTGTTTAATATAAACTTTTTTAGCCGGTTTGAAGACCTTAAAGGGCTGTAGATAAAGGTCTAGACCTTCCGTTAACCATGTTAGCCGGGCCTTTTGTACCATCGATTAATTTTATACGAATGGGTTTTCTTTCTCTCTTTACTGGATTCCGGAGCTTAAGGGTACATACCCGTCAAGCTTAAAACTCGAGCAGTTACGGTCGCTAGCAAGAAACGCAGTTAGCTAAAAAAAAAAAAAAAAAAAAAACTTCGCAGGCGGTATTAAAGTATTGGAGTGTGTATTTAAACTTTTTGTAGCCCGTAACTACTTGTCGGACCTATTAACGTAATGTACCTTCGCTAGCTTTCACGTTTCCTATTGTTTATTGGCAAAACATTAGCCTGTTAAGCATTTGGTTAAAAAGGTCCATCTTAATTTCAAACTCTTTCTTATAATTAAATATGTAGGATCATTTAATAACGTTCTAGTCGATGTGGTATTAGGCAAGATTGACATCGTGTTCGAAGTGACTCTTTAAGCTATTATAGATTTCGAGAAAGGAGGAATGATTCGTTAGGTACAGGAGGTAGTAATCCTCAGCTTAGCCGGTAAAAAATACTAGGAAACAACGAGTATTAACCTGGAGATTAAATCGTTATTTGGAGGCAAATATTAAAGAATAGGCACAACTTGACGTCGAAAAGGTTATATGGTTTACCGTTATACTTTTCCTTTTCTTCCCAGATCTTAACGAATGTGGTGATTGCCGTACAGTTCGTATCCTCCATAGGGACGCGTCATAGGAGAAGGGTATTGTACTAGTCGTAAGGACGTTCCATATCTTTTAGCTGTGCAAAAAGCTAAGGTTATTGGTATTGGTAGGCAGGATAATTACTTTTGGCTAAATTTGGAGGGAAAAAGCTAGGAGTCATACCTACAATAATCTTGCGTGTAAAGCCGGTCTTTCTTTAATTTGGCTACTAGAACTGGACGTATTAAGGAGATTGGGGGAAATAAGCCTAAGGGTTTCGTCGCAGGGGACTTAGAGATAATTGTTTTAGTATCAAGAGGTCCAGCAAGGTTTTTTCTTAATTAATTAATGTAGAAAGCCAATATTAATACCTCTTGCCGTATTGGCAGCCTTTGCTTTACTCGTTTGATTGTCGTTGAGGGCGTATTTTGCATTGTTACGTGAAGGTGTTAGACTAACGAGCAGATTAACGTATTCATTATTACTAGCACTTCAAAAGGCCTAATTTAGCTAAAAGTAAAGGGGAGGTCCCCTGAAACATATGTGTGGGTATTAAGGTTTTTTAATACATTTTCCCTTAGGCCCTAGGTTTTAAGGGTATTCCTCAAGTTGAGCTAACTCGAAGAGTGTTTTCATCAACTTGGTAATGTTTCTCTTTGATACGAACATTCTTTAGCGTTAAAGTTTAGCCTTTAATTTAAACTTAACGGCCTTTTGGGTTTCTTTTATGTCAATTATCTAGTTGCTGAAGAATTTACGAAACCTAGAAAACGCGTCTTTATAGTCTCCCTCAGTGTCTTGTTTCAAAATAAAACAGTTAATAAAGTTGGTTAAATACTTTTCGGTTAAGCTTTAGTTGACGTTGTCTCCCTAAAAGTCGTGGTTGTATTATTTAACGAAACTTATTCCGAAGTTTTTGATTGCTTTTTTTTAGACAAAGTCGGTGATGGCCTGAAAGTAAGGACTTACGGTAGCCATTTTGATATTTTGGCTTATATAAGATGTATAGAGTGTGTAGGGAAAGGGATTTCGTGATCTTTAGCGTAGGGACTTGGTGTTTTGGCGTAGAATTGCGCGTGAATTTAGCGACTTGACGACTTGGCGTGAGGTTACGCGATGTGGTTTTTTTGGAGCAACTTAATGTTTTCGCTCAAAGTAATAAACTTAACGATTGAAATGGTATAGAGAGTAAAAAGGAGTAAAGTAAGTCAGAGGTTTAGTATAAAGAATTAAGTTAAAAGTCGTTATTAATAGTAAAAGTTAAAGTTTATTGTTTTAGCGTATAGACTTAGTTGTTTTTCATATAGTATTAATACCCATAATAATACTAACTTAGTCGTTTGCCAACTGGCCGAACTTTAAAACTTCTAACAGTCAATCTTAACTTTTTCAAAAAATATCAATAAAGATTTTTTAGTATTTTAAAGTAACGATACCATCGCTTACTTCCGGATTACCATTGTAGACTAACGTAATCTAAGAAGTCTTCTCTGTTTTCCTGCCATTGTAGACTAGCGCAGTACTAATAGAGGCCCTTTGAAAAAATCTTTCCTCTACACTAACGATAACGAAAAGCGTAACAACTAGAAAGTAACTTCTTCTTCTACTTAACCAATCTGTGCTTAACCTAATAAGCAATGATCAGTGTTTGTAGGTCTTGATCGTTACAACGTATTCAATTCGAATTACTATGGTCGAAGTAACTGGTGCTGCGTTAATATTGTTGTATTGATGTGTGTTAGTTCTAAGTTTTGATAGACTACTAGCCAGTTTGCACACTAATTTGTATGGCCAAGCGCTTTAGCCTGTACCCCACTTTGAAGTGGACATTTACTGCACTACACTTGCAGTGCAATCCCACAAGCTACAATCAATTTTCAGTATGTACAATAAACTTTACTGCTAGTAAAGTTGATTTAACTGTAATGCATTTAACTACTATTACAACAGTAAATTTGCCTTTAATCTTAACTAACAAATTGGTTAATAAATTAATTACTAAACGTTAGTTCATCTTCTAAATTATTAGCAACTATATAAGGATCTTGGTTTTGCATTTATCGCCGTATCCTTAGGCTATTAAACGTAAATTTTTGTATGGACGCCTCGTTGTCTTACCTTCAACCACGTAAATAATCCTTAACTTAAAAATCGTAACATTCTGGTCTTAAAGGTTAAAGTCAGCTTTCGGTATAGATTATACAACCCCTTAAGTTAATAGGTCATTCATCTTAACCCTATCGCTTTCCCCAAAAGGTTTGCTGAAAGTCTTAATAATCCCTTATACTCGAAGTTTTAGTATCAAGTTTTCGTCGTACTTCTTTTTCTTGCTTACCTAAGTAATATTGTTAATACGGCCCAGTATATATTCCTCCTCCTTAACGTTCCTTTTCTTCAAAGGCTTGTTCGCACCGACGTCGTTTCATCAGCTTATCGATAACGGATAAAATAGTTTCATATTAACTTGGTCGTTTAGCTTAAGAGTCTTTATCGTCAATAGCTCTAATATAAGGCTTAATCTTAGTTATTCGGAAAAATACAAGGCTGTTAACAGTTTTAATAATCATTTTAGAATTCACGATACTTAAAATCATATATGGGCTTTCCTATTTACCTGGCTCCCATCATACAAAAACTTTACTTTATAATAGAAAAGCAAATACATCGATTATTATAAGGCCATTCCTGGTATTGAGGACATTATTAACCTGTCGGCGTACTGATTCCATTCGAAATTCCCTTAAAGCTCTATCATAGGTCGCAGCATACTTTTCAATATTTAATAATACATGAAATTTACCCGTTGGACGTAGGTACGCTTTAAAGACTAGAAACGTTAACACTAAGCCTTCAAGGCCCACAGTATTGTTCAGGATCTTTACCGCCATCTAAAAGCGTACTTCTGGATCCGTAAAGCTTCTAATTTCCAATGTAAGAATGTTATATGATTGGCGAAATAGGGAGTATACCCTTTTAACCTTTCCAATATTCCAATAAGCCTTTACAAGCACCTGTTTACACTAAGTACCCATTATCTTAACATCTTTTTCAAACTCCACGGCCGTAAAGTTAATTCCGGTATAGTAAATACTAACGTTAGGTGGACCCAGGTACGTGCTAATCCATAACATTTTTAGTGTTTCCCATGTATCTTTTGTCGAAAGATACTTTATAAACTTAGCTCCATAAAAATAGGTTACTGAGTTAACGACGTAAAAAACAAGCTTATTATCCAAATAAAACACGTTAATGAAGACCTCGTAATTAAAATCCTTATCATTCTTTCATATAAACTTAAATGTTAGGAGGGATTAGGTATACGATTAGTAGCAGTAACAAAGGCTTTTCGTAACTTTTAGGGTAAAGTATTCCATATCTTTATACCTTACAGACTTAAAATATTTATAGAACTTGTTAATGACTAGGTAGTTGAAACACCGGTATAATCAATGTATCTCCGGCTCCGTTAAGTTGAACACCACTATTTCGGGCTCTTAAAGATAAAATTATCAGTACCCTATTCAAAGGCTAGGGGAAACCTCGGGCCGTTTTTAATCAGATCGTTTACGTTAACGTCGACGTTAATTCCGAGGGTCTTTACATCCTCCTAATAAAGGAGGAAAATAGTAGGGAACTTAAAAATATAGAACGTAATTACTTCTAAAACAATCTAAATTACTGTTATCCCTAGTAACAATAATTACTGTTATCCCTAGTAACAATAATTACTGTTATCTCTAGTAACAATAATTACTTTCTTGGTCAGAAGTTAACTTTAGCCTTATTAATATCTTAACGATTAATCTTAGTAGCTATAGTACTTTCCCTTTGTAGTACCACATACTACGAATAACCTCCTATTTAGTATCTTACTACCCCTATATCTAGCATAATACCTTAAAACGTGTACTCCGCATAGCAATCACGATAATTAAAGGTATTCAAGGAGATAAAAGCTTATTAAAGGTCAAGGTAAAGGTCTTTACTGCTTAAATAGTATAGGAAAGCGTAATCAACTAGTTACTAAACCGCATTAGAAGTAGTATATTTATATCACTTAATCTACTGAGCAACATTTTCGCCGTTAATTTGCTTATCTCTTTCGAAGTCTACGATTTAATTCAAGTAATCCTGTTTAAAAGTGATAGGATACTAGATATAATACATTAACTTTCTGTTATTTCGTTTGGCGGAGGGATGCCGGGTTAACGAATAACTAGACTTACTACAAATCTAACATATTTTATCACCACTACGATGATAAAGCTTACAGTTAACAGATTCACTTAAATATTGGTCCTATTGGTGTTAACGTAGCTGTTACCTCTAATCTTTAATCGATAGGCTAAACCTTAGGCATTAAAAGTGCCTGTAATCATACTTAAGTTCGATGTAATTAACCACTATAAGGTTTTTTTTTTCTACGTTGGGGAAATCGCCGGCTTAAGGGTATATATCAAAGGAGTTTGATATACGTGCCATTACAATGGTAAGCGAGGAACGCAACTAGCTAAAAAAGCCTTCGCAAATAATATCTAGGTGTTGTAGAGTATATTCAAACTCACTAACGCCCATAACTACTACCCGTACCTAATCGCGAAGTGTGGCCTCGCTAACGTAGGCATTTTACATTACTTTTTAACAGAATATTAACTTATTAATTATCTGGTTAAACATATCCATTGGTGTTTCCTCCTTTTATTTTGTGGAATATTATTCAAGGTAAATATTATATTCAAAGTATCTCTTTATACCGTTATAAATTTCTCGAAACACAATTTCTCGGAGTAAAAAGGTTAGGTAATAGTCCTTGGTGTACCTTATAAGGATTTGGGAAAATAGTGAGTAAAAACTAGAAGGGGGAACCTCCATCCATTTATAAATGTTTTTAAAGAGCATCAGCCTCGTATTGAAGAGGTTATAAGGCTTCCCGTTATACTTTTTTACATCATTCAAGATCTTAGCGAAATCCGTAAAGAACTTGTAGTTAATATTGACTATCTTAACAGGTCTAAGAGGTAAGTCGCGATAGTTATCCTAATCTTTATTAGTATTTCCGGATAATTCAAGTTTCAGAGCCTCCGAAACACGGTATTAGTGGTAATTAAAAGTCGTTTAACCTAAGGGGTAAAGTCTCGTATTAAAATATATAGTAAGCTTACACATATAGGTAAATCTGTTATAAAAAGGCTTTTAAAGGGTCTAGAGACTAAAGAGCTGGAGGATAATAAGGACTTCAAAGTTTCAAGAGACTCGAAGATCTAGTTTAATTAATTAATATAAAGCGCCAACGTTAATACCTTTAGCCGCGTAGACAGTCGCTGTTTTACGTACTTTACCGTTGCTAAGAGCATATTCGGCGCTTCCGCATAAAGGTACTAAGCTACCGAGTAGGTTAATTAGTTTCTCATCGTTAATGCATAAAAATGCCTAAATTAATTAAGGGTGAAGAGGATGTCCCCTAAAATGTATATAACGGCGTTAAGGTTCCTTAACACTATTTCCCTTAGTGCATGAGTTTTAAAGGTATTTCTTAAACTAAGCCATATCGAAAATGATCTTTACTAACTTAGTAAAACTCTTTTTGAGTACTTAAATCCCTTGTCGCTCAATTTCTGCCTTTAATTCAAATATAATAACTTTCTAAAAAAAAAATTTATGTCAATAATCCAATTGTCGAAAAACTTACGATATTTGCGGAAAGCGCGATTACTGCGGTCAAATTTTTTCGCCGTCATACTACTTAATATTAAAGTTACCGACGAAGTTAACCAAGTGTTATTCGGTTAAGCCTTCATTTACATCTTACGCCTAAAGATCTTTGTCGTATTACTTAATAAATGTAGTTTCGATGGCTTTAATTAGCTTTATTAGCCATTAAGTAGATGTTATTTTAAGGTTTTAGCCTATATAAGGCCTAGTAGATGGAAGACTTGGTGTTTTGACGTAAAGTCGCATAGAAACTTAGCGACTTAATAATTTGGCATAAGGTTGCACGACGTAGCTTTTTTAACGCGATTTAGTATTTCTTGGTGTTTTTGTTCGAAGTAGCGAACTTAACGGTTACATCAGCGTAGGGGAAAAAGTCTAGTGTAAATGGTAAAGTTGAAGATTGTTATTAATAAAAGTTAAAGGTTATTTATTGTTTTAGCATTGAAACTTAGTCGTTTTTCTTACAATAATAGTAACACCCGTAGTAGTTCTAACTAAGTCGTTTGCTAACTTCCCGAACTTTAAGACTTCTGACAGTCAATTTTAACGTCTTTAAAAAAGATCTAATAAAGATTTCTTGGTGTTTTCAATAATGATATCGTCGCTTACTTTTAAATTGCCGTTGTAAACTAACGCAACCTAAAACTCTTCTCTATTTTCTTGCCGTTATAGACTAGCATAGTACTAATAAAAGCTCTTTGCAAGAATCTTTCCTTTACCCTAGCCGCCGTTATTAACGTAAAGCGTAACCAGAATGTAGCCTTTTCTTTTACTTGGCTTATCTATACTTAACCTAACAAACACTAATCAGTATTAATAGGGCTTTAGACATTGCAAAGTTATCGATTCGATTAGTTGAAATAACAGTAGTATTATGTGGTCAAGTAGTAGATGTATTGTTTTAGGTTTAGCAGACCGCTAGCCGGTTTGCACTGTAATTTGTATAGTCAATTGATTGGCCCGTGCCCTAGTGTGAAATGTAGTATACTATACTCGACTTACACCCAATACAGTAAGTCCACACAAATCAATACATTCAACTTACAGTTTAGTATATTCAACTTTACTATAAGTAAAGTTGACCTACTGCACTGCATATAATACTATTCTAATAAGTATTTAAATAAAAGTAAAAGGTAATAGTTAGCAACACTTAATTAATTGGGACGTACTAGAAAAAAACTTGTTATATAAAATATAAGCCTATTAATATCAAAATGAGGTACAAATAAAAAGCTTATTGATATACAAAAATGAAAAAGTAGAAAATTTAGTACACATCGTTTTTGAGTAATTATCCAATCTATTTACCTATAAATATGTTTTATTTCAAGGTCTTGTATGAAACTCTATTTTTACCCATGCGAAAATCCGTTCCTTTCATGAAATACTTGTTTTATATAGTGATTCTTATTTTCAAAAGAGATTAATTATATGCACTTGAAAATACATATTATATAACAGCATAAAACAATTATATATACGGTAATTACCACACAGCATCACATAACTTTATAAAGTCATATTGTGTGTAATACACATAGAATAATATATTACAACCGTATATAACATATGATATATGTAGGTAATATAACCTTTATCGCTGTTTTAGTTGTATTTACTTCAAAACTAGTCTTTTGTATATATAGATAGCTATAATACAAACTAAAAAGAATAATACTAAAAGAAATATTATCAACCTGAATACTTTTCGGCCTACTGAGCAACTCACTCGTTGCTTTGGATCCCTAGTATTTTGGGGATACACAGGGGGATCACGCGACTCAGCCCACTTGTAGCAAAAGGAAGAAACCTTATGGCCATGCATGTCCCTTCCAAAAACTCCGTGACGTAAGGCCCCCTTGTCTCACACAGACGCCCCAGCCAAGACCAAGACAAAATCGAGGGCTTTTCCAGTCAGAAGCAGGAGTCAAATCAACCACGAGGAGCATTCCACGAATCGTGTGCTTGGACAGCCTTTTCTATGCCGAAAACACACAGCGTGTGTGCGTGTATGGATTGGGCAATCATTACATCAACTCAACGCAGCGGCCACATGGACAGATTCCCTCTTAGCACTGCCAATGTCAGAATCCCAACGCAGAGGGTGGTCCGTCCGCTTTCCTTCGGCTGCCGGGACTCTTCCCTCCACCACAAGTCTCACAAGCCTGGGTGGGGTGCGTGTGAGATGGGATCCTCCTCAGGAACCCGTGATGAGCCGGCCTGGAGAGTGGAGAACGAGTGACAGCATATCTGCTGTTCCCCACGGTCCGCTCTTGTGGTGCTGGTCCGTCGCTGACCTCCTTCCTCTTCGTATTCAACCACGTCACATAGACGCCAGCCCGTGCTAACCAAATCACAATCCATGATTTTTGAACGCAAAGCAACGCTTCACTCATCAAGGTCGTTACAATTACACTGTCCGTCGCTGGCTTTGCTAGGGGCGCATATAAAACCCGACTCTCACCATCATCTTCAAATTACGGCACCATCCCCCGATCATCGCAGGTCACGGTGAAAGCATCGCGTCACCGTCTTCGATCGGCGACTGCATCTTGGCGTCGGAAAGTGTCGGGCCGAAGTCGTACTTCTTCGCTATGATCTCGTCGCCTCCCTGACTACCCCGTCTCAGTAAGCTCGTGTCCTGATGCGTCAACTGCAGCGTTGGTGTGTTCGCCTGGCTGCCTCCCCGCTGGCCATGGTAGTGCACGACCTGAGGAGGCGCCTGCCCAGCTTGGTGTCCCAGGAGATGCTGAGGATAAGGATCTAGGTCCTTGCTGGACGTGGAGAAGGTGGAAACGACGGGCTGGTGGTACCCATTGGCAGTGGAGGAGGTACTTGCAGTTGTGGTGTGGCCAGGATCTGGTTGCTCGGCTTGTGTTGGTGTGCCAACTTCGCCGGGGCTTGCCGAGAGTTCGGTCTGCCCCGTCAGGCTGGAGATGCCGCCTTCGATATCTCGAAGCAGCCGCACATATTCTTCCGGGACCAGGCCGCTCTCTTGCGTCTTGGGGTCTTCGGCTACCAGCCATCCTTGGCCGTGCCGGTATGAAACCCATACGATCTGCCCCTCCACCAGAGGCAGCTCGTTTTCATTCTCCCGCGCAAAGTCGAACAATGCAACTGCCTTGCCATGCATCTCCTCGTCGGGCGAGGTAATTGTAAACTGGTAGTCCTTGGAGTAGCGAGATTGTTCCTCGCGCTGATACCCAGGAGACTCGTCGTCGCTCTCGTCCTCGGATTCCTCGTGGAAATCGCCGTTGGATTCGAGGTATTGCCGGGGTTGCAGTTCTGCGACGCCGTAGGCCGTATTCGCGTGCCGCGCCTGTGTGGTAGGGTAGGTCACATATTCGCCGCCTGGTCCGATCGCCTCCTGCCCCTGATCCACGTAGTATCGCTCGCTTCCGTCTCCACCTGTGCCTACAAAGTAATCACTCTCTTGATCACAATGCTCCGAGCGCATGACGTGGGAGTCGCCTTGGTCGCGGCTGCTGCGTCGCCGCCCAGACCCGAAGGACGCGCCCGAGGATTTGTGTTTGCGGTGCCTGGAGCTGACGACGGGGCTCTGGAGATCCTCGTCTTCGCTCCATGGCGGCCCGTCGCCCAGGTAGATGGGCGCTAAATGGTCGACCTTGGCCAGACTCACCCAAGCATTGTTGTCCCAATTGACGGAGCCGTCCCAACTCGCTGGATCAGACAGACGTCTCGATTCGCTCGAAGGGGTCGTCTTTCCACCAGAGAGCGGTTGCAAGGCTTCTGGTGGGGGCCCATAGTGCATGTGGTGTGCCGGTGGGTATGCAAAGTCCCGCACCAGGGCGTACGGGAGGCTTGAGTTGAACATGGGAAAGGCGTGCGATGTTGGTCGCGATGGCAAGGGCATCGAAGTGGCCGAGTACTGCGAAAGCCGGTCCTTGCCGGCTTGCGACATGGAGACGGGCCGCGGAGGGGCTCTCATCTGCTGGGGCGAGGTTGTTATGATGGGCGGCAGCGGTGGGTGGTTAGGATTCGAGGCCGGCGAGGATACTGGCGGCGTGGAGGTAGCAGGCGACGAGGCGGCTGACATGACTGTCGACATGTTCGGCGCAGTTCGCGGGCGTGGATGGTGGCTTGAGTCGCGTGCGATGTCGCAGCGGCAATCGCGCCCGAGGAGTCGCAATCTTTCGTGGGGCGGGACCCGTTCTCGAATCGGTGAAAGCCGGTGAAAGCCAAGTTCCGATATTTCAATTGTTGTGTAGTGGATGGGCGATGCAGCGGGTGGCTCGCTGTCGCAGAAGCAATTGGGATGTGTTCTGGCAAATGGCTAATGGCTATGTACGGTCAGGACGGAGGAGGGATTGGATTGCATGCGAACGGGAAAAGTCAGACTCGGTCTGGCTGGCTCTGGCTCTCCTGGGTCCGCGGTCCGCGGTACCGTGCCACTACCGCAAACGTGGAAGGCGGCACGGAAAAGAATTCCAGTGCAGCAACCAGGCACCGCACAGGGAGGCGCACCCGGTTCCGCTTGATCCAGGAGAGATGTGGAAATGAATTGATTTGATTTCGATTCGGATCAGGGCGAAGTCTGCTGAATCCAATCCATACGTGGGTCGCCAGCGTGGGGCGTGGGGCGTGGAGCGTGAGCCGTGGGCCATGGGCCGTGTACCGTGTACCGTGGGTGCTCGATGGATGTCAAAATCCGTCTGGTCAGCAAAGAAAGGCCTGCCCAATGGCCAAATAGCCAGCACCCACTGCAGCGCTGGCTTTGTCGAGTCGGTTCGGCGCCAAGTGCAGAGCCGTGCTGGCCGGTCCTGGGCTTGGTCAAGAATTTGGATGTGTCTTGTAGCGGCTGCGGTTGGAGTCGGGGCAGACGTCGGTCGTTGCTGCCAGGCCGGTCAGACCAGACTCGCTCATATCTTGGAGGGGAAAAGAAGCGACGGCGGAGAGGGCAACAGGATCTGGAATGCACTCTATCCGGTATTGGTATTGGTATTGGTAGAGGGTACTACATGGGCAGGTGTGTGGGATGTGCCCTGCACCGGTCCCTTGCAAGCTGTTGAGCCGCCTAGGAAAAGTCCCTGGAAAAAGTGGCTGGAAAAGAGGAAGGTGTCGCCACATATTCGCCGCCCAAAAAGCACTCTGCCCGTCTTCATGCTTGGTAGAGTGGGCGACTGACAGCCGCCCGTCTGCTAATAAGCGCGCTCCACGACAATGTCTGGTAAGGCGAAGGGCCGGCTTGTTGATGGATCTATTGTGAACATTTCTGGGACAGTGAAACGCCACACTGCTGCTGTGACCTGTGACAAGGCACTCCGTACTCAACCCCATCTACTCTACTACTCTAGACCTCTCGAGCATTCCTTCTGCCAGACTTTATTTATATAACATGTACACATGGGGGGTGATGATGCTTCGGCGCCGTCAAATGGGCCAGGAATCATAATCCACGTCGCATAGGGCCCTGTTTACGGAGTAATGTGCAGTATAGTATGCGCTTGTATTGGGCTGAATGCTGCTTTACTGTTCCCTACATGGCCGCTGGTACAATATCCCACAAGGACAAATTGTCCGAGAAACCAATTACACCATTCGCAACCTGCAATTAATGCACTTACCCCAAACATTGTACCCGCCTCAATATTTACCCATCTGTTCAAATAATATGACCTATTAACATTGATCGTTGTAAATAAATTATAAATAAGTGTTTAAAACTAGGTAATTTACGTGTGATTTAATATTATAGATGTGGCCTCCGCTTTATATATATACTTATAAATACCTATACATACCCACCACCATAATGTAGATTCTATTGGTTGAGAGCACAGGATTCAGGTCACTAGAATAAGAGTGATAGGAATTTCAAATTATTTGAATGTAATATATTGTAGGAAATATGTAAAAGAGATTAAACTAGAACTATAATCATATATAAAGTAAATGTTTTATAATAATCTTCGATTGATATACGTATACCGGACACGAAAAAATGAAAATAATATATGTTTCTGAATCTACAATAATCTCACTTTGTAAAATAGTAAATTAATCTCAAAAGCTGGTGTCTCCTTAGTTAACTAGAGACTAGATTATGTTATAAACATAACTAATCAAATAACTAACCCACAGCTTATACTCTATTTCTCTATAAAAAAAGGCATGATAGAAAAAATTTCCCTTATGTTTCCTCTTTTCATCGAATATTCAAAACAATCATAAACCTCTACTATGTGAAAACCTATAGGTTCATCCCTTCATATATAATCTTTGTGTTGGAATAGTAGTAATTGTAGTGCAGTAAGTCAACTTTACTTACAGTAAAGTTGACTATACTAAATGCAAGTTGAGTGTATTGTTTTGAGCGGGCCTATTGTATTAGCTGCAAAGCAAGTACAGTATTCGCTCACTTCACACTAGGGCATGGGCCAAGCAATTAGCCATACAAATTACTGTATAGACCAGCTAGCGGTCTGCCAAACCTAGAATAATACATCCATCATTTGATCACGTAATACTATTGTTACTTCAACCAATTAAATCTATAACGTTGTAATGTCTAAAGCATTACCAACACTAATTGGTGCTTATTAGGGTAAGCACAAATAAGCTAAGTAAAAGAAAATACTACTTTCTGGTTACACTTTACGTTAAACAACGGCTAAGGTAAAAGAAAGATTTTTACGAAAGGCCCCTACAACCTATGGCGGTTTTTATGGCAGTAAGTAAAGAAGACTTTTAGGTTACGGTGGTTTTTACGGTAACTTAAACGTAACAATGGTATCGTTATTTAAAATATTAAGAAATCTTTACAAATCCTTTTTAAAGACGTTAAAATTGATTATCAGAAGTTTTAAAGTTTAGCAAGTTGGTAAACGACTAAGTTAGTACTACTAAGGGTACTACTATTACAAAAACAATTAGATCCTACGTCTAAAATAACAAACAACTTTTAATATTTACCTATAATAACGATCTTTGACCTTACCCTTTATATTAAACCTTTACCCCTATTATACTATTTTTTCACTTTCCTTACGCCAATTTAATCGTTAAAATCTCTGCTTTAAGCAAAAACACCAAGAAACACCAAGTTGCGCCGAGAAAGTCACGTCGCGCAATCTAATGATAAGTCGCTAAGTTTCTATGCGACTTTAAGTTAAAACCTCAAGTCCTTTATTTACCAAGTCCTACGCTACCCAAAACCTCAAGATAATACTTTTCCAGGACTTATTAAGGGCAATCGAAGTCTTTGGATCTATTTTTTCCAAGCAATACGATAAATATCTTTGGGGTCAAAATATTAACGAAAACTTAACAAAAAAACATTTAATTAACTTTATCGGGTTTTATATCGTTAAATATAATGACGGTGAAAATCCTGACCGCACTTTTCGTAAATATTGTAAGTTTTTCGATGACATGACAATTAATATGTAGAAAGCGGTATAGAAAACCGTCAAATCCAAATTAAAGTCAGAATTAAACAAGGAATTTACGTATTGAAGAAAATTTTTACTAGGTTGGTAAAAACCCTTTCCGAATTATCATAACTTGAGGAATACCTTTAAAACCTACGCCTTAAAGAAAAAGGTATTAAAAAGACTTAACGCCCTTATACGCGTTTTAGAGGACCTTTTTTTTACCTTTAGTTAAGTTAAGCCCTTTTACGTACTAATAATAAGGAACCTGTTAATTTGATCGGAAACTCAGCACCTCTATGTGATAACGCAGAGTACGCTTTTAGCGGTGGTAGGTTAAGTGAAGCAATAGCCGCCAACGTGGCCATAGGAATTGATATTAGCATTCTTGACCAGTTTGTTAAGTAAGATCTTTAAGTTCTTTAGAACCTTTAAGTCCCTATTACTCCCTAACTCTTGAATTAAAATCGTAAAGTTTATTAAAAGCTTTTTCATGGAATATTTGCCTACACGTGCAAGCCTATTATAGGTTCTACCAAAAAACTTTCCTCTTTAGGTTAAGCGACTAACAATTACGTTTAATACCGTGTTTTGGATGATTTAAAGCTTAAACCCCCAGGAGATACTAATAAAGACTGGGATAATTATTTTTCCCTACCTCCAAGACTTATCAAGATGGTTAAGATTAACTATAAGCTCATTACAGATTTCACTAAGATTTAAAACGATGTAAAAAAAATATGATGAGAAGATTTATAACTTTTTCAACACAAAAATAATGCTCCTTTTCAATATCAATAAGTAAATAAAGGTTTTCCCTTTTATTTTTCACTTATTATCCCTTAAAACTTTTATAGGATACGCTAAATATTATTACCTAACCTTTTTAATTTGAATAAACACTTTTCGCGGAGTTTACAATGGTATAAAAAGTTACTTCAAATACGACGTTCACTTTGCCTAATATTATACAGGCTGGGTTGCTACGAGGTAGATTACGATAATAGCGAAAAAAGAAAGAGGAGAAAACACTAATAAATGTGTTAAATCAAACGCTTAATAAGTTAATATTATATCAAAAAGTAATGGGAAAAGATTACGTTGGCGAATTTATACTTTATAAGTAGGTACGTATAGCTATTATAGGTGTTATCGAGTTTAAATACACCATATGACGCTTTAATACTATTTACGAAGAATTTTTTAGCTAGTTACACTCCTCAATAATAATTTTGATAACGTGTATACCAAATTAGCCTTGTTTGTACCCCTAAGCCGGCAATTTCTATAACGTGGATGAAGAAAACCTTGCGATGGTTAATTACGTCGACAGTAAATATGGTTATGAACGCCCTTAACGCCCAATGCTTATCCTTATAGCCACAAACTATAGGTAATAGCTACGTTGGCGCTAATAAGGTTAATATTTAAGTGGATTTACGAACCGTAAGAACTATCGTTGTAATAATGGTAAAAGATATTGGATTTATATTAAGTTTAATTGTTAGTTAACTCGCTACCTATTTGCCGAACGTAATAATAAAAAGGTAACATTATATATTTAGTATCTTACTACTTTTAAATAGGATTATATAAATTGAATTATGAAATTTACAGGCGACGAGGTAGTCAATAGCGAGGATAACCCTAAGTAAATTACGTGGTATAAAGATATATCTTTTGATACAGCCTAGTAACTAGTCGACTATGCTTTCTTATACTCTTCAAGCGGTGAAAACCTTTATCGTTGTCTTAACTAAGCCTTTGATGCCTTATATAACTTTAGTTTTCGCGATCGTTATGCAGAATACACGTCTCAAGGTATTATACTATAATGATTACACTAAATACCCATAAGTATATAGAAGGTGTCAGAGGGTTTGTGTTATCAAAAAAATAGCAGAGGTACTTAGTAAACAATATCGCAACCGTGCAAGTAATTATCAAAAGCCGTGAGGCTATTCAGAATATACTGAGACTGAATACTTAGATTGACAACTGAAGAACTATAAAGGAAATACTATCTGTGTGGTGATGACCGTGTCCTAATATATCCGTACCTTCATAACATCTTCAGTACTGGATAGCTTGGATAGCAACATATCCAACATATCATATTTTTCCGTGCGTTAACCCTAACCCTGGGTTGCTGACATAAGAGATGTTCTCCGCCTGATGTATTGGACGTCAAGCTTCGAATAGTGCAGCTGGCCGATGGCCTATTCCATAACCTGCAGTTGGTTCTTCGGTCATAACATATACCAAATATAAGGGTAGTAAGGTACTCAATAAAAGGCTATTCGTAATACTTACCATTGCAAAAGAGAAATATTACGGCTACTAAGATTAATCTTTACGATATTAGTAAAGCTAAAATTAGCTTTAAACTAAGCGAATAATTATCGTTAATCGGGATAGCGGTAATTTAAACTATTGTGGGACCATTACATGCCATATTCTTAAGTCTCCTACCTCTTTCCTTTTTTACTTGAAAAACATAAAGACTTTTGGTGTTGATATTAACGTTAATGCCGATAAATTAGTTAAAAACGGCTGAAGGTTTTACTTCGCTCTTAAAAAAGGTACTTATGATATTTTTAAACCCTAAAAGTAGTAATGTTAAACCTGACATAGCTAAAAATGAATTAATTTTAACGGCGTTTTAATTACCTAGTTGTTAACAAGTTATACAAAATTTCAAAGTCTATAAGGTATTGAAATGTAGACTAGTTTGCTTTAGAAATATTGAAGGTACCACATAAGAAGATATTGTGTAGGCTTGTAGATTCAAGTATTTAAGAATCTTCATAGAGGACTTGATATTTGATCAAGTATATCCTTATAATAATCTCGATTAGGATCGAGATTCTTTTACTAATAAATACTAGTTCCTCCATGCTATTAAATACTAGCCTAAGCAACATCTCTGTACTAATCCTCTGTATTAGTCAATACTAGTACTCGTACTAGTAAAATACTAGTGTTGATAAAGATATTTATAACTCTGGTGAAGTCCTTATCCTTTAGCATTAATGTGTTTAATTACTAAAGTATGTACCAAGTACTGATTAGCTCTATTAGCTCTACTTTTAAGTTGTATAAAATGTAACTAAACCTATTGTATGCTTTAACACCCCCCATTAAAAGATACCGTTCACTTAAAAAGAAAAGTAAAAAATAAAAGTTAAAGGGTAAATTGAAGGAAGTATAGTACGAACAAACGAAAAAACTGTCTATGCAAAAAATGAGAAGAACTATATAGTTCGATTTAAACCGATAATATTTCTAATATTCATTTTATTAATATTTCAAGTTTACACCAAAACGACTCTACTATTCTATACTTACAATACTATAAGGTAACTTAGAGCATTAAGATTTATAAACCATTAATTTAATCTAAATACAGGTAAACTAAATAAAATCATTATATTATTGCTTCGTATTTTACGTTGAATAATAGATTTATTAACCTATTAACTGGTTATTTATCAATGGTAACCCACTGAATTTATATTATTCCACGTTTTACTTCATCTTATATCACGATTTTTAAAGGAGTATGAGTTATATTCGTTGGTAATACTCTGGGTTCTGAAACCATGAAATAGCTCCTATATTATTACAATATATCGTAACGATAATAGAAATACGTAGCTTTAGAAATGAATTAATTATCCAAATCATATTTAAAGTAACCCATGTCACTGCTATACGTTTAGAATCTATTAAAAAGGATTATACTTTGGATCCCCTTTTAGATACGTTGTTAGCCGTGTTGTTAACGATTTAAACTATGTATCCATCGGTAAGCTTTCTAGTAGCTTTATCCTCCTTTTGGTCGGAATCATACCAGCCGTTAATTGAAAGTTTTTGGATATCTTTATTATGATATTGGCTAAAGTTTATAGTGTTTTAATGCGGACTTATTAAACATTTTTTAACATTTATTTGTATTCTTTAGTTTTTATAAACTTTCGAGTATTGAAAAGCGTAATTTCTAAGTCTAATGTTTTTATGTATAAAATTATAGCCAAAATCGTAAAATTACTGACATAAGCAAGGCGATATCCGGTCTAATTTAAAATATTATATATCTTAAAACCCTTATATCTAACTAATACTTTTTGGTTTGTGGAATATCAGGTTAATCTTTATATATCATGGCACAAACGAAGGATCTGGTTATAATAGAGATGTAGGCGGGACGTTGGCTTAGTTACTCTACTCTTAAATTGAATACCTTTTAAATGAGTGTATTTCCTGCCAAAATAATTATACGTACGTTTTTGTTCCTTAGAATACGTATTCCTAGGAAGTATTTTGCCTATTCTAGGTCCTTGTATTTAAATTGTTTTTTAATATCTTTATTAAAGGTTTTCATGTCATTTAGATTCAATTATATATTCAAAAAGGTATCAATATAAGTATATATAATAAGTTAACTGCGTTAGTTAATGTATACCGCGTTATTAAAGTTTAAACTTTTAAACTTAAAGGTATTGGATACTTTCTTTGACTTTTTTTAATTATTGATTTAAATATTTTTTAAGCCATTAGAGTAAAGAAAATACCTTGAAGATTTCGTTAACTATAGGATTAAAACTTATAATATTTTCATTTTAATACTCCAAGAAAATGTCCTTAATATTATCTGGAATTTCGATTAACACCTGTTTTTTCTGTTTCTTGTTTAAAAAAGCCGAGTCGATATCGATTTGATCGATATTCCATTCGTAAAAAGTAATAAGTGTAATAAGAATTTTCTATGTATAAGACTTTGTTATAGTAGTAAAGGTTTCTATGTAATTAATATTATATATTTACTTAAATACTCAAATTACGATGCTAACTTTATACCTCTCGATTTAACCTTTGGAATTAGTCTTAACTTTAATTACTTTTTTTATAGTTAGGGGTGGCGTGTGGTATCACTTTTAATATTCTTAAAGACTTTGAGGGATAGTAGACTCTGTATTTTATTATAGAGGGCCTTTTTCCAGTGTTTTGCATCTAGTTCTTCCAAAGCTTTCTTTATAGTTAGCTGTTTCTCTAGTTTGCTAACTAAAAGTATAAATTAGACTATATATTCATTAACAATAGGATTTGTCATCAAACTTGCCGACAAGCTATTCATTATTTTCTCTGCTGTTTGGCAAATACTTTTTTTTACTTAGAGTTTGAAACTGCTGTTACAGTATTATAAGGGATACTAAACTTAACATATTTGATATTTACTTCCCTTACAACTACTTTATAAGGTCCCGTAACTATGTTTTTAAAGACTGTTACGCTAAATGTGCTAACGATCTTTCTCGTCGAGTTTCCTAGATAGTTAGGTAAATAAATCTTAAAAATGTGCCAGGGCTTAGTAATATTGAAAAACTGCCATAAAAGAAGGATTCTCCTTTCTTCTATTGAATTAGTATTTGAACAATTCATTAGAATTATAAAGTATATATAAACGATAACAGCAAAGCCAGAAGTCAATATAAATTTAATATTAGGTCTTTAACCCTTTTATTCCTTTACTTCATCATTAAAACCCTTACCGGGCATGGTATACTATATTATGTTATTGGAAACTATTAAGTTGGCAATGATAACGGTTGTTTAAAATAGGTAGGATTTTCAGTCTTATAATACTCTTCCAATAATAGTCCAAGTCTTGATCTTTTCCAAGATTGCTTTATTAAAGCGTTCGGAAATGTTGTTTTTTAGGGGTATATGAAAAAGAAACCTTAAAGGTAAAAACGCAGTCGATAGATACTTTTTGAACTAAATAGTAAATAAACTTATTACTTTTACCGAAGATGAAGAAGTCAAATATATATCTTATACGTTTGATTATTTCCTTTAACATATGACAAACGTCTTTTAGTCCCTTATTAGTGGATATAATAATTATATTACAAACTCTATATCTATATTTAACCTTTATAGTTATGAGGCTATAGCGTTTGCCTCTTAGCTTAGTAATTGTTTCAAGGAAGCTATTAAGGGTTTAAATGAACCCTTATTTTTTGAGGTACCATATTAGAAACTTGGTCATTAACGGATTCTTTAAGAAGGTTTATAAAAGGCATAAATAAATTTGAAACGCTTTTTTTTTCTTAACCTTTTTTTGGTCGTCTAATAATTAAAGCAATTCCTTTACTAACTTTAGGCTAGTGTAACCAAACCTGATATGCCAAAGGGAAGTAATAAAGAACGTGGGGGAAACTGAGGAAATTTCATTGTAATAAAACTATTACGTGACCCAAATAATCATATGGTTGCTGGTTATGATAGCAATTGTTTTCTCAGTTTTTAAGTTAACTAACGATAAGTTTCTATCTTGAATTCCTAGATTATAAAGCTTTAATAAGATAATTAAGCTTATAATAAACTTAGGGTAAAAAAAATTGTAAAAAGTTGGGATATTGTAATTATAACCTTTTTAAAACTTCACTGATATTATTATAACCCAAGGACCAACTACAGGTTATGGAATAGGCCAGCGGTCCGCTGCACTATCAGAAGCTTGATATCCAACACATCAAGCCAGAGATCTCTCTCATGTAAGCACCCAGGGTTAGGGTTTGGACCGACAGGACTGCTTGCGATCTAGTCGACAACATTGGATCAAAGGAAGCGATATCGACTTCAGCGGTCCAGTACTGAAAACAGTATGAAGGCACGGATATATAAGGACACGGTCATTACCATACAGATAGTATTTCCTTCATAGCTCTTCAGTTGTCAATCTAAGTACTCAGTCTACACACCTGAATAGCCTAACGGCTAGTGATCATTCTACAGCACAAACAAACATCTTCTTGATATTGCACCTTTGTTACTTCTGCTACCTTACTACTTACATAAACCCCCTAACACCTTATATTTACTCACGGGTATTTAGTGTGATCATTACAGATATTTAAACTGTTTCTTTATTAGTAGGCTTGTTGGAATAGTAGTATTTGCAGTGCATGTATTGTTTTGTGCGGGCCTACCGTATTAGTTGCAAAGCAAGTACAGTATACACTTACTTCATACTATGGTACGAGCCAAGCAATTGATCATACAAATTACTACGCAGATCGGCCAGCGTTTTGCCAAACCTAGAACGATACATCTATTATCTGACCATGTAATACTACTGTTACTTCGACTAATCGAATTGATAACGTTGCAACATTTAAAGCTCTACTAATACTGATTATTTCTTATTAGATTAAGTATAAATAAGTCAAGTACAAGAAAAAGTTACTTTCTGGTTACGCTTTATCTTAAACGAAGGTTAGGGTAGAAGAAAGATTTTGGCTAGGAGCTTTTACTGTTACGTCGGTTTTTACGGAAGTAAGTAAAGAAAACTTGTAGGCTGCGTCGGCTTTCATAGCAACTTAGAGGTAGCAACGGTATCGTTATTGAAAACACCAAGAAATCGTTACTAATCCATCTTAAAGATGTTAAAATTGATTATTAGAAGTCTTAAAGATTGACAAGTTGGCAAATAACTAATGTAGTATTACTACGAGTGTTACTATTATAAGAAAAACTACTAAGTTTCTACGCCAGATAACCTAAAATAATAAACGGCATTCGACTTTACGCTTTATACTAAACCTTTTCCCTTACTTTATCTTTTTTAATTCCATTACCTCAATTGAATCGTTAAGTCTATTGCTTTAAGCAAAAAATACTAAAAATCGCTAAGTCGCGTTAAGAAAGCTACACCACGCGACCCAATGCTAAGCCACTAAGTTTCCACGCGACTTTACGCCAAAACATTAAGTCTTTACACTTAAAAATTACAAAGTCCCTCGCCTTACGCACCCTACACGTCCTACATAAACCTGAACATCAAAATTACTAATGTTAGCGTTCACTTTAAAACTATTACCGACCCCGTTAACAAATAAGTAATTAAGGCTTTCAAATACCTCTTTGCTTAACACTATAATTACGATCTTCAGGGATACGGCGTTGATAAAGATTTAACCGAAAAATATTTAACCAATTTAGTTGGCTACTATATCCTTAAACATAAAGGCGATGAATACTTGAACCGTGCTTTCCGTAAGTATAGTAGATTTTTCGATAACTGGATTATTGACATGTAAAACGTAACCCCCCCCAAAATTAAGTTTAAATTAAAAGTTGAACTAGAACGCCAAGGGATTTACGTACTAAAGGAAAGATTAACTAAGTTAGTCAAGACTCCTTTCGAGTTGACTCAGTTTAAACAATGCCCTTTCAACCTACGCTCTAAGAGAAAGGGTGTTAAGAAACCTTAATGTCTTTATACAAGTTCCTAGAGATCTCCTCTTTACCCTTAGTTAAGTTAAACCTTTTTACACGTTAACGATAAGTAACCAATTCATTTGTTTAACAGCTTAGCATACCTAAGCGATAGCGCGAAGTATGCCCTTGATAGCGATAAGGAACGTAAAGCAGCGGCTGTCAATACCGCTAAAGGAATTAACGTCGACGCTTTACACTAATTAATTAAGTAAGATGATTAAGTTCCCCAAAATCTTTCAGCTTTTATTTCCTCCTAGCCTTTTAATCATCAACTCTCCTAAAAGCCCCTTTACGGTAAGTTTATCTATATGCAAAAGCTTACTAAAAGTTTTATTATAGGAACTTACCACTCGAGTTAAGCGATTGGCAATTACCCTTAATACCGTGCTTCGACAGCTTTAGGACTTGAATTATTAGGAAACACGAATAATAACAACTGTGATAACTATTACAACCTGTCTCTAAGACCTGTTAAGTTAGTTACTATTGACTATAAACTTTTCACGAACTTCGCTAAAATTTTAAATGATGTAAATAAATATAACGGAAAGCTTTACAACCTCTTCGATATAAAGATAATACCATTTTTAAAATATTTATAAGTAAAATAGAGGTTTACCCTTTTAGTTTTCACTTATTATATTCCAAAATCTTTATAGGATACGTTAAACACCACTAACCAACTTTTTTAACCCGAATAACGATCTTTCGCAAAGTTTACGATAATATGAAAAGTTACTTCGAATACGATGTCCACTTTATCTAATATTATACAGACTGAGTTATCATATGGTAAACTACAATAATAGCGGGAGAAAAAAGGAAATACTAATGGATGTGCTTGACTAGATGCTTGAAAAATTGATGTTATGCCAATAGGTAATGAGAAAAGCTTACGCTGGCGCAGCTATACTTCATAAACAGATACAGGCAGTCTTCACGGGTATTAGCGAGTTTAAATATGCCTTATAACATCTAAATACCACTTATAAAAGCTTTTTTAGCCAGTTACATTCCTTGTTTATAACTATAATAACACTTATACCAAAATCTTTCGGTATATACCCTTAAGCCGGCAACTTCCCTGACGTAGATAAAGAAGATTTTACGGTAGTTAATTACGTCGATCGTAAATACGGCTACGGGCGCCCTCAATACCTGAAGTCTGGCCTATTAATTATAGACTGAAGGTATCAGCTAAATTAATGCTAATAGGGCTAAGATTTAAGCGAACTTATTAGCTCTAAGTAATATCGTCGTAATAGTGGTAAAAGATATTGGGTTTGTGATAAATTTAATTATTAGTTAATTCAACACCTCTTTGCCGAACGATATAATAGAAAGGTAATTTGTTATATCTAGTACCCTACCACTTTTAAACAGGATCACGTGGATTAAATTACAGATTTAGAAGGCGATGAGCTAATTGAAAGCGATAATGCCCCTAGGCAAATTAAGAGGTATAAAAATACTATTCCCAACGCAACCTAATAATTAGCCAACTACACCTTTTTATATTGTCTAGATGGTAATAACCTTTACCTTTTCCTTCATTAAGGCTCTAACCTATTATGTACCTTTAACATTCGCGATCGTTACGAGGACTATACGTTTTAAGGTATTATAACAGATATAGGAGCAGTAAGGTACTAAATGAGAGGCTATTCGTAATATGTAGCTCTATGGAGAAAAAGTATTACAGCCACTGAAATTAATCGTAACGATATTAATAAGGCTAAAGTTAGCTTCGGATTATGCAAGAAAATATTATTATTGGGGATAACAGTAATTTAAATTTTTATTTGATCGATCACATTCTATATCTTCAAATCCTCTACTCTTTTCCTTTTTTACTTGGAAGACATAAAAACCTTTGGCGTTAAAGTTAATGTTAAAGCCGATGAATTGGTTAAAAACAGCTAGAAGCTTTCCTTTGCCTTTCAATAGAGGTACCTATGGTTTCATCTTTAAAGCCCTAGGGTAGTGGTGTTAAATATGACGGAGCCGAAAATAAGTTAATTATACCGGTGTTTCGATTTTATATCTGTTAATAGGCTGTATAAAGTCCTGAAATCTGTAAGGTATAAAGATGAGGAATACTTTACCCTGAAAGATGTCGAAAAGAAATCCTAATATTGCCAAACATATACCTAAGCCCTTCTAAGATTTAAGTTTATACTAAACAACAATAAGTACTTTAATTACGAGGTTTTCATTAATATATATTTACTTAAATAATAATCCTATTCTTTACGTCGTTAATTTCGCAACTTCTTTTCACGAAGCCAAGTTTTTAAAATCCTTTTTGATCAAGGATACGTAGGAAACACTAAGGATATTATGGATTAATACGTACCTAGACCTACTTAAGGTCGTTGTCCACGATGCTGGCACAAACGTTACGGTGGTAAAGTTTTAGTATTATGTTAAAATAATGGGTATTTAGTATAAAAAGGTGTTTGTAGAAGTTTTCTCAAGCATTAGAAAGGTTAAGAGGGTATACATCCTCTTACGGCTAACTTATAATATCCTTACGATAGAAATTGGAATCTTTACGGATCTGGAGGCACGCCTTTAAATAGCGGCATAAGACCTAGATAATACTATGAGCTCTAATGGGCTAATGTTAACGCTACTAGTCTTTAAAGCGTACCCACAATTTACGAGTGAATTTATGCTATTAGCAAGTACTTAAAAGCAAGTTACAGCCTATGGCAAAGCACTAATGAAACTATAGAAGGAATCGGTACACCGTTAATTTAACTATACTCTTAATACCAAGAACGGCCCTATAATAATTAATGTACTTAATTTGCTATTACAAAGTGAAATCCTTATATATCGCAAGCTTGGTAAATAAGAGAGATTATAAAAAACCTTAATTATCACCAACTTCAAAGTAATTGTTGAAATTTCTAACGATCATGAATCTTTTGGGACTTTCTAGGTTAAGTCCTAAATTAAAGTTACTAACGATATAGAACCTTAATCTAAACGACCAAGCCAATACAAACCTTCTTTGCCCATTATCTATAAACCGATAAACCGCCTTCGGTACATATAACCTCCAAAGAATAAGAACGTTAAAGACGAGGAATATATACCAGGTCGTATTTATAATGCTGTTTGGGTAAGTAAAAGAGAGAAAGATAACAAAAACTTGGTATTAAAACTCCGAATACAAGCTATTATTAAAACTTTCGGCAAACCTTTTAAAGAAAGAAAAAAAGTTGAGATTAACAATTTTCTGATTTGAGGAGTTATATATTTCGTGCCGAAAGCTAATTTCAATCTTTAAAACCCAAATATTACGATTTTATGGTTGAGGATTATCTACGAGGTAAAAGGCAAAACTACAGGGCGTCTATACGAAAAGTTACGCCTAATCTCTGAGAAATACGATAATAAAGGCAAATACTCGATCCTTACGTAATCACCAACGATTTAGAAAATTAGCTAGTTCTTAGTAGTCGCTTTGATAAAAAGTTTGCTAATTAAGATTAAAGGTAAGTTTACGCTTAATATTCGAGATATAACGGAAGCCTACACATAATTAATAAAGGATTTACAACAGATTGTACTATTAGAATTTCTGTAGGAATTGCGGCCTATTTACCCTTTAGGAACGGTAATACGATATATTAAGCTTTTCCAAGGATTAGTAAAAGTAGGCGTTCACTGGTTTTCAACCTACTAGTCGTACTTTAAATTACAGCCAGGTATAAAGACTTTAATATATAATCAGTATTTATTAGTAACGTACGAAAAAGACTTAGGTCTCGTGGGTATATAGATTAACGATACTCCTTTTATCAGAACGACTAGTTTTATAATATTAAAATAACATATAATTAAAGACTTTAACTTTTAGAATTATAAACTGGTAACAACGTTTGCGAAAGGTAATTAACTTAATTTTAACGGATCGTTAATCCGTATACTTAGTATTAATAATTGTTTTAGTATTTTTAAAAGAGCTAAGGTGCTTTTTTGGCTATAATCGATAAGACTAACGTGGCAACAGCCTAACGATACCTGGAATAACGAATCTGTGGCAGCTATATTGCCATTCTATATGAACCGAATGCCTTTTACGACCTTTCTATCGTGACTTAAATATAAAATTTGATAAATGACGACTTTAACCGGTTCAATAAGAGGATTAAGTAGCAAATATGAAATTTGGACCGAGAGATTAATATAGTTTCAATTAACCAATCGAAATCTAAACTAATAATCTTTATAAATAGACTGTTTATAAATAATACCAACTTGTTTTTATAAATTAGATTTATAATAACCCTCATTAATAATTATAAGTGGGAAAAATAGTTTAATATTATTCGTAGCCGAATTTCCTAACTCTTTGTTAAATATAAAAGGATCATACGATACGTGTTAGTTTTAAAGGTTTACAGTATAATAGCAGACTTGAATATAGGTATAACACTATGAAAACCCCTTAATGTTGTTAACAGATAGTTAAATATTCCTTCTATCTTAATGGTAATTTGTATTGATTCGAGGAGTTTATTCGAATACTTTTCGAAATTCGGAACTAATAGCGAAAAACGTCTGATAATAGACGAGATAGCATTTCACTAAGTTTATGAAAGGAGGAAAATGAAGGAGTTCCGATAAATTAATGGCAAAGATAATCCTACTAATAACATAACGAAGGAATCGTTGAATAAGGCCCTGAAAAGGTTTGTGGACAGTAATAAGTTAATTATATGTATTGGAGGCTACGTTAATAAGCTACCCAGTAATCACAAATTACGTAACGACGGTTAGAAATACGTTAATGAAGTTACAAACTGTAAGTAAATTAATTTTATTGACTTTTTTAATTAACAACGTTAAAATAGACAGTTATGTAGGCTTGTAACCAAAGAACTTTTTATAGGAGTCAATAAAGATGGACCTTGGAGACGTAGGGCAATTAAAGGTAATGTGGGCCAATTTATATACAATTAGGTGCAATTAGATACGAAGTTCAATTAAAATGAATAAAGGTTTGGCTAGTTAACAAGGTCGCAATTCAGCGCTTACCGGAAAAGATTGGTCAACCATACTAACGCGTACGCACAAACTACAAAGCCGCCAGTATTAGAATGGTAGTATTTACAGTACATGTATTGTTTTATACGGGCCTACTGTATTGGCTGCAAAGCAAGTACAGTATACGCCCACTTCACACTAGGGCACGGGCCAAGCAATTGGCCATACAAATTACTACGCAAACCAGCTAGCGGTCTACCAAACCTGAAACAATACATCCACCATCTGACCATGCAATACTACTGTTACTTCGACCAATTGAATCGACAACATTGCAACGCCTAAAGCCCTACCAATAAGGCTGAATAATACCTCTCCCAATTTGTAATCCGGGATTGTTTTCGCCCTATATCTCGAGATATAAGAACTATGTCTCGCTGTTAAAAATACGGAAAGATAAGCCTAAATCAGCTTCAAAAGTCTCGAAATTGGATTTTATTAATTTCAAAACACTATTGTAGTGTGGAAAAAAGAAAAAAAACTTAAAGTTAAATGTGAGGCTAATATTATGGCAATACCCGTATCTGATATGGCCTTCAATTAGTTGTTTTGATAGATTGACGTTAAAAGTGGAGCCCTTGACGTTGAAAGTGGATACCTTAAAGCGGGTATACTCGTGTAAGATACGGCCTTTAATTGGCCAAAATTTTCTAGTGTAGGGTTTTGGGTAGAATCTTACGTAGTTAACTATATAATTGGTAATGTTAGTACTATAAAGTTATAATATTGTAAGTGGTGTTGGTCTTTTACTTTACGATTATTAATAGTAATAACGTCCGTTTCCCCCCCCTAGTAATAGATTTACCAGTATTCAAAGGCCGTAGATTTGGATGCAATGCCTAATAATCCTGTGCCGAATAGCCATTGTAAAAGCTTGTAAGGAAGTTCTTTTTAAATTGACTAATACGTTGATTGCGATTAATAGGTAGCGTTTTCTTCAGGGTTTTTTTTTTTTTTTTTTTTTTTTTTTTTTTTTTTTTTTTTTTTTTTTGAGAGGTGTCAAGAGACTAAGGCCGGAGCTGTCGCTTAAGGTGGTCGGATTCTGTCTATAAACCTCGATGAAGAAGAAGAGAAGAGAAGTCTCTGCTAGGGAGCGGCTATAGAGCTAAGATAGTGCAACCCCCTCCCCAGTCATGTGACGTGTGGAAGCGTGTCCTCAAGCGGCTTCCTTCCTACTTTAGAGCATCGCAGGAGCGTGTAGAACTACCAGGATTTGATCTCTAGTAATACTAGCCAGGCACTAGCCTATAACATTACCTCCAAAGACAACCTCCCCCCCTTTCCTTCTCTGTTTTTTTTTGTGTTGTTGTTCATGACGCCGTAAGTATAAGGAAAATACAAGCGCCTTCTAAAACGTGACGGTTCCTTATAAAAGGTACTAGACCGAAAGTCACATGGAAGGTGCTTTAACGCCCCGCTTTATAAATAGTCCCTAAACTTCCATTTTCAAAAAACAAAACTTCTTTCGCTTTTTAACCTTGAACCTTTTCGTATAGTGTTAGTACTTTTAGCCTTTAATACAAAACTTATCATATAGTATTAGTATTTTTAGTTCTGTAGTTTTTACCGTCGTTACCTTGGCGTTATAACCCCTTATATCGTTACAATAAGTCCCCAACACGTTGCTAAAGTGAGAAAAGCTATTAGAGATATGAGTTACATACTCCGAAGTTATTTGGTCCTTATTATCGAGTTAATAGTTCTCTGTACTATGGGCTATCGACATATACTCCAATAAGATTCGAAAATAAACGTATTTCGAATATATTTACAAAATAGCGTATAATCATAAGAAAGTTTGCCAAGAAACTAAGGGGTAGTTGTTTTAATAACCACGAAAAAGTTATTAATAAGCGGCTAAATACTAGTGCCCGGTGTCGCTTCTGTTTTGTTAGGGCTATAGGTCGTAGTTTCAATTATGCTTATACGTCGCTAAATTTAAATCCCGATATAAATAAGGCCGTTAAGGAGTTGTATAAAGCGTATCTGGCGTTCGACCTTTAAAACCAAGGTAAATCCACGTTTTATAAGCCGTTTTAAGGGTGCTGACGAGCGGCTAAAAAGCATATAAACTTAGGTAATCATCACAAAAAAGGCCATAAAAGTATGTCGCGCTACGTAACTTAAATTAAAAACTTAAAACGGGGCGGATTTTATCTTCGCTTCTCCTGTACAGTTTATGGGTTTACGGGGTGTACAACTAATAAATAAAAATAGAGGATACTTTCCGCCTAGTACATTAAGTTTAATAACGTAAAAGTTGATTACACATATTAATTAGTACTTATCGTAAAGTCAGTTTAAAGTTTTTAAGAATTCGTTCAGTTTTTAGTTTTTAAGGAAAAGCCAAATATTGTCGCCGGCTTGAAAACGTTTTAAAAAGGGAAAGCCATTTATTAGCGGATTTTTCTTATACGCTGTTATGTAGCCGCTATTACGGCTTGTAAGAAATCCATAGCTTTGCGAATCCGGTAAACAAAATTTGTATTCCTTACGTGTAATATCGTAACTGAAACGAAAAAAACGTTATAGTGATTATATAAAATCGACGTAATAATTATAAGTTATAAAAAGCAGGCTAATATTAATAATATTCGTATTTTTATCATTTAATACAAGTTAATAGCCGGGTAATAAATATTTTTAGTCGAATTACGTATAAACGACGAATAAACGTAAATACGTAAGGATTTCCTAATTTACGAGTTCGGTCGCACCGTCGGTTTCGGGGTAAAAGGCAATGTTTAGACGTTAATTTACTTCAATTAACTCGTAAAGTCGTTTTCAAAATCCATTACTTCAATTTAAACTACGATCATTAACAAACGCACGCGAAAAACCATAAAATTACTAATAACAACTTAGAAACCGCTCCGCATAAGCCTTGACGTTTGTAATAATTATAGTTTTGAGGGTAACGGCCTTACTTAGGCGGTCCGTAATAACCATAAGGTAATGTAAGTTGCGAACGTATTACTAAGGTAAGTTAAATATAAAATCGATAAAGAATTCGCTTTAAAGCCGTTTAGATACTGGAAGGGGTTTAAAAAGCTTTTTTCGACAGTGTTTTTAATATGTTATACGGTTACAAACGTCGTACTTACGGAAAAAACGACGAATGATACGATATAAGCCTAACTAAAAGTACGTCTTAAAGAATAACGATAGTAACGTCGCGACCTAGGTCACCGGTAAAAAACAAATCGTAATTGATTTAAATTAATACAATAGTAAACGACTCGTAAGCAGGTACCTAAATACGGTCGCGAAACAGTAAAACTTTATTATCGCTTCCCAAATATTTCTAAATTAAAATCTTTAACATTGAGTTGTCGTCGATACGGATATCCGTTAAAAAATATCGGTCGTCCATATGTATCATACGTACCGGTCAAAGGTAGGTAACATCGCATATAATAGTGATATCCTAATAACGTTAAAGGTCGACGTTGATAAAAATTTTATGGCTTTCCAAAATTAATTCGCCGGTGACAATTAACCGAAATACGTACGTACGCGGAAGCAAATTTGGAGTAGACTATTCGGGACGTAATAATTGGAATTTTCGGCCTAAATAAAGTAAATCCGAAAAACCTTTAGAAATATTTTAATTTCGTCGTAACATCGTATTGGGTCGCATATAATTTGCAATTTTATTATATACCAACTGAAAACGGAATTGCGAAAGGCGTTTGAACTAACGGATTTTTTGCTTAGAAAACCACTGTATAGTTATCAATTATTTCAAGTTTTTATAATCTGTTAAAATCGTAAACGGGCGCGCCGTGCTTTGAAGATTAACGTTTTATGCTTTTTAACAGCTTATAATTCCGAACAGCTCCTTATAGTAGATTTCGTAATAATATTTAGTAGGAGACAGACGACGGAAGTAATACGCTACTAGACGTAGGTTACCCTAGTCTTAGAATTTAAAAAGGCAGCCTCTTAGGGCTAAACCAAAATATTCGGCTTTAAAAAAGGTATCAAAATTAGTATTTTATTAAGCGAGTACCAGTTCGGAATAAAATCTAAGCTTAAGCCGTTCGAAAAAATCTTTTTAAGCTCCCAACGAAATAGGGTATCTTTACGGATTAGCCGAAATAATTATCAGATAATCGTCGAATAGTCGCTAATGAAATAATGATAAAAATTTACAAAACTAAAATATCTTCTTACTTTCAAAATCGTCGTAAAATCCGCCTATTCCCGGATAACGCGTAGCTTTTCTAAGTTTATACGTATACCGACATTAACTTTGATAACGAATTTTAAGTACTTCATCTTTTAAATACCGAATTCATACTTGAAAATATCTAGATTAAGTTACGCGGCGTTCAGGGCGCAAAGAATTTACTTACCCTTCATTATATAATGGTATGAAATACCGTTAAAGTAAACGAGGATATTGTCGAAATGAACAAAATGAAAAATATTTAATAAAAACGTAACGAATTATTAATATACCGTCAAAAGGTAATAAAGGTGTTGAAAAGGCTCAAAGAGGTAATAAGCTACTTAAAAAGTCAGAAACATATACGAAATATAGTTTTCTTTCCTTTTCCTCCTTAATATGGAGCTTATAACAAGTGGTTTTAACATCCAACTTAATAAACTATTTAACTTGCGAAATATTTGTGAACGTGTTTTTTATAAAACAAATCGGAAAACGATTTACTTTCGTAATAACATTAAGCCGGCGATAATTAATATAAAATCGTAGCCCTCCTTTAGGTTTTTTGACGAAAAGTACTAAGGCGCCTACTAAGGAACTATTTACCTAAATATAACCCTAATTAAATAGTTCGATTAACTATTTACATAACATAAGGAGCTCCTTACGCGATATACCGTACAAAGAACCCTACAGTACTTCCAAAGGTTAGCCCTAGTTATCGGTATAAAGAACGATTTCGTAATCCGCTTTAAAGCGGTAAGGAGGCAGCTTGTTGCTAAGAGCTTTGTCGAATAAAAGGGCTAATTCATTCAAGTTAACGGAAATTTCATTATAAACGAAGACGAATAATTTCGGGGCGAGTATTTCATTAATATTTTCGAGAGAAACGGCGGCAAGCTACGTAGTAGCAGTTCGATTCCTATGAGCCTATCATAAGATAATGTAAAATGTAGCGACGCCGACCCCTTTCGGCGCTTTTTAAACAGGCGCGAACCCCTTCTTAAAAACGCAATAGTCACCGGCTAATCTCAAAAGTAATATATACTTCATAACATCGTAGGTAACTTGCTAATATTCCATCTAGAGTTTACCTAAAATAACGTTGTATTATAAGAAAAGAACGATATAAACCTATATTCGGTAACGGTATTTATTAAAATATATATTTAAAAAGATTATAAAAGAAATTAGTAGTAATAGAAAACCGGGCGTATAATACGTAACTTCTCCGAATTATTATAGGGAAATAGAAAAACATAACAACTTTTAAAGATTCATAAACTACTTAATTATAAAGTTATAACATTTATAACCTATATTTATTGAAAATCATATAAAAAAAATAAAATTACAAAGAAAATTTATTATCAGCGGGAGGTTATTTTAAAAGTACGATAAAGTTATTGGGTCGGATTAAAGTCTTATTGATTCCTATATACGACTATATATAAAAGTTACGCTTTTTCCTTCTCGAAATCGATAAAATATTCGGTCGAAGTAAAATAAATTTGTATAACGGCTTGGCTTTTAAGCCGTTCGGACGTTACGCCGGGTCCTATAGGTAGGTACGAATACAATAGCCGTCTGCGTCGTAATGTAAATATAACCCGAAGTTCTTACGGCGAGAAAGTTTCAAGTGGTTAACCAGAGCAGCGTATCACTTAAAAGCGGTTAGAAAGGCGCTTACGCCAGTTATAATAACATCGCCTTAACTATTCCAAGCGGGCACGTCACCACCGTTATTTCCACTATAAGAGACACTCCCGATAATAATAATATCAATATCGCCGTATCGAGTACGGAAATTATAAAGGCGTTCGTCGATAAGTTAAGCACGTAAAACCTATTTATTATAGTCCGCCGGTATATCGAAGGAAAGCAACGTATTAATAAGTATATTATTAATAACTCCTTTTAATTGGCGAATTTAGCGGTGGATTCCCAGGCTATACCGCCAACTTCTACGAGCAAAGCTTTCCAAACGTCAAAAAAGACGTAAAATCGTTGACTAAATCCCTATTTTATATTCGTAAACCGAGTAATAACTGGTTTAATCGCGTTAGGGTCGTAGTAATAACCGCAAAGACAAACTATAAAGGCGTCGGGATCGTTAATAACGCCGTCGTTTCAACGAACGTGATAACTTTTCATAATAATTTTCTCGGGGCTTTCCAACCATTAAGAAATAATGTAAAAGTAATCTTTTTTCATATCGATCAATTTTCGATTTTAACGTAATTTACGTATTATCGTAGCCTTTTAGGTCAAAAATTGTAATTTAATTTTGGAAACCTTAACAAGAAAATTAAAAGGTTTACGTTTAGGTCGTTAACGCCCGTCGAAAGGGGCGCTAACATCGTAGTCGAAGTTAAAGGAATCTAAGTCGCCGTTATTCAAGGAATTAGCGTGGTCCCTAATAAGAAACGGTATAACGGTAACGTCGTTCGTAATATACGTGGGGGGGACTTTCTAAGGGGGAAAACCCGAAGACGTAGGTATTCCGGCAACTTCGAGTTGTCGGATTATATTCGTTAAAGCGTTTAGCGCATCTGTACTCCGTTATTTTAAGTGTAAATATTATTTCCCAATGGTTTGGTCCCGCTTATTAAGTTTTACATGTAAGGCGTTGGTAAAACGTTCGTATTAAGCCGTAAGGTAATCTTGTTAAGCTGTTAAAACGCTTTGAAGCTATTTACTAACGCGCGCGGCAAGGAATTACTACAAGACTTAGGGGTTTATATTCGGTAGGTCTTAAAATGAAAATATAGCCCTAGGCTATAGCTGCCAAAAAGCAATTGAGACACCGTTGGGAAAAGATTGAGGTTTATATGTAAAGGGACTAATTTCGGAGATATCGCTTAAGGTGATCGGATTCTGTTTACAAACCTCGATAAATAAGAGGAAAAGAAAAGTCCTTGATAGGAAGCGGTTATGGAGATAAGATGGTTTAACCCTCTTCCCAGTTATGTGACGTGTGGAAGCGTATCCCCAAGCGGCTTCCTCCCTGCTTTAAAGAATCGCAGGAGCGTATAGAACTACCAGTGTTGGATCCCTGGTAATACCAGCTAAGCACTAACCTGTAACAAGAGGATGGAATTTGACGTTTCTTTTTCTTTTTCAAGCTAGTTTTCGTCTTGGAAATCTAATTACAGTTTACGTTGTACTAAAGAAACGGCTTTCCTGAATGTGATTCGTATTCGGACTGTCCAAACTTAAAACTCGGGCATAATAAAGGTTAAAAACTATAGTAAATACTTAATATTTTTAACCTAATAGCCTTCACAGATTAAGCTTCTTCTAGTGTTTTCAAACGTTATTGGAAAAACAGTTGAAGATAAATGATATAAAGGGCAAAGGAAACGAAGTTTCTTAATATATTTCTAATAGTGGATCGTTCCAGTACTTTGACATATGCCAATTAACTTTAAAAAAGCCTTACATGAGTCCTTAATACCCATAATATCTACTAAAAGATTTAAAGTAATAAAAGAGGTAATTATTTTATGGGCCCTGATTTGGATACTCATAATTTTGGAAGTCTTCACTAAACTATAGTCGATATGCGTAAATAAGAAAATATAGTTTATTTCTGTATAAACTATATTTATCTTAATTTTAAAGATACTCTTTAAGATTTCAAAATAGTTTTTACCAACACCAAAAAACTTTGTAGCTATTATCTAAACTTGAATATTCGCAAAGGTTCACGTTTTAAGATCTTTTAGTGATCATAATTTAAACTTCATAAATTATCTCCTCTCTTTCACATTAAAGAAAGGGTTTTGGATATTTTCCTTCCCCTCCGTTACTTGTGTAATTGTACCTATCGATTTAGGTAGTTCTGTGTTTTTTTTTTCTCTCATACGTTCCTTAAGATTAACTAACAGTTTTTCTTATAAGTCGATAGCTAACTTAAGCGTTAATAATTATTGAAAACTAATATTTCTAGCCTTAGCTTTAGCTTCCTTATTAGTAATATTATTAGTATTGATAACTTGAATTTCTTGCTTAGCCCCAGACCTATATGTATTAAGAGCTTTCTTTCTTCCTTTTTTTAATGAAGCTTTAAGGTTTAAAGCCGCTAAAGGAACGGGAGTAGCCTTAGAGCGTAGCAATCGAAGGGATGAGGATTTATCTAGAGCAAAAGAACCGAAAATATTAACAGTCCTTTATAAAAAAGGATTATTATCACTGGTATTGCCGTAGGACAGCCCTAGTGGCGGGTATAAGCCGCGTTCTGGGGATTCTATTAGAGTTCCTCAATGGTATCAAATGGTCCAGAAAAAGTAGAACTTTTAATCTATATAAAGAGAAGTGAATAATTACATAAATAGTGGAGCAAAATTATAATAATATTAAGTTCAATGTATTACATAAGGATATATTATATGGGTTTAAAAATTCAAGTATGTTCAAATCAACATAAAGGACTTAATATATGATTAAGCATATCCTCATAAGGATTTCGATTAGGATCGAAAATCTTTTAATAATTAGTACTAGTGTATACTGGTAAATACTAGTTTCTCCGTGCTAATAAATACTAGCCCAAACAGCATCTCCATACTGATACTTCATACTAGTTAATACTAGTACTCGCACTAGTAAAACACTAGTGCTGGTAGAGATATCTACAACTCCAGTGAATTTTTCATCCTTTTATGTTGAGATGTTAAGTTACTTGAAGTTTGTACCAAGTACTGACTGTTTCTGTTGGCCCTGCTATTGAGTTGTATAGAGTGTGACTATACCTATTGTATATTTCAACTATAAGCTATTGAAAAGCTTTGTTATCGTTGCCAAATAAATGCCTTAGCCCCCCAAATATTCAAGTTTATATTTTAAAACGATAAAAACTTTAACTATGAGGTATTTGTCGATGTAGATATTACTATATACCCTCATCGATAGTATATATAGGTAAAGTAGAAGTGCGCTGTATTGCAGGGTGCACTCCTGCAGCGTATAAGATAACGTGTCACACTGCAGGCTGCACTCTTGCAAAACGCAAAGTGCATCATGCATGGATCGGTCTGGAATGGGTATTCCAGACCGACGGCAATGCGTGGATCGGTCTAGAAGTATTTCAGAGTGATACGCTCTGGGTGAAGGGCTTATAAGCCCTCATTTGTGACGTAAACCTCTAGATGCTTCTTCTTGCAATCATCATCTTTTATACTACAATACCAACCACTCTGATTACTCTTTAAAGACCATGGTTCCATTGAACCTTATAGGCTTGAGACCTTACCGACAGTCTATGTGTTTTACTTAAATAAAAAGCCTATCTTTTATATTATTATCTCCATATCCTTTTTTTTTTTTCAAAGCTCAATTTTTAAAGTCCTTATCGACAAATAATACGTGGGAAACTCTGGGGATACTATAGATTGACACGTATATGAGCCTACTTAACCTCGTTGTTTACGATGATAATATCAACTTTTCGACAGCGAAGTTATAGGAAGATATTGAAATAATAAGAATTTAGCATAAATAGGTATTTGTAAAGACTTATTAAAGTATTGGAAAGTTTAAAAGGGTATACATACTACTTCGTCGAAAGTATGGTATCCTTACACTAAAGATTAAAAGCTTTACTGATTTAAGGCATGCTTTTAAATAGCGGTAAAGGGCCTGAATAATATCATGGCTCTTAATTGCCTCATACTAACACAATCAGTTTTTAAGGCGTACCCATGCCTAACGAGTAAATTCCGCTATTAGTAGATACTTAGAAGCTAGTTATGGCTTACGGTAAAGCATTGAAACAATTATTGAAGGAATCGGTACGCCGCTAAGTTAATGACGCTTTTAACATCAGGAACGGCCCTAAGATTATTGACGTATATACTTTACCATTGTAAATTAAAGTCATTGTATAACGGAAACTGGTTGAATAGAAAGGCATATACAAAACCTTAAATATCGATAACTTCAAAGTAGTCATTAAAACTACTAATAGCCTCATAACTTTTCGTATTACCAAGGTTAAGTTTTATATTAGTGTAATTGACGATAAAGACCCTTAAGCCAAACGACTGAGCTAATACGAGCCTTTTCCACCCGTTGTCAATAAGCTAATAAAATGTCACCGGATCGGACGACCCCTGAAGAAAAAGGATACTAAGGGGGAGGAATATACACTAGGTCTTATCTACAATACTACTTGGGTAAGTAACAAATAAAATAATAACAAAGACTTGGTATTGAAGCTTTAATTATAATGTATTATTAAAACTTTCGGTAAACATTTTGAGGAAAGCGATAAGGTCAAGATCAATGGCTTACTGATTTGAAAAGTTGTACAATTTTTATTGAAAGCCAACTTTAACCTTGAGAACCTAATAGTTACAATTTTCAAGTCGAGGATTATTTACGAGATTAAGGGTAAGATTACGGGTTAGCCATACAAAATATCACGTATAATCGTTTGAGGATACGGAGATGAAGGTAAAAGTTTAATCCTCATGTAATCGCCAATGATTTAGAAATTTAACTAACGCCTAGTAGTTCCCAAAGCAGCAAGTTTATTAATTAAAATTAAAGGTAAGTTTAAATTTAATGGTCGAGATAATACCCAAAAATATATGTAGTCAGTAGCCGATTTACAAAGGATTTCATTGTTGGAAGTATTTTAGAAATTACGTGTTATTTACCCTTGGAGTACGGTAATCCTATATATTAAGTTATTATACAGATTGGTTAGAATAAGCGTTTATTCTTTTGTAACTTATTGATCGTACTTTTCAGTACGGTTAGGTATAAAGTCTTCAATATATAACCCTTAGTTATTAGTGCTATAAAAAAGAACCTCGGATTATTAAGTATATAAATTAACGATGATCTTTTCGTTAGAACGGATGGCTTCGTGATATCAGAATAGCAGTCGATTAAAGATGTTAAATTTTAAAACTATGAACCGTTTACAATGTTTGTAAAAGGTAACTAATTTGACTTTAACGGATTGTTAATACGTATGCTTAGTGTTAAGGCTGAATTTAATTCTTGTTAAAAGGGTTAATGTTGGTAGGCTTTTATCGTTGCAACGTAGTCGATTCGAATCACTGTGGTCGAACTGGTGCTGCGTTGATATTGTTGATTGGTTGTGTGTAAGTTCTAAATTTGGCAGACCGCTAGCCGGTCTGCACACTAATTTGTATGGCCAAACGCTTTAGCCTGTGCTCCACTTTGAAGTGGGCACCTACTAAACTGCACTTGCAGTGAAGTGTATTCAAATTCCACGAACTACAGTCAATTTGCTGTACGTACAATCAACCTTACTGCAAGTAAAGTTGACTTGACTGTACTGCACTTAACTGTTATTCTAGCACTGGCGGCTTTTTTTTTTTATGCCTGCACGCTAGCGTGGCCTGCTATCAATTGGTAGCAACCTCTGAAATCCCTCCTTAATCTGTAAGATAGACCCCAGTCAATTCCGATCAATCTGTACTGAAAATAACCTCAATTACTGCCCCTTATAGCTCTTTTGCTTCACCTTTTCGAGGCCTTCGTTCCTAAAATCCCGTGTACAGTTCTTTTGCTATAAACTTACGCAAATCAAATACGTTACCACCTGCGTACCTTTTGCCAGTAGTTTAAATTACTACCACCGTCACCATTACCCTAGCGGTCTTCCAATTTACCAGGGTAACCTTGTTCCTTTACATTACGTGCTAGGCGATCCACGTATCCCTCGATTCGTATAGTTAGCGTATTTCTGTTCACAAACCTTTTTAGGGCATAGTTAGGTTTGGCTTTAATTATAGCATCAGTAAGATTATCTTTACCGTTGATTTACCGGAACTTATCGATTTCTCAGGCTTCGTATATTTTTTTTAACGTTATTACGTTTATTATCAGGAGTTCTTCATTGGTTATACCTAGTTCTAATAGGTATTCGTAAAGGCTTAAGAATTGGTATACACTATTTTAGGTATCGATAATAAATCTATCTATTTCGTAATAATCTTTAATATGCCGTTAGTTACTATACCAATTTTAAAGTTTGTTATTATGTTGTAAACCTTAGAATCTAATATAATTTGAGTTACACGTTTACATTTAAAAGATGTTTAGTATATTAGGTTCTCCATCATGGTAAATTACCCTTTAAACTTATCATCGTTAACGAATATTACTAGGAAGCTAATTTACGATATAAGGTTAATATTATAAGAAAATGACCCGTCCGCAAAAATCATTAACTTCGCCGTCGTCAAATTCACCAAAACTACATTAATTACTTCTTTTACTTAATCTATTTATTACTAAATCCATTTATTTAACTTTTTAAAGTCTTCGTCTTACGGGTCCTATACCTATATCGTAATGGAAAGGTAATACGATGCCTTCGGTTAACATAACGTGACGATGTAGGATGTGCGGGCCCTTTACTTCAAATATCTCTATGCCTTTACCTGGTTAACCTTATCGATAATTATTAGGCTCATAAATTACCCTTTTTAACGTAAGTTAATGTAAATTTCGCTTTTAGCTTTAATACCATAAATACGGAGTAACGATCCATTAAAGTTAAGTTATATATCTTTAACTAACGTTTTAACTAGCTTATACTTTTAAAGGTTTAACTTTTCGATAATATGTTATTTCGCCGTTATAAACCCAATATTACCGAAAAAGAGGGCATCGTTAATTTTTATACCTACGATACTAAATTTTTCACCTTTTATAATGAATAAATACGGGTTAAATATTATAGTCTTTTTACCTAAACAATTTTTAAAGTATATCTAATACATTAAAAACCAGTGGACGTTAGCCTCAGCTAATTCGTATAAGGGCTTAATATAGTATATTATTATATCAACCGAAAACTTGTCCCTTAATTTTTATAGTAATTTCAATAATACACTCTGCTTATGTTCGGTGGTAAATTGCGTATGAGCTTGCGTAATACCCCGGCTATTAAATGTAAATTTACCCTTTGCTTTAGTAGTCAAATTAGCAGTAACAGCTACGATTCAATATTAATTCATCTTTTGGATTATAAGCGATTGATTAAGGATTTAGTTTCAACCTTCATTACCGTATCCTTAAACGATTAACCGTAACTTTTCGTACGGTTGGTTTTTGGTCTTATCCTCAATCTCATAAACTATCCTCGACGAAAAAATAGTAATATATTAGCTTTTAAATTACGTTAACGGTATAAATTATACATATCTGCATGATAGGAGGTCGTTAATTTCCACTTGGTCACTTTTTTGAAAAGATTTTCCTGGCGTATTAATCATGTCTTTGATACGTAATTTAAAGGCAAGTTTTTCGTTATACTTTTCTTTTTAAAACACCTACATCGTTATATATACCTTACGAGGCCTGTAGTTTCTATTTTTTTCCTCTTTAATATATATCCTCTTTTTAGGTAGTTTTTTTACGCCGTCGACGTTTTATCGGCTTATTAATAGTCGGCTTAGAAAGATTGTATTCACTAATTCGTTTGGTTCGAAAGTTATCGACGTCGGGATTTTCATTAAACTTAAGGGTTTTTTTATACGACTTAACTTATATAACTCGGAAAGTTATGGGGCCGTTAGCCGTTTTAACTATGACTTTTAAATTGGTAATACTTAAGATTTTATACAGCTCATTCCATTTGCCCAACTCGCGTTTAGTAAGGACTTTATTTTAAAGGGAAAGTGAAAGTACTTTTATTATTAAAGGTTAGTTTCTAATATTAAAGGTATCATTAATCTGGCGGTGTACTGATTCCTTCCTCAATTCCTTTAACACTTTTATATATACTATGGAACGTTTCTGGGTATTTAACGAGGGTGACGACTTAACTGTTATACGTAGGTAAGCTTTACATACCAATAAAATTAGTACAACTTCATTAAGGTTAATAATATCGTTAAAACCTTTTACCTCTATTTAAAAGTATGTCTTTTAAATTGTAAAATTTCCGATTTACAGTATAAGGATATCATAAGCTTTTTTTTAAAAGGGCATATACCCTTTTAACCTTGCTAATACCCTAATAAACCTTTATAAAAACCTAGTTATACTAAATCTCTATTAACTTTACATTAATTTAAAACTTTATCGTAACAAAGTCAATATCAGCATCTTAAATCAAGACGTTTAATAGGCTAAGGTACGTGTTAATTTATAAAGTACGTAATGCCTTTTATATTTCCTTTTCCGTAATGATTTTGAAATTTTTAACATCGTGAAAAGTTGTGAAGAAGTTTATAATATATAATATTAACTTGCCGTCCAAATAAAACACGTTTACGAAAACCTTTAAACTAAAGTCCTAAATTTTTTCATAAAAACTTAAACCTTAAAAAGCCTTGAGAATTCATTTGGCAATGGTGGCAAAAGCGTTTAACTGCATTGAGCGCTAATAAATCCTCGTTTTCGTAACTAATTGCCTTATAAACCTTATGAAGCCTGTTAATTACCGGATAATTAAACTTATCATACAGTTAACGAAGTTTTACCTTCTTTAGGTTTAACACCATTACTTTAATCCTTGAAGATAAAACTAAAAATACCCTTATTTAAAGCTAAGTAAAAACTTTTTACCGGCCTTAATATGTATTAGCTTATTAGAATAAATATCAACTTTATTGCCGAGATTTTTCATATCTTTAAAACAAGAAAGAAAGGAGGTAGGGGATTTTGAGATATAAAAAATAATAAGGCTAATAATAATTTTTACTATCGTTGATCCTAGTAAGGAAAGTTTCTTTTTAGGGCCGAAGCCTACTTTGGCTTTACTAACGTCCGCGTAGTTATGTTCCGTAACCAAATCAATATCCTTTTTTAACGCGACGTATTACGAATAGCCTCCGGTTAAATATTGTGTTGCTCCCATATTTAACATGATCTCTTAAAAGACTTATTTCGCGTAATAGTTTCGAATAGTAAAAAGGTATATAGAGCTAAGGTTTTTATCGTTATGGAGGCGGTAGGGGTCTTCGCCTATAAAGCGGTATTAAAAAGTGTAGTCGATTAGTTTTATATTACTTTCGAGTTAGTACTGGTATTAGTGTTGATGCCAGTAATTTCGTACCAGCCTATAACCTTCGGCTTATTTTCCTTCTTTTAAACTTCGTTTATCTTCAATTGTATAATATTTTCCATATAGTTTCATTTATAAGTAAAGGGGTATTGTTTGTTGTATATTACCTGCTTTGTAGCGTAGTATAACGTGTTAATTGGTAGCTTGGATTGCCGTAAATCCAACATTTTTTTTAGCATTGAAATTAAATTCGTTTAGCCGACTTAAAGACCTAAAAGCAAAATAAATTCTCTTTTTCGTGGGCAGGGGTCCGGGCCTTTCGTTAACCGTACTAGTTAGGCCGTCCGTATCGTCGATTAATGTAGTACAAACTGAACGGGTTTTCCTCGTTATTAAATTCCGGAGTTTGTAGCTATGTACTAGTCGAATTGCAGATTCGAATAGTTATGGATGTTAATGAGGAACTTAATTGGCTAATAAACCTTTCTTAGGTGGTATTAGGGTATTCCAAGGCAAATTCGAACTTTTTATAACCCGTAATTACTTGTTGGATTTATTTCGTAAGGTGTTTTCACTAGCTTTCACTTTCCCTATTACCTATTAGAAAAGTATTAGCCTGTTAGGCATGTAATTTAAAAGGTTTATCTTATTTTCCAAACCTTTTTTATAATTTAATATATAAGATTACCTAATAATATTTCAGTCCATATAATACTAGGTAAGGTTAATATCGTGTTCGAAATATCTTTTTATACCATCGTAAATTTCGCGAAAAGACGTATCATTCGTTAAATATCGGAGGTAGTAGTTTTGAACTTAGCCAGTCAGAATATTGGAAAATAACAAATAAAAATCTAATAACTTAACTTTTATTTGGCGGTAAATATTAAAAAATAGGCGTAACTTAACGTCGAAAAGATTATACAGTTTATCATTATACTTTTTTTTCCTTTTGAGATTTTAACGAACTTAGTGATTACCGTATTATCTGTATTCTTTTTAAAGACACGCCGAAAGAGAAAGGCAATATATTAGTCATAAAACCCTTTTTTATTTAACTGGGAAAAATATTAAGGTTTTTATTAGTACTAGTAGACAGGATAATTACCTTTAGCCGAGTTTATAGGAGAAAAGGTAGTGGTCGTATTTATAATTGGCTCGCGTGTATTACCGGTCCTTTTGTAATTTCGCTATCAGAATTAGACGTATTAATAATCCTAGAGGAAGTAGGTTTAAAGGTTTTTATTCCTGGGAATTTGGCAATAATAATTATAATATTGAGGGGTTTCGGCGGGGCTCTTATTTAATATACTAGTGGATTTAAGGACTTAAGGGATGTAAATCCATCGATTTCTCGTATCTATTTGTTTAGGATTAGGCAGATCCTTACGAACGTTTATATGGGCGTTAAGGATTATTACCGTTGATAATCCATTTTCCCTTATTTTTTCCAAATTGATTCTGGATTTTTATCCGTAACGTACTCGTAAAATATATTAACGAGATCACGGTCTTTACTGAATTTTAAAGGTATTAGAATCCCCCGTCGACGTAAATCAACCCTTCACTTAACTTTAACTGTTTTTTTTGTTTTTTGCTATATGTTTAAGCTTTAGTTTTTGAAAAATTCAATATAGTCGAAAAAGGCTTTAACACTTATATTTTAATCGTTGTGAGCAACGTCGAGGATAAAATAGCTAACGTAATTGGGAAGGTATTTGAAGGTAAAGTCTCCGTGAACTTCCTTAATTTAGAGGTCATCGTCGAAGTGCTTGACGAAGGTGGTTCCGAAGGCCATAATTACCTCCTTCCTGGTAAGGTCGTCAATAATGTCGGATCCCACGTGTTTCGAAACTATAGTGACGAATATTGAAAAGATATAATGTAAGTCTTGGTAGTTAACTTAGTGAGCTGGAGGCATGTGTACTTGTTGATTCGTAAGCGTATAAACTTGGCGATTTAACGTGAAGTGGAGCAGCGTGGCTTTTTTTTAGCGCGAATTGGTATTTTTACTTAGAGCAGCGAAAATAACGATTAAAATGGTATATAGAGTAAAAAGATTAAAGTAGGGCAAGTATTGAGTGTAGGAGGTAAGTTTGAAGGTCGTTATTGGTAGTAGGTTGTTTATAGTGAGGACTTAGTTGTTTTCCTTTTGGTAGTAGTAACATCTATAGAAGTATTAACTTAGCCGTTTACTAACTTACTGTACTTTAAGACTTCTAACAATTAATCTTAATGTCTTTAAGAAAGATCTATAAATATTTTTTGGTGCTTTCGATAATAACAATACCATTATTACTCTCAAGTACCTGTAAATAGCAAACACACTTAAAAGTTTTTCTTTTAGTTACCTGTAAACAACAAACGTAGCCTTAAGGCCTTTCGTAAAAATCTTCCCTCTACCTTACGCAATTGCAAAACGTAACCAGAAAATAGCCTTTTCTTCTACTTAATCAATTTACGCTTAAACTAATAAGCACTGATCAGTGTTGCTAGACCTTTATCTTTGCAACGTAATCGATTCGAAGCATTGTGGTCGAAGTAACTGGTGCTGCGTTGATATTGTTGATTGGTTGTGTGTAAGTTCTAAGTTTGGAAAACTCATAGCTGGTCTGTACACTAATTTGTATGGCCAAACGCTTTGGCCTGTGCTTTACTTTGAAGTGGGAACCTACTACACTGCACTTTCAGTATAGTGTATTAAAATCTCACAAACTGCAGTCAATTTGCAGTACGAAAAATCAACCTTACTGCAAATAAAGTTAACTTGACTGTACTGCACTTGACTTCTATTCCAACAGTTAAAGCGTTAATTTAACCATAATCGATAAGAAAATCGTAGTTAAGGCTTAACGGTATCTAAAATAACGTACCCATAATAGCTATATTACTACCTTATATTAATCATAGGTTTCCTACATCCTATTTATTGCGGCATAAGGACAAGATCTTACAGCTAACGAATTGAACCAGTTCAATAAAAAGTTTAAATAGAAAATACAGAATTTAGACTGGGGGATTAATATAGTCCAAATGAACTTGTCGAGGGACAGGTTAATAGTTTTTAGGACCGGACCTTTTACAAATCACACCGAATTATCTTTACAAATCGGTTTTTCTACAGCTTTCGTTCAGGAAGATAGTAGGGTAAAACAATTTTATATTATCGATATCCTACATTAGACTTTCATAAAATGTAAAAGAATTACACGAAACGTCATTGGTTTAAAGATTTATATTATAATCACAGATTTTAATGTAGATATAGAATTATGAAAAACCTTTAAAGTTATTACTAGGTAGATAAAGATTTCTCTGATTCCGGTAATGATTTAAACCGACTTATGTAGCCAATTCTAATACCTTTCAAAGATCGAAACTATCAGCGAAAAACGCTTGATAATCGACGTAATGGAACTTCGTCAAGCTTACAAAGAAAGACAGATCGAGGAGTTTCTGTGGATTAATGAATAGGATAATCCTTCTAACTCTATAATGAAGGCGTTACTAAAGAAGGCTCTAAAAAGGTTTCTAAGCAACGACAATCTAATTATACGTATCGAGGGTTACGTGAATAATCCGTCTGGTAAGCTCAAGTTATGTAAAGATTAGAGATGTATTGGCTAACTGGAAAACAACTCGGAAATTAATGATAGCGACTTGTTGAATAGATAAGGTTAAATGGAAAATTTAGATAAACCTGTAGTGCAATAACTTTTGATAGGAATTAATAAAGTTAGACCTAGAAGCCGTAGTTCAATTAAAGGAAAATAAGTTTAACTTAAATGTAAATGATTTTAATTTTATATAAAAGCTAATTGGAATGAATAGAGGTTTAGCTAGATAACGAGGTCGTAGTTTCACGGTTACCGGCATAGATTGGTCAATTATCTTGGCGTACACGTAAAAACTAAAAAGTCGACAGTTTTAGAATTGTAATAATTATAGTATAGTAAGTTAACTTTACTTACAGTAAAGTGGACTATACTAACTATAAGTTGAGTGTATTGTTTTATGTGGGCCTATTGTATTAGCTGCAAGTTAAGTACAGTATGCGCTTACTTTATACGAGGGTACGTGCCAAGTAATTGGCTATCTAAATTATTGCGCAGACCGGCTAGCAGTCTACCAAACCTGGAACAATGTATCTACCACCTAATCACGTATTACTAATGTTACTTCGACCAATTTAATTGACAATGTTGTAACCTCTAAAGCCCTACAAATACTTTGATTCATTTTTTTCTTATTATATCCTTATTATTCCTTTACAATTACTATTCAAAAATCCTTATCATTATATCACTCGACGCTCTTACAACCACTATCAATGAAGAGGATCTATAGAAATTCTTTGACGCGCTGGTTAAAACCGAGTTTTAAGAAATTTTAGCAGATTAAAAGAAATGACTTGGTGTTTAGTTCCGTAGCAAACTTATGGACCGCGAAATTCTTTATGCTTATGCGCTTTTTTTAATGTATGACATAGCACAGATCATAATGAAGGAGCTCCAGCCCCTACCTTCAACGATATTATAATTGTATGACCATATATTAAAGCTTACAATAATCTGACTCCAGACAGCAACGAAAAAAAAAACAATAACAACAACAACGATTCAAACAATTTTAATAACTAGATTTCTTTACGCCAACAACAGAAACTAAAGGCCTAACCTAACCAAGTCATGGGTATTAGAATTTGTTTTTAGCTCACAATAGAACTACAAACTAATTATGATGAACGGTGTCTTTATAAGTAGAAAAGTCGATCGTTTATACGAAAAAAATCAATAAATTAACGTCTTTACAAAAACTATTATAAAAACCTTAATATTTTCATAATTTTTGTTTGTTTGTATTACTTTCCCTAAAATGACGCAAAAAAAAATCATGAAATTTCTTATATTTCAAACAAAGTTTTGATGAATGTGTTTAGGTATTCTAATTTTTTGGAAAACTTTATTGACAGAAAAAAGTAATAAAACTTAGGATGACTCCACTAATTATTTAAACGGTATTATTAACTAATTACTTATCACAACGTGAATTATTATTAATATGCCTTACAATTGTAATAATCAGGTTTTCCAGGTTATATTTATTAACGACTGACTTTGAAACTTTTGAACTTGCAAATTCGTCTATAATACAAAGAAATAAATGACAATGATGACTGTAATCATGATAACGATCATGGTATTTATAACGATGGTAACATCAATAATAATAATAACGACACCAACTTAATACGTAATAATCATTAAAATATTGGTATAATAAGGTTAAACTTTATAATTGTTGAAAAAATAGTATTTACAGTCCAATTTGTCAACATAAGTTTACTCTATTAACTGTAAGTTTAGTGTATAGTTTTATGGCTTGACTATATTGAGTGAAAAGTCAAGTACAATATGTGCATAATTCAGACTATGGTAGAAGCGAAGCAATTGGTCATACAAATTAGTGTGCAAACCGGCTAGCAGTCTGCCAAACCTAGAATAATACATACACTACTTGACCACGAAATACTACTGTTACTTCTATCGATTCGAATACATAACATTGTAACGTCTCAGGGCCTATTAGGTAAGGCCTATTGACACTGATCAGTTTGTATTGGATGAAGCATATATTGGCTAGGTAGAAGCAGAAATTACTTTCTGGTTATGTTTTGGGTAATACTATAGTAGAGGAAAGATTTTTTTGAAAGATTTTTACGAATTGCGATAGTTCAAAACGGTACGAATAAGAAACGATCTCTGGATTGCGACGGTTGAAAACGGCAATTTGGAGGAGGCAACGGTATCGTTATTTGAAAATATTGAGAAATCTTTATTGGATTTTCTTTAATAAATATTGATATTGATCGGTAAAGATTTTAAAATCGTTAAATTGACAAACTTATAAGTCAATATTATCATTTTGGATAATATGATTATAAAAGCAACCGAGTCCTACGGCTTTTGACTTTAAATCATAAACAATAAATGACAAATAACCTTATTTTTAATACTAATCTTTGCCTTATATATCAATTTTTCTTTTTATACTACTTTTTGTTATTACTTTATAAAATTGTTAATTGGATACGTCAACAAACACTTTAAAACCGCTGATCTGAGCGAAAACACCAAGAATTACTGATTTGCATGAAAAAATTACGTTGCACAACTCCACGCCAAATTGATAAATTCCAACGCTCACAAACCCCCAAGTCTTTACACTCCCAAATTACTAAGTAACCACGTTTTCAAGTCGCCAAGATCTCTTTCCCCAATTACCATGTTAATATGAAACGTGATTAAGAAAGAATGAGAGTACTTAAGGTTTGTGGACTCGTTTTTACCTGGTATTATAACGAAAACATTGACTTTATAAACTTGAAAGAATTTTGAACCAAAGAATACTTCATTAATTACATTGTATAGAACATTTAAATCATGAATATATTTTAATGGTTTAGTTCTAGACGCCGTGTTTTCTAATAAATTCGTATGTTTATTTACTATGAACTTATGAATGTATGGAAAACGATTTAAAGAACCGTTAAAATAAAATCAAAGGTAAAGATTGGTAAACATAGGGTTTATATGTCAGAAAAAACTATGAAAATTCTGGTAAATAACTTCTTTAAGTTAACAAAACTTAAGGACTTTTTAAAAATCTTTGAATTTAAGAGTTATAATGAAAGGTGAAAGGCGTTGAGGAATATCAACGCTCCTACACACGTTCTAGGAGGCTACTACCCTTATATATCCAGTTAAGTTAAGACTTTAACTTTCACGCTAGCGCTAATTCTTCACAAGCCAACAATGAGGATTCTATTGATTTTCTCGATAGTTTAGAACCTTTTTGCGATATTGTAGAGTACGAATTTGGTGGGGATAGAGCACATGAAGTAACAGCTATATACGCGGAAAAAGGAATTGACGATAGCGCGATTTATCGGTTGATTAAATAAGATGGTTAAGTTTCTTAAACGTTTTCCTATAATCGTTAAGTATTTCATACCTTTTAAAGTTTTCGTTAAAATCGTTAAATCACTTAGATTCTTTAATGGCTTTCTCAAAATCATCAAGTTACTCAAAGCGGAGTTTCTTACGGAAAGTACGTTTATACGCGCGAGTCCACCATAAGTGCTACTATAGGATTTTATACCTTGTTTCGGGTGACTAATAATTATCTTTACCATTGCGATTTTCAAGTATCAGGAAATATTGTTAATAAGTGGGATGATTATCGTAATTTTATGCAAATATTTGTTCAAATAGTTAATATTAATTATGAACTTCCTATGGACTAAGCCAACATTACATAATGCAGAATAATATGAAAGAAAGCCTTATAATTCTTTTAAAACGAAAATGATGCCTTTTTCTAACATATGTAAGTAGATAGATATTATACCTTTATATTTTCACTCATTGGTTTCTGGAATATTTATGAGTTACGTTCAGGACTACTACCTAATTTTCTGGACAATGGCAAGAACATTCCGGAAAATTTACAATGATATGGCAAGTTATTTCGAGTATAACATCAACTTTACGCAATACTATATGGATTGGGTTACAATGAGGTAGAAGACAATGATATCGAAGAAGAAAGAAGAGGACTCAATAATGTATGTTCTTGACTAGAAGTTTAATAAGTGGATATTATATCAGAGAGTAATAGGTAAAGCTTACATTAGATAGGCCACATTTCGCAAGCAGGTATGAGTAGTTGTTACGAGTGTTAGCGAGTTTGAATACGCCTTGTAAAGCCTGAATGCTATCTTTAAAGGCTTTTTTTATATAGTTACAGTTTAAATTTGTAACTGTAATGATACATACGTTAAATATATTTGGTAAACACCTTTAATTTAATAATTTCGCTGATTGGAATAAGGATAACTGTACGGTAACATATTATATTAATCGTAATTAAGGAAGCCTCCAACGCTTAAGATCTAGTTAAACAATTTTTAATTGGAAATCATAACCATATTGGCGTTAATGACCAGGGGAAAATTACAATGCATCTATCCACAGTAAGAATTATGTTTGTAATAGTCGCAAGAAGTGTTACATTTAATTTACATCCAGTTGTTGATTGACTTATCACCCTCCGGTTAAGTTTTACAAATACTAGCTGATATATCACACCTAGTACCATATTGCATTTGGGTAAGATTACTTAGAATATATCGTAGATTTCAAAGATGAAAAAGTTGTTGTTGATAACGATACTCTAAAGCAAGTTACGTAGTATGAAGATACTACTCTTAAAGCAGCTTAGTGACTAGCCAACCACGCCTTCCTATACCGTTTTTGTGGAGAATATCCTTATATTTTCTTTAATAAAACATTTGAATCATTATATATATTTAACCCTCGCGATCGTTACATGGATCATACGTTTTAAGGTATATTGTCAGATGTAGGGGCAATAATGGATTCAATAAGAGGCTATTTATAATACATAACATTATGACGGTAAATAATTACTACGTCAGAATGTAATGATCGCACGAAATACCCGTGAGTATATAAAAGGTGTCAGAGGGTTTATGTTATCAAGAAGGTAGCAGAGGTGCTGAGTGAACAATATCGCAACCGTGCAAGTAATGATCAAAAGCCGTGAGGTTATTCAGAATACACTGAGACTGAATACTTAGATTGACAACTGAAGAGCTATGAAGTAAATACTATTTATGTGGTGATGGCCGTGTCCTTATATCCTATGGCCTTCATACTATCTTCAGTACTGGACCGCTGAAGTCGATGTCGCTTCCTTCGGTCCCAATGTTGTCGACTGGACCGCAGGCGGTCCTATCGGTCCAAACCCTAACCCTAGGAGCTTACATAAGAGAGATCACTGGCTTGATGTATTGGACATCAGGCTTCTGATGGCGTAGCGGACCGCTAGCTTGTTCCATGACCTGCAGTTAGTCTTTGGGTTATAATACAGAACTTAATCGTTAAAATATTGGTAAAGCCAAAGTTAGTTTTGGTTGAGGTAAATAACTATCATTATTAGAAATAACGACTATACAAACCGTTCTTGTTCTAATTATGTTCCATATTCTTCAGTTAACTATCATATTTTTCTTTCATTTGAAAGACATAAAGATCCTTGGCGTTAACTTCGACGTTGATATTAACGAATTGATTCATAATGGTCGGAGAGTCTTTTTTGTTTTTAAGGGGGGGTACCTTTGATTTGATCTTGAAGTTCTGAAGATAAAGGTGTTGAATTTGATGAAGTTAGAGATACGTTGATTGTACCAGTATTTTAATTATTGAAACGTTAATCAGTTGTATAAAGTTTTTAAATCAAAAGAACTTAAAGATGTGGAATACTCTGATATGGAGGTTGTTGAAAAAATTTGTAATTATTGTCAAAAGTATACCCCAGTCCCCCCACGATTTGATTTTATATTAAAAAACAATAAGGGTTTTAATAGCAATATTTGCGTCGATATCTTTAACTTAAACAACAAGCTTATTTTTTACGTTGTAGAATTCACAACCTCTTTCCATGGATTTAAGTTTCTTATGTTCTTGTTGGTAAAAAATACGTTGAAAACGTGAAGAATGTTTCAGTTCAATATATACTTAGGTTTATTAAACATTATTGTTTCAATACCTATATCAATTTTACAGCGGCGGAATTTTGAACAGATGTTAAGATGATTGGGATCCAGTCTAAATAGGTGTTTTTAAGGTTTACTGAAGCACTGGAAAGGTTTGGAAAGTATACGTATTACTCAGTAAAGCGTATAATATCCTTAGGTAGGAGATTACAAGTTTAACGAACTAAGAAGTATGCTTTTATATAGTAGTAAAATGTTTGAATGATATTATAGGCCATAACAATTCATTTCCAACGTTGCTAATTTTAACATCATATCCTTGTTTGACGAGTAAATCTCTATCATTAGTAAGTACCTAAAAAAGGGTTATAGCGTACGGTAAAACCTTCTAGGAATTACGGAGAAAATCTGTAAAGAGTTGAGTTAATAATACCCTAGTATCAGAAATGAATTTACGACGATGAATATATTACCTTTACCCTTATAAAGAGATGTCTTCGTGTAACGAGAGCCAGGTAAATATAATAAACCATTCAAGGTCCTATGTATCGCCCACTCTAAAATTATTATTAAAATTGCTAACATTTTTATAACATTTCGTATAACTTAAGTTAAATCTTACATTAGTGAGATTAACAGTAACGATAATAATGTTAGTAAATATTCTCAAGCTACAGAATTTAGTTAATATAATCTTCTGTCTCCCGTGATTGATAAGCTAATAAAACATCGACAACGAAACCAACTATTGAAAAGAAGGAATACTAAGAATAAGGAATACACATTGATCTATATCTATATTACTATGTGCATCAATAAGAAAAAGAATGATAATTGAGATTAAGCCATAAATATTTGTATATTAATAAATATGAAAACTTTAGGCAAACCTCTTGAAAAGAGTGATAGGGTTGATATTGATGGACTCCTTATTTAAGAAGTCGTACAATTTATATCCAAATGCTACTTTGACCTTTAAAACGCAAATATCGCAATTTTCAAGACGATGATTATATTCAAATTAAAAAGTCAAACTACGGGAAGCCTATATAAAAAGTTACGTTTGATTATTAAAAGATACAATAATAAAGATAAAAACTAAATCCTCATGCAATCGCTACTTATTGAAAAGATTAACCAACGTTAGGTAGTTGTATTAGTATCAAATTCGTTTGCCAAGACCAATAGGAAGTCGAACCTTAATAGCTGAAATATAACATAAACATACAAATAGTTAAAGATTAATTTACAACATATCTTGTTAAGAAAACTGACTAATAAACACCGTAACAAATATATTTTCAGGATAACTGTACTATATGTCAAGCTATTATACGGATTAGCTAAATTAAACCTTCATTCATATTCTAACATATCAATTACACTTGAATTTAAAATTAGATATAAAGTTTTTTTTACCTATGAACCGTATTTACAAATTACGTAGAATGAAAAATTGAGCTTAGTAGATATACAGACTAACGATAACCTTTTCATTGAAACTCTTAGTTTTATGGCATCGGAATAGTGAAAGATTCTTCATTTCAAATTTTAAAACTACAAACGGGTTGCTATCTTAAGGAACGGAAAATATCCAAGTTTTAACAAATCGTTAATCTATATACATAATATTAACGATACCAACATTAGCATCAACATCCGTCAAAAGATTCAAGATGTTAACTTTATTATAATTCACACAACTAACGTATTCAAAGATTGAAAGTCTCTCAATGAACATGTTTATGGCAATTACATCGCGAACTTATACCATCCCAAAATATTTTACAACTTTTCGATCACGGTATAATATTAAAGTCTCTCAAACGGGAACTATAATTGACTAAACAAAAGGCTGTATGAACAAATGAAAATTTTAGACCTGGGGATTAATACAGTCTAGATGAACCTACCAAAGGCTAAATTAACAATTTTTATAAACGGCTCCTTTATAAAAAAATTCAAACCCATCATTAAAAATCATATTTTCCATAAGATCGTCAATAATTAAAAATCATAAAAAGACCAACTTCAAATTACCAGAAACCTGATCTATTAAAACTTTATCAAGTATAAGATTACTCGAAACATACTAACTTTAAAGGTCCACGGCATGATATCATGCTTCGACGTAGGTATAGCGATGTGAAAGACCATATAACATCGTTACCAGGAAATTAAGGATTCCATATATTCCGGTTATAATTTGTACCGACTGGAAAATACTATTCGAATACCTCTTAAAACTAGGAAAGCCTAGCGAAAAACACCTTATAATTAACATAATAACACTCCACAAAGCCTACGAAAATAGAAGAAATTGATGAATTCAAGTGAATGAATGGGAAAAAAATAGGTCTAATGCTGTAACAAAATCGACACTAAATAAGGCCTTGAAAGTTCATAAACAGTAATAAGTTAACCATATTAATCGAAGACAACATTAAAAGGCACCCTAACAAAGTCAAGTTACGTGATGACAAATAGGAAGAAAAGCAGAAGTATACTCGAAAACTGGAAAACTGCCAGGAAATTAAAGCCAAGAACTTAATTACCTGGCATAATTGAGTTAAAGGTCTACATTATTCTATAGCGAAAAACTAGTTCGTGGAAATGATAAAAGTCGGAAATTCGAACCGTAGGCTAATCAAGATTAATTTTTGTGCGAAAATTGTAAAGGTTAAGCTAGCTAACTAGAAGACACTTCGAAGGTTACCGGAAATAATTAGTTGACTATACCAAGATACTCAAACAAAAAAAAAGCCGCCAATGTCAAAACGGTATGGATGGCAATACACTCAATTAACATAAGTTGAATATACTAATGACAAGTTGAATATATTGTTATATAGCTTAACTGTATTTAATATAAAGTTAAATACAGTATATAGTCAATTTATAATGGGTCACAGGCCAAGCAAAGAGCCATATAAATTAGTATAAAGGCCGGAGAATAGTCTGCTAAACCAAAAAAACAATATATATACCACATTATCTAGTAATACTACTGTTACTTCGACCGATTCGAATCGATAATATTTTAAAGTCTGAAGACCTATCAGTCAAGCCATATCAACATTAGTATTTTAAATACAAAACATTCGTTTAAAAAAACTCAAAGAAAATAAATCATGTCCTTTAAATGATAAATTATACATACAACACGATAAAACCATTATATAATCCATATTCCTAAATTAACGCTCATTCAACGCTTTACTGGCTGGAATATCGGTACGTGTACTCATATTCGTTTTACGACCGCTTAAAACCTTATTTATCTTAGAAAGCACAACTAAAAATCTTATATCCTATATCATATGAAAATTAAAATAGCATTAATTCTATCAAATTATTTATCTGCAACTGATAAATAATTTACCATTTATGAAATATTGAAATTTAATTTTTATTAAATCAATTATTTGAATACATATTTGATTTTTGTGATAACAGTATTCATTGTTAGGTTATACGTGAATAATAATTTTTTGACATTCATATTTCATTATATCAATTTATTAAGGTGATATATAATGATATTGGTATTATAGGAATCTGATAGATAATTTATCTTTACTTCTATCTCATTAATCATCAACTTATTTTTCATCTTCATATTATTCTCTCATTACAATTCGATTCTATGTTTGAAAAATCGATGGATAAAGTGAAAGTGAGTTACGTATATATTACAAATATATCATGAATATTGATTGAACGAATCACTATAGTATATCAAAAATTGTTATATACTATCTTTAAATTACGTAATATGAGTAATATATTGGCAATTAATATATTGCGCGTTCAGTACATACAAATGAATGTATTTGTATGCGATTTTATACTATTGATATTAAAAATCTCACGCAAACCTTATCTCACAAGAACGCTCTTGACATTATTTATCAATTTCGGAAATTATTTAAAAACAAACTTAATTATACATTCAACAAAGTTCTCCACAAACAACTACCCTCTTATCCTTAGAAATTGATACAAAAATGCATTTTCAAAGCAATTAGTACAATCGCCGGTTGAAGCTCCTAAAATACTTCATTTGGTGCCTTACAAAATATTTTATCTGTTTCAACAAAAAGTTCGCTTGAATGTTAAATGTGAAGTATATGGATATTGATAATTTATCAATAAACACCGTATTAATGTTAATGAAGAAACTCGGATGTAAATTAAGATTGTATATTCAATATAAACGTTTTAACACTAATGGGCGAACCGAATGTTACCCATTGCATAGAGTGTAAAAAACACCATGAAATATGTTTTCAATTCAATAGTCAATGTGTTGTGATAATGATTTCTGGAAATTGTTTGCATATGAATTGAAGTACATCCATTCAACATGAGGAATGTGCCAAGTTTTAACTTATACAGATTAAGATAAAAGACAGCTAGCAACTTACTCTACTTTAAATTGACATATCACTGTTATTAACGTAATATTCTCCGTAATTCCAACCACAATTATTCGAATATCCCTTCATTACAAGTAAGTGTTTATTAATATAGATTAGTGTTTGAAATGTAATTAAGAAAGATATAGGTAAAAAAAGATGATATTTCATAGTTCCGCATTTCAAACTATAGTAGGATAAATGAAATATTTTTACAAATGACCTCTCTATGTTCAGTTCGTCTTTATCGAAGTAAGTCTGGAAGCATTTTAGGTTGCGTTTGTTCTCATAGTCGTTTTCAAGTAAAGAAAGATTCGTTAAATTATCTATATTTTTTTATTAAACTTCTTTCAAACCAATACGTTTACATTCAAGAATTGAAGTCCTAGAATATAAAGATCTCAATCGGTAAAGTCATTAAATAGTTAGAGATAAAACACTCAATTTCTAATGACTCACATATACAAACCGCTTCAGAGACTAATAACCTACCATTATAAACAACTAGCAACTCACCTGCTAAAGAAACTGATTACGCACCTTTCAAAGAGGCGAACGTCTTATATTCTGGTACTCGATTTCCCGTCTTGAAGACCTTAAAAATTAATAGTACAACCAATAGTACTACTGTCAAAATAAAGGTTATTAAAGAATTTTAAAAATCTTTATCAACTAGTATAACAAAGATTAGGGGTTCGAAAACATCAACCACACCGTTACCAAAGAATATCTAACAAATTACATCATATACTTTATTCTAATTTAAACCTTATTGATATAATCTTCGTGATTCAAACTTTTCAAAAATTTCACGAATATTTTAGCGATTCGATAATAATTTAAAGATGACGTTGCAAAATTTCCCGTAAGTTCCAAAGCATTCTCACGTTAATGTAAACGATAGTACAGAAGTAATCGTAAGATGGGTAGTATTTATGATAGATAGTTATAAGGGAGAAGAGAAATCCGGAGAGTGAGCGTTGCAGGTAAGAGCTTATAAGCTTTTACTCGGAGCGTGACACTCTACTATACACTTTGTCAACGTCCTTTCTGAGGCGTGGCACGTTATCACATACTTTGCAAACATGCATTTTACAACGTGTTACGTTATCGTACACTTTTCAAGAGTGTATCTTGTAACTTAGTACGTTACCGTACATCCTGTTAGAGTATACTTTTTAGTACTAACTATAAGCATATATAATCATATTCATATAGGCAACCTTTTCTTTTTCATTACGCTCTGTAGCCTTAATTTAGTACCGATAATACAATTTAATCGAGCCCTTGATTAATTGTTTAGTAGTTATAATATAATTTTCTCGAACTCAATCAGTTATTTAATAGTAATAATTGTAATAGTCTCATTTATTCAAGTTTCTGATTCATTTAGGTAACAATAGTATTATAATTAGTTGCAGTAGTATAATAAGCTTTGGAGGGTTTACTGGAAAGGTTGGTAATCTCTTTAAAGGTAGAATTGTAAAAGAGGGATTGTCGATATTAAGTATTTAAGGGTTGATATAAAAATATATATCTCTATAAATTTAGGTTAAACGTTTTTAACGACATACCTTTAACCGTAAGATAAGTTCACAATTAACTATTCGGCACCTATACGCCTAAGTCATTCGTCCCTAATTAGTTAGTCGGAACTTCCGTATAGATGAATTACTTTACTAATATCATATTTTGACCGTTATTTGGACAGATGACCCGTAAAACGAAATTCCAATAGCGCCGTTTAACGTGTTAACGTAAACGCGAAGAGGCCGCCGCCGTTATACCTAGCCGCCAGCCTAAATCCAACTCTTTTAACTTAAGATCCTCGTTTTCATCTTTTAATTCTTTGCTGCCGCCATTAAAACTAATACAACTTTCTCCTTCTTCTTGTCGCTCACTACCAACCAAACCGTTACCCCTTTTTCTCCTCCCTGTTTTTTCCCCTTTCATCCTTTCTCCGACCCTTATATAGAGGAAAAAAAGACTTTTAGAACTATTCACCTTATTTTCTTGCTGCAAGTAAAAACCCCATCACCTATAACGACTCTATGTTGCCAAACGCGTAACATCGCTGAGTTATAACGAGATTTTTAACAATTATTTCCCCTTTAACTTATATAATATTAATGTTTTTGTAAAATGAACAAAAACAGTGAAACTGATTCGTCGTTTCGAGTTGCGACTTGTGAAAGTACGTTACAAGGCACTTTTGACGCGTAAAAAATTAAAACGGCGTACCTAGGTTTACATCCCAAGATCACAAATAAATACGTTTTATATGTCGCATATGAAGTCCGAAACCACGAGTAAATCCATTAGCGATTACCGTTAAAACGGGTTTATTCGGCCCGTTACTACCGTTACGAGCAGACTAATAACGAATGCGCCTATATTATGGTAATTTTGGACCCATCAGCTGAGGCTTTACTACGCACTTGGCGTCTCCACAATAAATTACCCACTTCTTCAGTTCGCAATCTTCAAAGCAACCAATTATTATCTACTTTTCTGATACCCTATTTAGGGCTTACTTGAAACAACCACTTTCGCAATACCTAAAATAAAACGAAGCTACTTAATACTAAACGCCAACCGGTGGTCTAAAAGAAACAACAATCGATATTACCGCCTGGCGGGAGAGCCTACGCATATATTACGTAGGCATGTTCGTCGACATTATCGTACGTCGTTGGGAAAGGAGTAAAGACCTCCTACGCCCCATACCTAAAAGTATATAGCCTAAGGCACCCAGCGGTGACACCGATAACGGCGTCGATGGAAGTGGTGGCGGTAGCACTAGCAGCGATGACAACGACGACAGTAAAAACGAGGACAAGGAAAAAGAATATGTAGCTCTCGCCTTCCCCTCGCCTTGCGGCAGCGAATGACTACCTTCTTTCATATATTTTGGTTTATCCTGACTAAGTACAAATAGCTACACAGTAGTCGAATTGCTTTCCCAAAATTTGTAATGCAAGTAAAAAATAGTAAAGGAAAAAAGTTTTTAAGTGCCAATAGAGATGTAAATCAAAAATTCAAAGAGCAGCAATATACCGGGAAAATCGCAAATGGTAAATATAAATAGTACCAATATATTACAAGCATCGTAAATGTAAAACGCCTAATTATGGTTTGATCGCAAAACCTTTCCAACAATATTAACGAAAAAAATGCGTATTGATATAAAGGATATTGATCACTTATTCGGGGCTCCTTTGGTCATCGTATCTGCCAGGTTTAACTTTCTAACTATTTATCTTGTCTCTTTAATTTCGTGGAGATCGTACAATTCGTGCAAAGCTATAATATCGATTTAAAACGCTTTTCGTTCATGATACCGAGTTTAACATCCTTCCCGACACATTCATGAGTGGACCCCACATTTGTTAGTGCCACTACCAGACCCTCATACGATATCTTAACATCACAGGAAACATTGTCTAAAGGCTCCCTCAACAGCTACCGCTTAAAAGGCCTAACCGACCACGTGTACCCTTAGTACGCCTGCAAAAGATACCCGATCTTTACAGATTACTTAAGGGCTCTAAAATAAGCGTCAGGTAACTAGAACGCCCCCAGCAGAAAAGAAAGCTACTATGTATCGATCTCTATACTTTAACTTCGTGTCCTTATATAGGGCACTCGATATATAAAAACACGACCTCGAGGTTTTCTAATCCGTTTACACGGCTTACGAATGAAATATTAACGCTTTCGTTATTCGTTATAACGAACCCGGCTTTACTGAGTATTAGAAGTTAACGTTACGTGTCCTAACGTACGTTATAAAGCATCTGGTTAATAAAGGGTTAGAGATATAAATTACGAGAAATACACCTTCCTTAAGCCAATCTCTTGCCTTAAGCGACTAAATTCGAAAAAAATCTTTAAGGGGGTTTCCGAACCCCTTTCTTAACCTCATCTAAGACTACATTAATTTTGCTCGCGGTTACGGCTAATAAAAGTATTATTCCTAACGTTTTATCTATATCAAATCTGAACATTATATAGGCTACGGTACTAAAACGAAATAGTATTCCGGTTTTTTTAACGTTGTGAAATCCTTTTACGATTATAAAGGAACGTTAAAGTTCCGCATTAAACCAGTCAAAGCTTTACCCTATGTAACGTATTATATTTTAAAAGGTAGTGGAAAAATAGATTTACGGGTTCTCATTAATATTTTCAAAGATTTTAAACGAAACTTTGAGGGGTTCTCCCTTCGATATACTTGAGTTAAAAGGATACAACTGAGACCATTCATTATTAAGTCGATAAATTTAATTTTTACGGGATTTGTTATACTATAAGAGAATATAAAGATGAAAAAAAAGTTTTTTTTTCAAAGGTAAGTGTACCAGCATTGTTACATCCTTTTAACCGCAGCTATGTTATATTATATTAAACGCAATATATAAATATAGTAAAGCACGTAGTTTTGGTTATCTATATACTTTTTCAAAATATACCGATTCAGGTTTCAAAAGTAATTGAAAAGGAAATTATAATATAGGTTAGAATTACGTTAATCAACACCTACCTATTAATCTACAGTTAAAACGTACATTCAGGTTTAACGACATAAATTGTATTTTTCATTCCGTGAAATCCTTTCTCCTTTTTAATATTTCACCTTATAAATATTATCGAAAAAGCCTAGGCAATAAATGAAAGATACCGGTTACAATTGAATGACGATGGGTACCTAAATAATTATATAAATATGCGATGTATCCGATCGGTTCAATACCTTAATTACTCGGATTTAACGAAGGATCAAGTTTTTGGGGCGTGTATAACGACTTTATAATGTTATAACTATTATTATCCCTTTCCCTCAGTATACGACGATTACCCAACTACCCCTAAAAAGGGTGGTACATATATACGTGTATCGAAATACCGTTTTAAGAAAATTAAATATTTCAATAGGATCCAGTATAATATTAAAATAGAAATGAAGGCTTTAACCAACACCGTCTCCACCGCGCCTAAACCCGTGGAAAACAACGTTCTCCCAGTGAAAAAAGGTGGTGAATTAATACCCTATCACACTAGTATTTAGTAGTACTTCGCGAGCAATAGGGGGGCGCAACCTACGCTTTTTATACTTAGCCACGGAATTAGTAGTTATATGAATCCGCTCCCCAATACCGATATTTTACGTAACTCGCTCCTTTCGAACCTGACGCCACCCTAAAGAAACAAGTTAAAGGACACCTGGGACAAAATTATATTTATATGAAATTACGAATGAAAACTTTGGGTTACCCCCCATAATAGTTTTAATCCTAACACGGTTTACGTTCAATGAACACGGTACTTGACCCGTAGGTAACCAAGTTTAATTGGTTATAAGTTTTAAATTACGCGGCGCGAAATACTTTTCGTCTAAAGTTAAAAGAAAAGGATATAACGATTCTATGCCTTTATCTATTGAAGTTTAAACTCTTTTGGCAAATACAACCAAAGCCCTTAAAGATATTAAACTATTTACGTTAAATTCGATCAATTTGATATCTGAATTTGATTTCACGTCGCTTTTAAATACTAATACCACGTAAGTTATCCTTTTAAATCATATTTAACAGAAAAATACGCCGGACTCCTACTCCTTTACATACAAGGGCTTAATTACTCCCAATAATTCCAAATATTAGGCACGCCCTTTACGGAAATACATAAAACGACTAAGCGCTGTCGAACGCCAGAAATAAATTCGGGATTTACAATTACCTACATTAAAGTAAATAAGGTAGCAATTATATACCAAATATTACTTATACGTTGCGAGGACAAATGTATTAATATTATGAATATATAAAATCCTTAGTACGGCAGGAAAGATAACGGGTACGGATTTATGTAATACTGTTTAACATACGATCTTTTTTAAAATATCGTGATTAGGAGAGCTTCGTCCTTACTTAAAAAGCACAAAGTAAATTGCTATGAAGTATTAGACCTTCTCTTATAATATAAGTCTATAAAAGGGTGTTTTTTATCGTTAGGTATATAAAGTTAAACCTCAATAGTAATTCTTTTAAGTTACGCGTTAACGGAATCTACATCATCAATATTGATAAAACTCAGTTTACCGACGAGATCCTTTAGACGGTGTATAAGTGGATACCCAGGTGTTAAAACATAATAAAAAGCGACTTTGACCTCGTTTACAAACGGAAAACCACAAAGAGAAATAATATTTATAAAAGACAAGCTTCAGATATAAAGGTATTTGCTACCAATATATATTTTGACGGTAAAGTAAGAGTTTTTTCGTAGCGTTTGAAATATATCCTCGACTTTACTTTTATTAATAATACCGGAGTTATTACGGTGGTCCGCCTCAATCCAAATAATAAATCCGAATATAATGTTTTATTTATTTATTTTTTTCATTAGAAGGTCCCCCTTTATTATAATCTTTCGGATTAGGTTTTGAAAGCTAACCTATTAAGTTTTAGAGACTCAATTAGTATTATTATAAACTTCTTACCTAACGTTCCAGATATAACGAACGAAGCCCTAATATACAGCTAGGCGGAGGCCTTTATATAACTGTATTTAAACGCCTTTAATACGGTCGAAAAAGCTGTTACAATATAAGTTAAAGTTGCGAAATGATAAATTTTTTAGTTTAAACGTCTCCAATATTATTTGGAGAGCGGATATTACCTGGTTACGAAAGGTTAAATTTATTAAACTTAAGAATTTACTAATAAAGATATGTAAAGTATGTGCTAGCTTATAAAACAACAAACTCGATCTCGTCGTTTACTTCATTAAAGGCCACTATGTTATTAATTAGTTCAAATCCACCTTACTACTTCGGGTTCCCGCCTTTCAGGCGAAAGGTTAATCTATTTTCGACAAATATTGATAAACTTAGGTATCTTATGATGATATCCTAAATAGAAGGTTAGCTATAAATAATTTTATCAACGACCCTTCAAACGATTGAGACTGATGCTAATATACGATTTCGTAAGAGTTTTATACTTCTGACGAACAGATGTAAATAAATATTATAGGTGTTCGAAATACGTTCGCCGGGTTTAATGATATAATGGTACGACTCTTTAAAGCTTATTAGATATATATCATAAAACCTTCTCGTAGATTTTATAACAAATACCCTTTCTTGGGGGGTTTTCTGATAATATACCAATAGTAGAAGGTATTAATACTACCTAAGTTAGGGGACCAGAACCTATTATAACTACGCTTCTAAAGATTAATATTACCAAATATAATATATTTTAAAAGACTAAAACGTATAGTTATACAGTGGATCTGTTAGATCCTCATTACAAGGGGCTTAGTTAACGCCTAATACGTTAAAGGAAAAGATACCTTAACGATTCGCCACTGATTGAGTCGCGGTGTTAACTTGCGATAAAAAATCCGTATTTGCTAATGATAAAATGACGTCTATTTTGTCTAAAAAATTATAAAAGGCTTTCAATGACTTAATTTGTAACCGGATAATTTACAAAATACAATAACTTAAATTTCACCAAAGTTTATTTACATTTAATAAAGGTCTTTAAACTAGGAGGGTAAGAAAGTATGATATTAACGATAATTACGGGATTTTCGGACCTTAATTACGATATACCGTAAGGTTTATTCCTTTTACTGATATTTCAGATAATTTATATTTCGGACCTTACCAAATATTATACAAATCAAGTGTTTATTTACGCCGATAACGTAATTTTTCTACTAACCTAGGCCATCTCAAAATAAAAAGTTATAGTACTTGAAGTTAACGCACATAAAACGAACGCGTAAATAAATAATAAGCGGCTGATCTTTAATTCGAAAAATTTAAATGTACTATATATTGTTGGAAGTTCAAGTATTATACACCTTTCCAAACGGGGGAATCCTGCCGTTTTTGCTGACTTAAGATTAATTATCCTGGTTTCAAAGCCTTTGCCACATACAAAGTTTTAGGATATAAGATAGTTAGGGTTTTAGTTTGACCGCGTTTTATTTAAAATGTTATACGTTGGAAAACGTATAATAAGGGCCTTAAAGATCGCCCGGAATTATTCGGGAATCTTACGAATAAAATACAGGCTTTTACCTTACTTCCTACATATATTAACTACTACTACGGTTATACCTATATTTAATTACTATGTTACAATTTAATAAATGAAACACGGGTAAAAGGGGTTTAAAAATTGGTTACGGTTTTAGTTATCGTTATAGTACGGGCGGTTACCCCGTTATATAAAACTACGCTCAATATTATCGCTTTTCGAGACTCTGGATTACCTTTTAAAAGTGTTGCCTTGAAATAATAACGAGTTTACTTCGTTTACCACTTAAAAAACCTCGACTATAAACACACGTTTATATACCTAATCGAAATATCGGTTGTAAAAAAAAGTTATAAAAAGTACGAATACCATCCCTAGAACCACTTTAACCGATAGAAAAAGGGTGGTGCGCGGTACTTTAATCTTTAAGAAACCCTTTCGAATTTAGGTACACTTGGCCTATAAAACCTATAACGACCTTAAAGACCTAATCCTAATATTAAAAAGGCTTAAGTCGGTTAAGATGCGATTACAATTTATAATCGACGTTAAATTTCCCAATTTCTTACAATTCATTTTATCTACACCGCGATTTACTTTTAGCTCCTTTGTTAGCCTTACAAGCAGAATAACTAAAAAGAATGTACGCTTATCATTCTTTAAAATCTAACACGTTAATTAAACTCGTTATTAAATTATAATATTTACCGAAGGGTCCAAGTAACTTTTCGAAAGTAAGCGGTACTTGGGGTACAGATACGTGATATACCGGAATAGGCGAACGGTTACAAAGAGAGCCGTTAATATATACTTCGATATACATATTTTAAAGTGAAGGCTATCGACGTTTTACGCGGTCTCGAAACGGTTTCACGTAACAACTTAAACGAAATAACAGTTTATGTAAATAATACCTCCGTAATTTAAAACTTAACAGAGAATTCCGCCACCCATTTTTAATAGGTTTTCCGGGGTTTCCATATAATAGTCGAAGCATATTCGGATTTTATTAAAATTAGATAAAGCTTTACATATACGGAGATTATCGGAAACGAAGTCGCGGATAGGCTTATTAACCTAAGGGTTAAATACCCTATCCCTTACGAAAACAACGGTTTAACTTTTATAAACGGGGTAAAATCGCTATTACAATTTCGTCTTGAAGTCGTAAAAAGTCAGTATTACATCTAAAAGGAGTGTAATGATCACACTAAATACCCGTGAGTAAATAGAAGGTGTCAGGGGGTTTATGTTAGCAGTAAGGTAGCAGAGTTAATAAAGGTGCAATATTAAGAAGATATTTATTCGTGCTGTAGAATGATCACTAGCCGTCAGGCTATTCAGGTGTGTAGACTGAATACTTAGATTGACAACTGAAGAGCTATGAAGGAAATACTATCTATGTGGTGATGGCCGTGTCCTTATATCCTATGGTCTTTATACCATCTTCAGTACTGGACTGCTGAAGTCGCTGGTCGCTTCCTGCGGTCCTATGTAGTATCGACTGGATTGCTCTTCGGTTCTTTCGGTCCAAACCCTAACCCTGGGTCCTTATAGAAGAGATATCCCTGCTTGATGGGTTGGACATCAAGTTTCTGATGGCGCAGCTGGCCGCTAACCTGTTCCATAGTCTGCAGTTGGTCCTTGGGTTATAACAAGGAGGTTAAGTTATCTTTATAGTATAAGGGGTAAGGTTTACGTATATTATTAGGCTTTGACTCGAATTTCATACAATTTGTGGATCCAGTACTTTAGTATTTATAACATCGTTATTACAGCCTTTTTTACATCGTTTTTTACGATAAGACACGGGTACGGGGACTTCGACTTATGTTTTTAAAGGTTTTAGATTTTCGAAGCGACAGGAAAGTATTAACGTTGTAAAGGAAAATATAACGTAATATATCTAGTTTAATACTTTATTTTGTTAAAGTTTTAAAAGTTATAGCAACTAGCCCCTATAGAAAACCTTTAACCGGGCGAATACGTAATTCTTATATAAAAGAAAGTTTTCGAGGACCCTAGATTTTTCTGGGATTTCACTCACGTTACTAATTATTTTTCGAAAAATAAATACAGCTTAATTATAAATTTATAAAACCGCGTTGACCACTCGCTAATAATGACTACGTTCTTCGCCCGCCGGAGATTAAATTTAAAACCCATCGAATTATATTATCGTCATTAGTATTACTATTATAATTACGACTACTAATATGGAGTCACTTAACCCTTTACTAGCTTCACCATGGCCATTACCAGGGCTTTTACGGCGGCCGCCCAACGAATCCGTCCATTTTGGGAATAAGTTATGGGGTTTAAGGAGGAATTCGGGCTAACTATGCGGGCGGGAGCATAAGAGGCGGTAAAGGCGGCGACAAGCGAAGGGCTAACGGATTAATTAGGAATAAAACCCGTTTCCCTTCCGTTATTAGATTCGTCATCGCCGCTAGTACCTATTCAATCTACTTTAGTAACGGGCCCCCGTCGTCTGAATAAAGCCGTTGTAATGACCTACACTGTATTACTCTTCGCCACCTTTACAGCGGCGTATAGAGATTGTGATAAGGTAATAAAGTGCCCAAAGGGCGTTTCCGCCGCAACGGCGACACGATAGGCAGCTAAAAGCTCGGCGGTGTTAAAGGCGAAAGTAATACACCCGCCTTTACGTTTCATTATTACTGTTACATGTTAGGATTATTTGCTTTCAATATAAATGTGAAAGGGGTTATTTAAGTTTAACAGGCGTATTCTATACCTTTTCCTCCCTTAACGCAAACCTTGTTATTAACCTCCTTTCAAAGGGACTATACGTAACTCGTATAATGTTAAGCCTTATTAAAGGCCAGACTAGGGTTATAAAGGCGGATCGAAAGAGTGTAAGGAGAAAAAAAGAGGGAAAACAAGGGAGCGAATGAGGGGGTCACATCGAAGGTACGCTTAATGCATTTAAAATGTAAAAGCTCTTTAGCCTAGGTACAGTGAACGCGGGCGCGAATAATACGATCTTTATATGCAGGTATTATTAAAAGATGAGGTTAGCTAGAGTACCCTAGTTAAAAGGAAAGAGAGGTATAGAAGAGGAAGGGGAGGGTTAAGTAAAAAAGAGGAGTTTACTATTATTAATTACATTGACAATTAGTTTGAAAAAAGATTTAAATTCAAGTGTCATATTAATAAGGAGTGTTTTTATATAAGATAACGACGTATGAACTACTGCGTATACGTAAAGGGTCTCTTTATTAGTTCAAAACTTTTATCAATTCGTACGTATATCTGTAAGTATTTCTTACAGTCGCCCTTTCTAAGTGGATTTATCACGCCCTTTCTAGCTTTACAAGGTACCTTTTTTAAATGGCCAAAACTGGTCGTATTCCCGGCACGGTTAGGCGCTGGATGGGGACTGAAATGGCTACGTTACGTAACTTACGTAACCTAACCAGGGCCGTAGTTCACATGACTCAAGGTCTCTAAACTGCGGAGCACCATAAGTTCTTGATTGGAGGGGTGGCGGAGGAAGCCAACGGCCCTCTGCAGTTGTAACGGCCCATGTTACGACCCCTCCCGCTGGTATCTACAGGGATATTTCGAAGCAGCTAGTGAGCCGCTTCACGGAAGGCACTGCCCGGTAATAGTACAATCCAAAAAAAAAAAAAAACAAGTTTAACGAGGTTTTCGTAAAGAGGAAAGAAGTTAATACAAATCACCGAAAAAAGAGGGTTTGAATTTAAAGTTCGAAATAATTATCCGAACCATTATTGCCATAGTGATACTGGAGTCGAATGCCCCAACTATACCATAAATCTTAAAAACTAAAACTCTTCAAGTAACCCGTTTATATTTCGTAAAAATTCAATGAATAACGTTTCCATAAAGGGTATGTTAGTTAAAAGTCGGTACTTCGTTACCGATAACAATTACAAACCCAATTCAAAAGCTATAATTGTTGTTATTTACGAAAAACCTATTAGTGAAAACAAATAGTTTCGCTATATTTATATCAAGTAATATAAAGAGAAGACCGAATTTCGGATTACTAATTTTCCATTCGAGGCGTTTGCTAAGCGCCTTAAGTATATTATTCGACATGTTTGTCTGATATTACGTAACGATAAAAAGGTTAAACATCACTTCTAGTTGTACTACCGATACAATTCAAACTGCATGTATATGCTAGTTAGGTTAATTAAGGCAACTTTATCCAATTGAACTTTTTATACAAACATTAAAAAGTCATTCAAAGTCTGATTCTTATACCTTTAAAGTTAATTTAATAGTTCTTTGCCAGGTAAACTTTGAGTTTCGTTTGTAAGCCAGCTTCTTGAAATTTATTTTCCTCAGCAGTAAAAACCAACGTATTATACAACATAAAAATATCGTCCATTTGCATCCTAATGAATGCAAAGCCTTTAAAAATGGTGCTAAAACTAAAATTCAATGGTAGAAGGTTGAGTTGATCCTTTCGAAGCGTTCCTGATCATGCCTTCAATAAACATTTTAACAATATAATCCAACCTTAACGAAGTTGGAAAATGGTTTAAAAATATGTAAAACCGTTCCGGATAAATAGTATAATCGGAGTTTTACAAGTATATAGGCGTAAATACGTCGTTTAAAATGCTTTTACGAATGTGTAGAAGCTTATATTATATTTCAAGGATTAAAACGAAGGTTATGAAAAGTATGGAAGATGATAATAAATTTTTAAATCAAGCGGTAGCTCGTCCGTTATATAATAGGTGATTATTTCAAATATTTTTTTCCCAACGTTATCGTACCCCTTAACTACAAGCCGGTTTTTAACAAAAAGCTTTTTAGTCTTATATTTCACCTCGTAAAGTAAATGGATGGGGAAAATCTTGTAATCACTGTAAATCGTGAGGTTAAACCCTTGAAATAAAAAAAACACCCTATTCGATTAAGGCGGATAGTTCCTTATAGTTTAACTTTTTGAAAGGGTCACCCGGATTTTTAATACCGTTTTTACGAAGGAATTTAATTTTTAACCTACGTTCCACCGTTTTCTTTTAGGTGATAAAGAAATTTAAGAGAAAGGTGTTGAAATATTTCATTTTTTTTAAAAAAAATTAATTAAACGCACTTGGAAGCGTAATGCCGATTCCACCTATATAAAATAGTTGGTTGTATAAGGTAAAGAAGGTTATGAAGGGTTATTTAAAGGGTACGTGCATTTTGAAGGACGTTCGTTTTGATTACCATCGGAGTAATATTATTAATACTAGTCGTTAAATTACGGTTTCGAAGCTTTATCATACATATTTTTCTTCTCATACTTACATACCATTATTTAAAAAAAATAAACTCATACTATTTAGTAAGTTTACAAGAACATCGTATCCTCTAATACTATCAATATTCTTAAGGCTAACTCATCCATTTTTTTTTTCGAACCAAAACTTCAAACTATAATATTAAATTTAAAACGCCCGTTTTATACGGACCGTTTTCCATTACTAATACTACTAAAATATCATTTCAAACTCTTCAAAAACGTGAAGCTATTATAATCTTCGCTATAAAATTTGCTTTTTCCACCGTTGCTAGTAATAATACAAAATGTATATAAACTCTAGGGTAAACACCAAAGACAAGGCGTATAGGTACTAGACCACTCAGGCTACACGTGTTACTTACAGCGTTTACTGCTATTTACAAGATCGATTCTTTAATATTTATACCCTTTAATTCCTTGAATAAAACCGTATAAGCTTTTTTAAACGGTCTGTAATATCGCTCACACTTTCTGATATCTTGAAAAATCTTTATCAATATTTATTTACACTTACTTTCGGTAATCCTAACCTCGATTCAACATTTTATCAAATCGAAACCTATACCCATATCTTAGGTAATCCAATCCAAAAGCCGAAAATAAACCTTCTTCAACCAATATATTAATATATTCCAGTAGTCGGCTGAAAAAATGATTCGTGAAAGTTTCGCAACCTGAATTAATATTAAGGCGGCAACAGCGAATAAAACAAAATATCCGTCAAAGTTTATTATATCCATAATAACCTTGTAATTTAAATCTACGTCGTTCTAATAGCGAAATTTAAACCGCTATAAAGCCTATGAATACAACTGGCACTCATAACAAAACTTTTCGATAGCTTCTAAGGCTTTCTTTTCTAGTGAAATGCATTCTGTAACCAGGTTCCCAAATCGTTGGTGTAATATTTGTAATTCTAAATGTATTAAATTAACGGTTTCAATTATACATAGTTTTGGAAAACACTATAGGTATTCAAACTTTAAACGGAGCGATACAAATGCACTATTCAAGGTATAGATGACAAAATTAGACTTATTTCAAACCTTAATTCCAAAATTTATTTATATTAGTCAATTATAACAAAAAATCGTTTCAAAATCCATCATATAAACCTTAACCGGACCAAATTATATGTTTACAATTATTATACCAAGTGACAACGCCTTACCTTTACTGAATGAAACTTCCCGGTATTCTCTTATCTAATCGAAATGAAACTTAGAAAACTTTACCCTAAAAGAGTCGAACTATTTTTTTTCCAGCGATCGAAATTTCTACTGCGCTGATATCTGACATAATACCCTAAAATCAGTTATTATACCAATTAAAAAACGTGAATTACAATGCCATGTAACCATTTGACACATCTTTCTAGCTATCCAGGCCTGATCTATATATAAATGAGGTATCTTATAGGCTTATAAATACTTACTACTCTGTTAACTCATCTTAGGTTATCATATAAGTCTCATTTTCCTTCGAGTAGTTTTGTTCAAAGATGAATTTATAAAAGTAAACATCTAAATCCACTTTAATTACTCTATAATTCACTAAATACTTTGAAAAATTAACTTCCGAATGGTGTTCGAGTGTCAATCGGTCTATAATCATCGTTTAACTCGAATCTGCCCATATATCATATGGTTAATCGACTAATAACCGACTTTGTCATATATAATACATCGTTTCTAAAACGCCTCACGTTTCATATACTTTTTCGTAAATATAATACTATATGTAATAAGTTTTATATTTAGTTATAAGGTTGTTTCTGCTAGTAACCGCTTTATTTATAGTTTCCAGGGCTTTCCCCATAGTATTTATTGCAATTTTGGTCGTATTGGGGACTTTTTTAATCCTCATACCTTAGTTATACAATGAATTGTTCGTCTAAAATATAATACATTATTTCGACTAAGTCCGTTTTCGTAATCCGTACATCTTTGTATTTAGTCTTTCCTGCTCCAAATTCTAATCATAAATTCACCTATTGACGTATCGATGTTTCAAGTAACGTTTGAAAGATTTTATAAAAAGCTTTCAAATTCTTTTCCAATTTAAATAAAGTGAAATAAAATTTATAATTTCCATTGTATAATTTTTTAATTACCTGGATAAAGAGTTCGTCGCCTTTATATTCTGGCTCAAAAGCTGCCTAACACTTTCGAAATTTTGTTAAATGCCTATTAAACATCCTTTGTAGAGTTTTACAGGATTTTTTACGTTAATATTTAACGGATTTACATATAATACCAGTTTAATCGCTATCATCAAATTTATTGTAGATTTAGGTATCGAAATATATTTTCCAACGAGTGTAATATTTCGTAAACGTATTCATTCGCATTTCATATTATATATCCTGCTTTTTAATTTTCTTTAGTATAATATAGGTCAAAACTACATAGAATTAGATACGTTTAATATCTAGTTTATACAAATATTAAATATAATACGGATTTTATTATCGAGGACGTCGTAAGATCCGACACTTTAGTTTACGTATTTATCACATAACCTAGCAAATTTTGTAATCTTTATAGGGTTTTTTTATTAATAGGTAATCGCTATGGTGAAAGATTGCATTAAGGGTCGTAATTTGTAGACATTCGGCCGTAATTTTCGTATAGTTGTTTGTTGCAGTTCATATTTCCGCCGACAACACCGTCTTATTTATTGAAAGCGCTTTTACTGTAGTTGTGAGGGGCGTTAAATATATTCATGTGGTAGTTTGGTTTTTATTTCTATTTCAATGAGCGTATTCGGGCGGATGTATGTTAAAATCGAGTAAAGGATAACTTTCGCAGCATTTCCTCCTTTTCTATCGATTCCTTAAACTTTACATATTTTTTACGACGTACTTTAAACTTTGCTAAACCATGTACATATTTTATTTCAAAAGTCTTTTCTCCTTCCCCTTTATTTATTAATGTAAAAAAACAGGGTTTTACGCTTTTTTAGCCAATATTCTTTTACAATTTTATATTTATTACCCTATCATCGATTCATTTTGGAATTTAAATCAACTAAAACGTTACAGTCATCGCTTTCACAGTACGATTATTATCGTTACCGGTCGTATTGATTCCTTCAATCCATAACGATCTCCGTAGTATATTCGAAATTCTACCGACTATTATACGCCACATATCCGGCGTCCAATCTGTAAAATTCTTCCAGTAATCATCGAATAAATCACGTCTTTTAATACCTCCATTACAACAATTGAAAATCATATGTATGATATATGTATTTACCATATAAGGGTCCTAATTCTCCACTAGCGTTTCGATTTTGTTATCCCATAGGTTAAAATTCAAGTGCTTAAAAGTGCTTCTATAAAGTGATGTATTCTCCAATAAATAGTCTATATATTCGCTGACTTCCGCCAAGTTTGTCGTTGGTGGACCCATGGTTGCAAGAGTGCAAGTATCTGAGCGCTTTAGAAGCTGGCTTAAACGTTCTCTACTATCTGCGATGCGCTACAAAAGTTTTTGTGACGCAGTAGTCGTGATTCGGGTGCGCTTGGAATGCTGTTAAAAAATGAATCTGAATAGGATAGTAAATTGAAATATACGAAATAGAATGATGGATATAAAATCTTATAATGTGTAAATGAAAAGAAAATGTGTGATAAAGCATTTAAAATGAGGCGTCTAGCGCTTGTATGTATGAATAATATTCAAATTAGGTGTAACTATAAACTATTCAAGCGTTACATTTAACGTTTATAAAAGTTTTATTAGATAAGCGACTAGTAAACCCCGATATTGTAAATAATAACTTGAACAAAGGGTGTAATATAAGCAGAATAAAGGAAAAGTAGGTTGGGTGTTTGGAGTATGCAATCGGTATATAAGTATTGAAATAGAATGTAATCATTTGAAATGCTATATTTAACGTTCGCGAAATATGTCGGAGTGCCCCGAAAGGTGTTTTTGGGTCTTAGTGTGTTTCGATATGGGAGCTTCAAATATTGCTTTCGAGGCTTAGTGTGGTGATGGGAGCACTTTAAAATCTGGTTTGGAAACTCTAAAAGTTCACTAAAGCGTTATAAAAGTGGTTTTGATCGCTTTTGAAGTGTGTTTAACCGTTCGAATGCTGATTTTTGGTAGGATAGGTCTTAATAAAAGGGTTCTAAACTTGATTGCTTACGTAGAAAATGCGGAATAGAACATTTTTTAAAAAGTGCACGGTTCAGTCCAAAGCACCAAGCAAATGAACGGATAATATAACGAGGCTTTTACTAAACAAAGCACTAACCGAGTTGATAATATCGTAATGAAATTGTTTTTTTTAAAGTTACACTCGGTCTAATATTCTTTCTACACTTTGGATTTCAAAAGCATTCCCTTGTATTTCTACACTCCCGTATATTTCTTATAAACTGTAGTATTAAAGTATAAAATAGTTGAGTCCGCAATAGAATCCCGTTATAAGTATTTAACTGAATGCGTTTCTTCTATATTAAACTATTCCTAATTGACCTAATCAGCTACAAATTAGTATTGGTAAGGTTTAATACCATTTCAAGTTGGTGTAAAAAGTAATAGAAAAGTAATAGTAAAATTGATAATATTAATAATAAATAGTTAGAAGATAGAAAAGGCATCCAAAGAGTCCACACCTCGGATAAGAGCTTATAAGCTCTCGTTCAGATCGTATCAATTTACCATACACTCTGCCAACGTTCCTTTTGGAGCGTGGCACGCTATCATGCTCTCTGCAAGACTACACCTTGCAGTGTAGCATGTTATCTTATATTCATTAAGAATACATATTGCAGAGTGGCACATTACCATACACTCTTCAAAAGTGCACCCTACAGTACTAACTATAGGGATATATAATCATATCCACAAAAGGTTTATTAAAGGAAAATTGAAAAATGAGTTTCGTAAACAAGGAATTTTTATCTTAAATAAAAATGCTACTATTATAAACACTGTCAACAGTTATACGTCAATGGATAGAAGTTTAAAAAACACCAAAGACAAAGAAAAGGATAAATACGTAGTTAACAATAATTAATTCTTTTATACACGTTTCAAAGATCTAACCTCTAAGTTAAGTTAAACTTTCATTTTAAATTTTGAAACTCTAAGTATCGTACTTTTTCACGATAATGGCAAGGACAAATTTATAGACAATTATTAAATGAATTATGCATTAAAAGCAAACTATGCACAAAAGTAAACGAAAGCGATATTATTCAAGGCATCCCGATTATTTTAATTTACTAATTAATAAAAAAAACTCTTAAACTAATGCATAAAAGGTATAAAAATAAGACAATGTAATAAAGTTTTCAAAATTTCGATTCCGTTATTATTAACAGTTTATATACCAACGAAGATAATTTTACATCCATACACTTACTACTTGATCCACGGTAGCTTTGCTTGTTACGAAATTATCCAGATATATATTGTTTTACCTATATACTATAATCGATGAAATCGTATAAGTAACATCATCAATATCCTAACCTTCCAGCAGAATACCTTCCAATAAAATATGAATATTACATACTTACTATAGTTTCGACGAAGGTTTATATCACAGACAATGTATGATAAAGCCTTACAATTTTGTCTTCATTTAAATAATGATATTGATTAACACTTATCATCAAACAAAAATCAAGTTATTAAATTTTTCCTCGTTTTACTACTATAAACACATGAGATAAATTCAAAGGCATTACCAGATATTTTCAACGAACTTTTATTTGTTTCATAAGAGTTCTAATAATGCGCAAAATTATTGAATTAAAAGGCTTATCTGGACAAGCAGTACGTAAACTAAGAAATAATGAAATAGACGATAATATTCATAACTAAATAACAATAACGAACTATCAATATATATTTTTGAGAATAATCTTGAAAATTTGTTCCATTTTAAAAAGTGACGGGAAAAATTTATGTTAAGAACGCTTAAGCTTTTCTTTTGGCTACATGTTTAGAAGATCATTTTATATTGAATAAGACGTTTATGTTGATGTTGAAAAAAATCGGACTAATGTTGGGAAGGATTCTATTTAGTTGTATATTGATTAAGTAGAGATTTTCAAAATTTGACAAAAACCAAACAACGGACGTTGTACTCTAAAAATGTTGGAAAAGTAGAAATTGCAGTGAAGTAAGTCAACTTTACCTACAGTAACGTTGACCATACTGACTACAACTTGATTTAATGATTTTGTGGATCTACTATAAGTTCTAATACAGTATGAGCACATTTCACAATACGAGACGGCCCAAGTAATCGGTCATACAAATTACAATATAAACCGGTTAGCGGTATGTCAAACCTAAAATGATATATTTACCATTTGACCACACAATATTGCTTTTATTTCCACTACGTTTCGAAGCAACAACGTTCCAATGTATAACGTCTTTCCAACAATAATCAATGTTTTTTTTAGTTAAGAAAATATTTGTTAAGTAGAAAAAGATGCTAAATTTCGGTTGTTGTGCTTTAGGTAAAACTAAGGTAAATAGAATATTTTTGCGAAAGGCTTTTACATATTGCGCCAGTCCAAAACGACAGTAAGCAGAGAAGATTTATTGATTGCGATAATCTAAGAGGTAATCTATAGATGGCGATAGTGTCTTTATTTTAAAATACCAAGAAATATCTATAGATTCCTTTTCAAGAAAAACGTTGAGATTGACCATTCAAAGTCTCAAAAAAATTCAAGTTACCAAAAAGCTTAATCAATATTACTGCGGGTGTTGATGTTTTAAAAAAGACTAAATTTCATTTCACTGGACCTCCAACCATAATTAATAATTATAAATGACATTTGTTCATATTTCCTATATAAACTTTTCCTTTAACACTAGGTTTCTTTTCTCTTTTTTACTGTTTTCCCTTCCTTTATGTTACAAACGTCAATTTAACATGTTAAAATCGTTGTTCCCAGTTAAAAACACTAAGAATCTCTAAGTTTTGTCAAGAAAGCTACGTTGCGCGACTTTACACTAAATAGCTAAATCATTACACTTTTTAATGGCCAAAACACTAAGCTCCATACCAACTAAACCATTAAGATAGCTATCGTAAACACTTACTATGAATCTATTACCAACTTTTTAAAAAGGAATTAATTCAAGCCCTAGGATATGTTTTTTTCAAAAGTTGTGATAAAGAATTATGGGGAAGAGATATTGATAAAGATTTAACTGAAGATTATTTGACCAATTTTGTTGGCTAATATATTTTTGATAAAGATGAAGATGAATTTGATCGTAAAGACCGTACCTTTTTCACCTTTCATAAGGTTTAAGATCATTGGACCATTGATATAATTTGAAGAATTTCATTAATATTTTCTACCTCAAGACTTACGAGGAAGAGGGAAGGGTGTTGAAGATATTTAATTCTTAAATACACTTTCAAGGGATTATCTCTCAATCTTTAGTTTATTTGGGTCTTTAACTTCTCTGTTGGTATTAATATTTTACACGTGGAAGAAAGAACCTTTTGTTTTATTCGATAGCCTAGGAACTTTTCGTGATAGAGCGTAGTACGTTTTTAGTATCTGTAGAGCACGTGAATTAGTAGTTGTTAATACGGCAAGAAAAATTGACGTCAATATTATTAACCGGTTAATTGAGCAAGATCTTCAAGTCCTTTGAACCTTCCCTACGACCTCTAAGTCCCCTTTTCTTTTTAAATTTTTCCTCAAAATTGTTAAAGTTTTCCCTCAAATCGATAAGTTTCTTAAGGCGACGTTTTACACGTTAGGTGCGCTTATACACGTAAGCTCACTACAAGTCTTATTTTAGGATTTTACTCCTCGGGTTGGGTAATTAATAAATACCTTCATTATCTTGACTTGGAAACCTTAAGGCTTGAGTTGATAGGAAACATTATCGGTGATTAAGACGATTATCGCGACTTTTCTCCCAAACTTTTCAAAATGGTTAATATTAATTGCAGTTTTTTTACGGATCTTGCAAGGTCTTGGAACGATATAAAGAATTACGATGGGAAGTTTTACAACCTTTTTAATACGATGATTATAACTTTTTTGAATATTTGTAAGTGTGTAGAATATTTCCTTTCATGTTTTTAGTTATTGTTTCATAGAATCTATATAAGGTTTGCTAGATATTATTACCTAATTTTCTTAACAAGAATAAGAACATTTGAAAAGATTCACTATAGTATGAAGATTCATTTTAAATACGACGTCTACTTTGCGTAATATTATATGGATTGAATTACAACGAGGTAAACGACAATTATAGCTAAGAAGATAGAGGAGGAAACTTTGATAGATGTTTTTAATCAGATGTTTGATAAGTTGATGTTATATTAGCAAGTAATAGTGAAGGTCTACGTTGACCAAATTACATTTTGAGAATAGGTACGGGTAGTAGTTATGGGTGTTAGCGAATTTTAATATGTTTTAAAGCGCCTAGATGCCACTTATCATTTTCGTTTAGCAAATTACGGTCTTGATTTACTATTGTAATGGTCTGTACGCTTACCTCGATTAATATGTACCCCTAAGTTTCTAACTTTAGTAATTTAGATGAAGAAGACCGTGTAATGGCATATGACATCAATCGCAAATATGGGAGGCCTTAACGTTTCGTCCTAGAGTTTTAGAATTAAAAGCTATGTCTATATTAGCGTTAGTAACGAAGGCAAGACTTAATTAGTTTGGTTAACCATAAGAATAATCGTTGTACTAATGATGAGAGATATTACATTTATATTAAGTATAGCTAATAGTCGACTTTCCATTTTTTGAAGTAGTATAGCAAATAGTACGTAATATACTATGCCTAATATGCCATTGATTTCAGGTAAGACTACTTGAATTGTATTGCAGACTGCGAGAGTGAAAAGGTTATTGTCAACGATAAGGATATGCTAAAGTAGGTTATGTGGTATGAAAACACTGCTGCTGGAGCGGTTTAGTGATTAATCGATTACGTTTTCTTGTTTCGTTTTAGTGGCGAAGAATCTTACCGTTTTCCTAATAAATATTTTAAGTCAATATATATTTTTGACTTTAGCGATCGTTACGCAGGTTATAGGTTTTGAGGTATTATATTAGGTATAGAGGTTGTTAATCATTTAAGAGAAGTCTATTTGCAGTATGTGATATTACAAAGGGAAAGTATTACTATTATGAATATTGATCGTTACGATAATAGTAAGGTTAAAGTTGGTTCCGGTTTAGGTAAATAATTATCGTTATTAGAAACAACAACTGTTTAAATTGTTATTAGACCAATTACATTTTATATACTTAAGTTCCCTACCTAGTTCCTTTTTTACTTGGAAGATATAAAGATCCTCGGCGTTAATGTCGACGTTAATACTAACGAATTGGTAAAGAATGACCGGAGGTTCCTTTTCACTTCCAAGTGTAAATACCATTGATTTTATTTTTAAGGTTTGGAGAAAACGGTGCTGATTCTCACGGAGATGGAGATGCGTCAATTTCACTTACTTTTTAATTACCCAGCCGTCAATAGGCTATATAAGGTCTTTAAAATTATATGTTAAAAAGATTTAGAATAAATTACCCTGAAAGTTATTGAAAATCTTAGCTATTATTGCTAAATGTATGCCTTAGTCCTTCAAATATTGAAGTTTATATTGGAAGACAACAAGAATTTATTTGTGAAATCTTTGTTAATGTGTTTTATTTGAGTAATAAGCCTGTTTTGACGTTGTTAACTTCGTAACTGTTTTCTATTGAGTCAAATTCCTTAAGTCTATATCAACGAAAAATACGTAAGAAACGTCAAGAATGTTGTGGAATAATAGGTATTTGAGACTACCAGACGTCGTTGATTATGATATTGGTATTAACTTTGCGGTGGCGGAATTTTAAGCAGAGGCCAAAATGATGGGGATTTAATGTTAATATGTTATTGTTGACGCCTATTAGATTATTAAAAAGGTAGAGAGGGTATACGCATTACTTCGCAAGTCGTACAATACTATTATTTTGGAAATTGGAATTTTTATACACTAGGAGGCATATTTTTAGATGGCGGTAAAGGAAATGAATAAAATTATGAACTTTAACGGCTTAGTATTAACGTTGTTGGTTTTTAGAGTATGTTCTTGTTTGACGAGTAAATCTTAACTATTAATAAGTACTTAGAAGAGGGTTGTAGCGTGTGGAAAAGCCTTGAAGAAATTGTTTAAGGAATCGGTATACCGTTAAGTCAATGATGTTTTGAATACAAAGAACTTCTCTATGAAGTTTAACGTGTTTTTGTTATTGTCGTAAAGTCAAGTTCTTGTGTGGCGAAAGCCAAGTAAATGGGGTGGCTTATTTAAGATCTTAAGTATTGTTAACCTGAAAATAGTGTTGGGATTATTAAAGGTTTTACGACCTTTCGTATAAATTAGGTTAAACCTTATATTGTGGGGACTAATGATAACAATGGCGATGAATATCCTTATGCCAAGCGAATTATTTAATAAAATTCCCTTCCCCTCATGATTAATAAGCCCATAGAATACTCACGACATAGCCGACTATTGAAGATCAGAAAATTTAAGGATAAAGAATATATATCAGGCCGAATCTACAATACTGCTTAGGTTAGTATGAAAGCGAATGAGGATTACGACTTTGTTATTAAGCTTTGGATATAAGGCGTTATTATGATTTTTGACAGACTTTTTGATGAAAGAAAACTAGTTAAAATAAATGGATTCCTTATTTAAAGAGCCGTATAATTTATAATTAAACGCGACTTCAACCTTTGAGATACAAATATTACGAATTTAAGTTAAGGATTATATACGAGGTTAAAGGCAAGACTATAAGGCGGTTGTATGAAAAGTTACGTGAAAGCTCTTAAAGATACGATGATCAAGGCAGATATTAGATTTTAACTTAATGGTTAACGATTGAGAAAATGTCCTAATGTTTAATAATCGTTCTGATAGCAAGTTTTTTAGTTAAAATTAATGAGAAATTTACCCTTTATAGCTGTGATATTACTTGAACGTATATGTAGCTAGCAAATGATTTGCACAGGATTTTTTTTGTTGTACTTACCGTATAAATTTCGTAATAAATACCTTTTGGGAATGGTTATATGATTTATTAAGCTAGAATACGGACTGGCCGGGGTAGGGGTTTATTGTTTTTCGATTTACTAATCGTATTTTTAGTCGAGGTTAGGTACGAAACTTTTAACTCACAATTTGTGTTTTTTGGCCACGTAAGATGAAGATTTCGGTTTGGTGGGTATATAAGTCAAGGATATTGTTTTTGTTGGTATTGATAGTTTTATGGTGTTAGAATGACAGGCGATTAAGGATTAAAAGTTTCAAAATTACTAGCCAATTGTAACTTTAGTGGAGGTTAAATATTTTAAGTTTGATGGATTATTAATCTATAAGTATAGTGTTGACGATATTAATATTTACCTTAGTTTTTGTTTAAAGGGTTAGTATGTTTACTTAGGTATTGTTAGAATAGTACTACGTGCAGTGCAGTAGGTCAACTTTACTTACAGTCAAGTTAACTATACCGAACTGCAAGTTGAGCGTATTTTTTGTGTAGACTTACTGCATTTGGTGTAAGTCGAGTGCAGTACACTGCACTTTATACTAGCGCACAGGCCAAGCAATTGACCATACAAGTTACAGTGGAGAACGGCTTGCGATCTGCCAAACCTAAAATAATACATCTACCACTTAATCAATGCAATACTACTGTTACTTCGATTAATTGAATCGACGTTACAACGTCTAAAAGCTCATTATGCAAGGCCTACCAACACTAATTGGGGTTTATTTGGTTAAGCAAAAATTGGCTAAGTAAAATAAGGAACTACTTTCCAGTTACACTTTGTAAAAGACCAAGGTAGAGGAAAGATTTTTGCGAAGGGCCTTTACTGCTGCGTCGGTTTTCACGGCAGTAAGTAGAGAAACCTTCTAGACTGCATCGGTTTTCATGGCAGTTTAGAGGTAGCGATGGTATCGCTATCGAAAACACTAAGAAATCTTTACTGGATCTTTTTCAAAGATGTTAAGATTGACTTACAGAAGTCTCAAAGTTCGGCAAGTTGGCAAATGCCTAAGTAAGTACTACTACGGGTACTACTATTGTAAGAAAAATAACTAAGTCGCTATACCAAACAACTTTCAACCTTCGCCCTCCATTAATAACAAACGACTTTCGACCTTAACTTATACACCAAACCTTTTCCCTTGCTTCACTTTTTTCACTTCCCTGACGCCAATTTAACCGTTAAGTTCGTTATTTTAAGCTAAAATACTAAGAATCTCTAAGTCATGATGAGAAAGCCACGTCACTCAACATTACGTTAAGTAATCAAATCTCTACGCCTAAGATCTTCAAGTTCCTTGCCCTATGCATCCTACACGTCTTACACAAGCCAAACCGTTAAGATAGCTCTAAGTTCGGAATATATAAAGAAAATTGAATCTCTCAGATCAGTATTCGTTAATTACTACAATGAATAGCTCTGGATTACAGATGTTAACGAAATCTTAATCAAAACCTATTTAACTAATTACATTAACTATCATATTATCGACGCAGACCTCGGTAACGACTACGGCTGCGGCGCCCGCACTTTTCATGACTTTCATAAATTCTTTAACTACTGGACTCTTAACATGTAGAAGATAATCTAATGTACGGTTAAGGCCCGGTTCAAGAGGGAGGTTACTCGCCATAGAATTTACATCCCTAAAAGGACCCTATTAGCACTGGCAAAAACCTTATTTAAACTGGCTTAATAAAAAGACCTCTTTTAAAACCCTAATCCTTAAAACCTTTAAAGAAAATGGAAAGGTGTTAAAGGATCTTAACGCCTACATACATGTTTTAGGGGACTCCTACTTTATCCTTAGCTAAGTTAAGCCTATCTACGTGTTGGAGATAAGGAATCTGTTAACCTATTTGGTAGTTTAATACCCCCACGTAATAGCGTGGAGTACGTTTTTAGTGGTAGTAAGGTACGTAAAGAAGCGGCCGCCTACTTAGCTAAAGGTATTAACGTTAAAATTTTACACTAGTTAATTAAACGAAATCGTTAAGTTTTTGAAAACCATTACTTCCTCTTTTCCCTTTAGCACTTTACTTAAAACCGCTAAATACTTTAAAAACCTTTTCACGACAGGTTTTCCAACACGCGAAAACTTATTATAGATCCTACCACAAGACTTTACCCTATAGGTTAGGCAACTGGCAATTATCCTTAACACTATATTTAGAAAGCTCCTAGGCTTAAATTTCTAGTAAATTCCAACCTATACTAAGATTACTATTTCGACCTGCTCCTAAGACTTGTTAAAATGGTTAACATTAATTACAAACTCCTCACAGACTTCGCCAAGCTTTGAAACGAAGTAAGTATAACGGGAAGCTTTATAACATTTGCGACATTAAGATAATACCCTTCAAAGCATTTGCAAGTGGATGGAGGTTTCCTCTTCTGGTTTTTACTCACTGCTTCCTGGAATCCTTACAGGGTACGCCAAAGACTACTTCCTAACCTTTCTTACCTGAGCTATTACGTTTTGCAATGTTTACGATGGTATGAAAAATCACTTTGAACACGACGTACACCTCGCTTAATACTATATAGACTAGGCTATCACGCAGTAAACTATAATGATAACGAAGAAAAAAGAGGAGGAAATACTAATAGATATTTTTAATTAGATGTTTGAAAAGTTGATGTTATGTTAATAAGTAATGAGCGAAGCCTATGTTAGCGAAGTTATAATTTACGAGCAGATACGGGTAGCAGTTACAGGTTTTAGCGAGTTTAAATACGCCTTATAACGCCTAGATACCACTTGCGAAGGCTTTTTTCACCATTTGCGTTTTTCGCTCGCCACTGTACTAGCGTATACACCAAACTAGATTAATATATACCCCTAAGAGGCAACTTCCTTAACGTGGATAAAGAATATCTTGTAGTGGTTAATTACGTTGACTACAAATACGGTTGTGGGCGCACTTAACGCCTAAGGTCTGACTTATCAGCTGTAAACTAAAGGTAGTAGTTACGTTGTTGCTAATAAGGCTAATATTTAAGCGTTACTGTTAAATGTAAGTATTATCATCGTAGTAGTAGTAAAGAATATTGAAATTATGGTAAATTTAGTTGTTAGTCAATTCGGGACCCCCTCGCCGAGGTAAATAATAGAAAGATGATGTATTATATTTAGTACCTTGCTATGTTTGAATAGGATTATTTAAATTAAATCGTATACTTTAAGGATGACGAACCAATCGACAGCGATAATAGCTATAAGTAAATCAAGTAGTATAAAGATATTACTTTTAATGCTGCTTAGTAACTAACCAATTACGCCTTTTTATACAGTTTAGGTAGTAAAGATCCTTGTCTTTGCCCCAACTAATCCTCTAACCCTTTACATACCTTTAAATTTCGCGATAGTTATGCGCAATACACTTTTTAAGTTATTACGCCAGATATAGAGGTAATAAGATACTTAACAAGAGGTTATTCGTAGTATGTGGCATTATGGAGGGAAAGAATTACATGTACTAAGACTAACCGTTATAATACTAGCTAAGCTAAAGTTAACTATAGATTAGACGAATAACTATTATTGCTAGAGATAACAGAAATTTAAACTGTTATGGAAATAATTTCGTTCTATATCCTCAAGTCTCTTACCTCTTTTTCTCTTTACTTAAAAGATATAAAAACCCTTTGTATCAAGGTCAACATAAACGTAAACGAACTGGTTAAAAACGGCTAAAGATTTTTATTAGCTTTTAAGTGAAAGCACTTATGGTTTCATCTTTAACGCTCGGAAACAGTGGTCTTAAACCTAGACGAAACCGGAGATAAGTTAACTATACTGGCGTTTTAACTACTAAACCGTCAATAGGTTATAGAAAATCCTAAAGTTTACAAGATATAAGAATTTGGAATACTTTGCCTTAAAAGATATTCAAAACCTTTGTCACTACTTCTAAACCTAAAAGTATGCCGAAGACTCCTGAAGATATAAATTTATATTAAAATATAATAAGGAGTTTAACTTCAAGATCTTTATTAATATGTTTTATTTGAATAACAAGTCTATATTTCACGTCGTTGATTCTGTAACCTTTTTCTACGGGGCTAAGCTTTTAAAGTCCGTTTTGGCAAAGGATACATAAGAAACGTTAAGGATACTATAAATTAATACATACTTAGACCTATCTAATGTTGTTGTTTGCGATACTGGTACCAACTTAACAGTGGCGAAGTTTTAGGGAGATTCTAAGATGATAAGCATCTAATACAAATAGGTATCTGTTAAAGGTCACTGAAGTATTAGGAAGGTTAAAAGGGTATACGCTTTACTTCGCCGAACATATAATATCTTTATGTTAAAAATTGGAAACTTTAGGGATTCGAAGGTATGTTTATAAATGACCATAAAAGGTTTAAATGATATTATAGGCCTTAACGGTTTAATATTAACGTTACTGGTTTTGTGAGCGTATTTACATCTGATAAGTGAATCTCCGCTATTAACAAGTACTTAAAAATGTGTTGCGACTTATGACAAAGTTTGAAGGTAATTGCGAAAGGAATCGGAACGCCGTTAAATTAATAATACTCTTAACACAAAAAACGGCCTTATAATAATCGACGTATTTTCTTTGTCGTTGTGAAATGAAGTCTTTGTATAGAAGGAGCCTGGCAAATGAGAAGGCCCGAATAAGATATTGAGTATGAGGAATTTTAAAGTAGTTATTAAAACTATTAATGGTCCTATATCTTCTCGAAATACTTAAGTAAAATCCTATATTAGGGTTTCCCACGATGAAAACCTTTAAGTTAAGCGACCAAATCAATACGCGCCTCTTTTACCCGTTATCAACAAGTCAATAAAACATCGTTGCCGCGGACGACCCCCAAAGAAAAAGTACGTTAAAAGGAAAAAATACATCCCGGGTCGTATCTATAATACTATTTGGGTAAGTAGGAAAGAGAAAGATAACGAAGACTTAGCATTGAAGCTTTGAGTTTAAGGGATAATTAAGACCTTTAGTAAACCTTTAGAAAAAAGCGATAAAATTGAGATTAACGGCTTATTAGCTTAAAGGGTAGAATAATTCGTGTTTAAACCCGATTTTAACTTTAAAGACATAAAATTTACGATTTTTAAGTCGGGAATAATTTGCGAGTGCAAAGATAGCATTACAGGACAATCATAAGAAAATTTATTTTTAATCTCTTAGGGATATACCAATAAAAGTCAAGATTAAATCTTTATATAATCGTCAACCATTTTAAAAATTAGTGAAAGTTTAGTAATCGTTTAAATAGTAAGCTTATTAATTAAGATTCAAGGCAAGTTTACCTGTAATAGTTAAGATATAATATAAGCCTAAACATAATTAATAACGGATTTATAGAAAATCGTATCATGATAACTATTATAGGAATTATAGTTATTAACCTCTTAAAGAAGTTAATGCGGTATATTGAACCATTATATGAACTGGTTAAAGTAGATGTTAATGAATTCCCAACTTATTAATCGTACTTTAAATTATGGTTAGCGATCAAATATTTAACTTAGAACCCGTATTTACTAGTAACATAAAGAAGGGATTTCGGCGTGGTGGGTATGTAAACTACCAATGACTTATTCGTCAGAACTGTTGGCTTTATGGTATTAAAATAACAAGCGATGAAAGACTTTAAATTCTGAAATAATAAGCTGGTAACAATGTTAACAGAGTGTAGTTCAATTAACTTCAATGGATTGTTAATCCGTATACTTGGTATTAATACCGGTTTTAGATTTCGCCAAAAAGGCTAGGGTACTATTTTATCCACAATTAATAAAACTGATACGGCTAAAGTCTAACAGTATTTTAAGTAACGTTCCCGTAGTAGTTATATCGTTACCCTTTGTCAATCAGAGGTATTATACGACTTATCCATCGCGGCATAAGCATAAAAGCTAACGAATAAGGAATTTGACCAGATAAATAAGAGGTTCGAGTGATAAATACGAAGTTGGGACCGCGGGATTAATATGGTCCTAATCTACCTGTTGAGAGCTAACTAAATAACTTTTACAAACGGATTTTTTATAAATAACACCATTTAATATTCAAAAATACGCTTTCTAATAACCATTGTTAACGAGAATAGGCGAAAAAACCAGTTTAGTATTATTGGTAACCTAATGTACTAAACCTTCGTTAAATATAAAGGGATTATACGAAACGTATTAACTTTAAACGTTTACGGTATAATAGCAGGTTTTAACGTAGATATGGTATTATAGGAAACCCTTAAATTTATTACTACGTAGCCAAAGATTTTACCTATTTGGGTGATGATATATACCGACTCGAAGAGCTTATTCGAATACCTTTTAAAGCTCGGAATTACCAGCGAAAAGCGCCTGATAATCGACGTGATAAAACTTCGTAAAGCCTACAAAGGGAGGGAAATTAAGGAGTTCCGATAAATCAACGGTAAAGAAAATCCCTCTAATATTATAACGAAGGCATCGCCGAATAAGGCCTTGGAAAGGTTTATGGATAGCAATAAGCTGACGATACGTATCGAAGGTTACGTTTATAAGTTACCCGAAGAACCTCAATCTTATGATGGCGGTTAGGAATGTGTTAGCAAACTGGAAGACTTCCAAAGAAGTGGAGGAATTAATGATAGTGATCTGTTTAATTGGTATAGCTGAGATGGAGGCCTAGAAAGGGCTATAGTGGAAGAACTTTGTGTGGGAGTTAATGAACTCGGACCTTGGAGCAACGGAATAGTAGTCAAATGAAGTAAAGTCAAGTCAACTTTACTTGTAGTAAAGTTGATTGTACTAACTTCAAAATTAGCTGTAGTTTATGGGACTGCACTACAAGTGTAGTGCAGTAGGTGCCTACTTTACAATGGGGTATAGGCCAAATCGTTTGGCCATACAAATTAGTGTGCAAACCAGCTATCAGTCTGTCAAACTTAGAAGACACACTTCAATCCAATAATATCAACGCAGCACCAGTCACTTCGACTACAGTGATTAGAATCGACTACGTTGCAACGATAAAGGCCTACCAATAGTTGTCAACTTTTCTTTGTTTTCATCTTTCAATCCCTGAAAGTCTACGCCATTATTTTATAAGTTAATTCAAAGAAAGCTAACCATTCGATGGACGAAAATAAATGCAAGTTTGTTTTAGAGAGATCCAAGTCTTTTTTCAATATGGGGTTGATAACAACGGCGAACTTTACCAGGTAAATCAACCTACACATAACTACAAACAACTGAGTTATGAGCACTATAATTTAATATATTAAACACTCAGAGGTACCTTAATTTCGTTCGATAGGGTTTTAATTGAATCAAATTTTAATAGTATGGCCCTTTGTTATAAAACGTGTAGTTTACGTATGAAGTATTAAACGTCATTATAAGTGATTTTCACCTACTAGGAAAAGGCTGTCACTAGACGTAATTCGAGCCTCTCTTATTTTAATAATAATTTTATAATTATTTACTACATTGAAGATCGATCTGTATGACCTGGTGAAAAGTGATAATATCTGCACAACAAAATTTGTATATCACTTATCATTACGTGAAGTAGTGTCACTCTATTTTATATCACTTTACCTAATGTCGCGGAAAAATAAGTAGCGGGTGTAACCTTAGGTAGAGTGGCGTTAAAGCATTGAAGGTTTTATATCGCTTACTAACTTAATAATTTAAATACGATATACTTTTTAACTGAATATATCAAAACTGCTAAAACTATTTTCCTGAGTATTCTTGATTTACGCTACATACTTTATAATTTCAACTCAACTCATATTCTGGATTTACCCTCGAAACCGTTTTCGGCTTTTAAAATAAAAAGGTTACATAAAGTCAAAAAAGGCCTTTGAAGGTTAAAATGGATTCGTGTTAGAGTTGCTGTCTCCATTTTAAACCCTTTTATTTCCTCTGCGTTCTAGAGCCTCAACTTGAAAACTTACCTAAGCCTTCCTGTTATATTAAAAACCTTTAGTAGTTAAGTTTATTTACGGTAAATAATGAATTTAATATCTTTATCTAGCTTTTATTAACGCCTTCCAAGTTTACTATGGTATTTGTAGTGAAATCTACTAAATAAGTTTTTATGGAATGAGCTTTCCGGATATACATAAAAGAATAGTTTGGTCTCGACGATTATTATACTGTCGTTGTTAAAAACAGGTGAGAGAATGTTTACAACTATTAAAAAGATGTAATTTATAAATATGCTCATTTTAGTAATACTAAGATTATTAATATGGGTTAAAAAAGCTATTATTTTATTAAACTCAAACTTAATGAAAAGGTTATCCAGGACCTCAGTGGTTTCAAAACCATTATTATTAATGATTACAGGTAAATCGTATTTTAAGTCAAGAATATTTTTAGTATATGGAAACCTATGGAAAGACGGCATAATTTACTTTAAATAAATGTCCAACCGCTTTAGCAACTTCTTTAACCCTTCGAAGGTGCTTTTTTTGGTACAATCAAGTTGTGAATATAAAAAGATAGGTGAAAATGAACTCGCAGATAAATTTTCCACTCAAGGCGTTTTCAATAGAGACCTCCTCGATATGGACAACCAACCCTTTGAGTATAACGTGAAATCTTTCTTTAGCGTTAAAATAAAGTTCACTCTGAATAAAATATATAATAAGAAATTTTAATGAGTTATTTCCGTATTATAATCGTTGGACCTTTATATATTCGACGTTACTTATAAATAAAGTTAGTTTCATCTGACCTAAAAGTAAATGGTATCCGAACCCCCCGCTTTCGTTATCGTAGCCATTTCTCTATCAATTTCTCATTATAAAACACTAATACTATAAATTTATAACATATTATCGCCGATTCAAATACACTCATATAAATAGGAGTTACAATTAACTACTTTAATGGGGGAAACAAATATTACTATATCAAGTTTATTACTCAACCTATTATAAAATTAAAATGTAATAGTAACAGCTACTAAAGCTTTTGCCTGGTCATTACCAACGCAAACCCTACTTTACAAAGATTTTTCCACCCCAATAATTTCCGTACATTTACCCTAGTAAAGGGTTATTTTCTTAGTATTTTAATTACAGGTTTTATTGAACTAGTTTAAGATCGATACAATTTATAGAAGTTATACTAGCTACGTTGGATTTAATAGTTTTACGCTTAATAGACGCGCGTGAAACACGCGAGACAGTATGAAATTTACGTTCGCCGGTAATGAAACCCCGTTTATAATCTTATTGAAGAATTAATGATAACATTAAAATACTTTTTCATGGTGAACGCAACGATTGAATATTTGCTGCAACATTTTATAACAGTAAGACCTATGTTAACTGCCTCCTTATTTCCCTCCTCCTCTTTCTATTTCCTACGTGTTACTTCCTTTATCTCTAGCTTTTTTTTCACCGCAAATGCCAGCCTAGATTGGTTATTTAAAAGGTTTTCTGAGTTGACGACGGCTACCATCATCCGAATAAAACGACGTGAAATTATTATATGACCAGCCAACATTCCAGTGACTATTCTGGTATTATATGTGGTTAAATGAGATGCGATAGTGTGGCAGGTGGTTATAAAACCACTTTTTCCTATAAATAGTTATATAGATTTAACTATGTGGTTTACTATAAGAAATGACCTACTTACTCATATATCTAGGGTACTGAATATTAGCAACTTCGTAGGCATTGTTATTGATATTAACCAGAAGCAAACGGACGTGATACATTTACAGATGTTTTCGCGTGAAAGCGGCGCGGGAGTTTGCCCCCTCTGCCTCTCCTCAACCCCCACTTTTAGCTTTAACTTTAACTTGAACCGGGATTTGAGTGGCGGTGAGGAACGGGTATATAGGACGCGTTTAAGGTTTATGACTATTGATAAAGCCAGTATGTAACATAATATAAGATATAATGATATACACTATATAATTACTATCACGGCAGATTTAGCTTTAGTGGTAGCCTTTTATTCGACGAAATCATTGTAAAGCTAGTTAGTATTAGGTTGGATGCGAGCGACGTCACCTATAAAGATACGTTTGGTTCGACTATGTAGCTGAAAATAAGGATCTAAGCCTGATATATTTTTATATAGGGATGAAGAAACTTTAACCTTGGCGTTAATATAAAAAAACTAATTTTGAAAAAGGATTTTGTTTAAGATACGGAACTCATTATTATGGTGTACTGTTCAATATTTGTAGAGTAAATGATAAAGATGAAAAAATATTTTATTACTTTGTTCAAGAAAAATATAGTTACAAAGTTCGGCCGAATTATTGTGGTGGCTTTAACTTTAAGTAGCATAAGTTACATCCGTATAAACTATCCTAGTTAAAGTTATGTGTCACTTAATAACGGTAACAAAACTATGTGCCAAGGATAAACAGCCTTAGACGTGTCATACGGATTTTTGATAGCCTGTTTTCCATCTTTTTACGGGTGGTTTTACCTTTTCAAAACATATACACATATACGTATACGCCAAAATTACGTGTTTTATAAAAAACAGGGGCACCTGATATATCTGAAATGAAATTTTGTATTTATAATTGATTATAAACTCTATATATTGGCATTGATACTTAATACAAACTATTTCTTCCAAGGCTAAAGGATTTTTCCTAGTGCAAGAAAGCTCTGGGAAGTAGCGGACCTAGCCACAAATGTAACCCGACCATAAGAGCTCATCCACAGGTTAATAATTTGAAAGATAACAATAAACTTCGTCTTTAGATTCACGGGAATTTAATCTGATTCTTTTATTAAAGCTGTCTGGTTTCAATCGTTCATATGAGGGTCTAGGTAACATAAGTATCAGAACACACTGATTTGCCTAGTTGAAATTGATTCATAAGATACTATTTAATTCTGTCGTTAACAAATTAATTTTGTGGCGATATTGCATAACATTTTATAAAACAATCATACACAATAACAATAAGTATTCTATATCTGGAAAACCATATAATAGAATTTAAATTACGTATGAAAGTTTAATTGCGAGCCAACTATGAAATTACGTATGAAGAATATAATGAATACCTCAGAAAAACTATTTGAAACAAACAATAGAATTGAACTTGATGGATTTTTTACCTGTAACGAGATTTAGATTCAGTCGTTGGTAGACTCTAACGCATAAAATATTATAATCTCTAATTTAATGATATATTACGAGGTCGAAAGAAAAACCACTGACACAGGGCACGAAAAATCCATGCTTCTCATTTAAAGCTACAGAAATAAGGGTAAAATGTAAATACTTTCGCAGTTGCTTACAATCTAGAAAATCAGCTATCGATTAATCCTTGTAAATACTAACAATTCAATTACTGTCGTAAATGATAGGTTTATCTTTACTTACTATAATATTATTCAAATGTATACCCAATCCGTTTCTAATTTAGAACGGATTATATTTTCAGAAGTATCTAAACGATTTTGTTGTAAATGTCTCTCAAAAATTATAATACGATACTACAATCCATTTCACAAATAAACTAGAGCTAGTATTCATTGATTTATCATATATCACATGCATTTTAATTGAAAATTAAAATAAAACCGTTAAAATTTCACTCGAATTTATTTACTGCATTAATTAGTAGAATATTCGATATAATCGGCATACAAACAAATAATACTCTTTATTGTACACCTACATTTGACAATACCCAGAAGGAATATTGGCAAAGTGTATGGTAGAGTGCCACTGCCTAATTAAGAGCTTATAAGCTTTCACCTGAGGCGTGCACTCCTCGGATACCTCTTCTCCCTTTTATATTACGATCTACTTCAATATAAACTACTCATCTTTATGATTACTCTTCTAAAGTACCTGGTACAATAGATCCTACCGACGTAATTTGTATAAAAACACCTAAACTTGAAATATATCTTTATCTTGAGCAAATTATGAAATATTATACCCCCTAGCAGATTATCAATAAGTTTGAAAGATGAAGAGAGGGTGGATCATCATTTTATACAATACAATATGATGAAGCTAAGGACAGAAAAAGGAATTTCAAACCTAGAGAAATATATAACATGGCTATGGTATCAGAAAAGGCGAATTATAATAGCGAACTGGCTATTAATCGTGATTTCAAAGGTATTATTGAAACGGTAGGAAGAACTTTAAAAGAAATTAATCAAATCAAGATTAATGGCTTTTTTTATCACAGCGTGTGTTGGTTTACAACATTAACATAATTTAAAAGATAAAACGTGACGATCTTTAAGTAAAGAATAGTTATTAATGTTAAGCGCGAGACTACGAACCGGTCTTACAAAAGTTTAAGGCTTAAAGCTCAAGGATATAGTGATAAATATTGATACCAGAACTTTATTTCATTACTTACAACTCAAAATATTAGTTAGCGATTTATCGACGAAAATTCTACCATTTTAACTATTAGCTAAATAAGTAAGTTCAAACTCTATAGTTTCGATATTATATAAACATATATTGAATCCGGTAATATTTTTAATAGATGATACCATTAAAGTTAAAGAAAGAGTTATAGAACCAATTCACTATTAAAACAGTTATACGCTATATAAAACCTATCTAAAGATATTCTAAAGCAAACTTTTATTCATTTTTGACGTACCAAATGCATTTTAATGATAGGCTATGTATTAGGATATTAAATTTCAACCCATGCCTGCCAATCACTCAAGGTAAAAACTTTGGCGTCCTTGGTACAAAAAATAAAGAGGAATTTTTCTTGAAGACAACAGGATTTGTGACAGAAGAATAGCACAACATTGAGTATTTAGGCTTTTAGAAATGTAAGTTGATTGTGACTTTGTTAAAGTATATATAATTGGATTCCAACGGATTGTCAATTCGTATTCATAATACTGAAGAAAATCATGGTACTTTGAAACGTATTTATTTTGTTGAACAAAACTATGCTACTTTAATATATATTATAAGGATTGAAGACGATCGTAGTACTTTGATATGTATTTATTGTATTGAATATGACTATTCTACTTCGATATATATTTATGGTAATGAAGACAACCGTGTCACGTACCTTAATCCACGCAAAATTAGGGTAAGTTTCGAGCTTCGGAAAGATTGATGCAGCCGAGTACATAAGTTCGTAACGGTATCTTAAACAGATAGTTAGACCGGCATACATTGCTACGATATTATAACCGAATGCATACTGTGATCTATTAGTTGAAACGCAAATTTAAGATTTACCAAGTTGTTGGAATAGTAGTTAAATTCAGTAAAGTCAAGTCAACTAAACCGTCAGTTTAGTTGATTAGATTGACTGCAAATTAGTTGTAGTTTTTGGGACTGCACTGCAAGTGCAGTGCGGTAGATGCTTACTTCAAATTAGGGCATATGACAAAGCATTTGGCCATACAAATTAGCATGCAGATTGGCTATCGTTCTGCCAAACTTATAACTTACAACTCAATCCCAACAACCAATTTCAATACAGTATCAGTTACTTCGACCACAGTGATTCGAATCGGCTACGTTGCAACGAAAGGTCTACATCTATAGGCAGGTATACCAACAGGAATAAAGATTTTGGCAGGTTTAACAAACGTATATCATAGAAAATAGATCACTATAAAAAAGGTATTAATATGTTACCGGTCAACTTGGTACCGGAAAAGTTCATAATATTTATAGACGGCTATTTTGCAAAAAAACGCTGATTTCACCTCTTGGATCGGATTTCTCATAATTTTCGTTAATGAGGATAGATTCAATAGGAAGCTTACAATCTCTTGTAACCTCGTAAATGATATTTCTTTTCAATATAAACCTGTAGTTATAAACGTATTAGTATTTGAAGTTTATGATATAATAGCAGGATTTGATATCGGTATAGTAATTGGCAGTATATTTAGAATTATCATTCAATTGAGGGGTTTATCTCTGATCTTTGTAGATATTTACACTGACTTCTGGAGACTTTACAAGTGTTTTTCAAAGTACTAAACTATGAATAAAAAATGGTTAATGAAAGATGTGATGATATTAAGAGAGGTGTAAGAAGTTGTGAGGATTAGAGAGTTTAAATAAATTGACGGTATAGACAACTCCGCCAATATCATAATCAATTAATCGTATAACAGCATTCTAAAAAAGTATATAAATAGTAATAAATTAATCATTCATATTAAAGGAAACATCAACTAACTAGCACGTAACTTAAAGGGTTAAGAATTCCTTGAGAAATCGGTATATTACTAGGATAAAAAGTACGAAACACTTACTTAAACTCATTAGCAAATTATATGAGATTGGTTGGATATAAATGTGTAAAATAAGACTTGAGTCTAGGAATATAGAAGGTCGATATTTGAAAACGCGGGATTGATGATTCTAATCAAAATATAATGTTGAAGTCGTGAGCTTAAGTGTACCTACCAATTGAACCTAATACTTGTACTATTATAGTCACAAGAAAAAACCTTAACTAGCTAAAAAAAAACCTTTATATATGAATTCAGAGTATTATAGGTCTTATTCAAATTTTTTACAGACCGTGACATATTGGCGGACTTGTTAACGTAGTATATTATCGCCAGCTCCCACATTCTTCATCACTCATCAGCAAAATATTAACCTATAAATCATTTTATTCAGGAGGTCCACGTTTCTTTCTAGCTGTTTTTTTAATTCAATATATAGGAACATTTAATAATGTTCTAGCTTGTATGATATTAAACAAAGTTAACATTTTATTCAAGGAAACTTCGAAAACTATCGTGAATTTCCCGAAACAACAAGCAATTAATGAAATACTGAAGGTAATAATCCTCGACTTAAGTAATGAAAATATTAGAAAACAGTGAGTAAAAGTCTAACAAATTAATCCTTATCTAACGGAAAATGCTGAAAAACTGGCGTAACTTGACGTTGAGGAGGTTATACGACTTGTTGTTATACTTCTTTTTCTTTTCTCCAATCTTAATCAAAGTTGTACTTACTATGTAGTTCGTATCTATCATAGGAATATCTTGAGGGGAAAGGGCTATGTACTGGTTGTAAAAACCCTTGGAATCTTTTAACTGGTAATGTTAGGGTTGGTATTGGTATTAGTAGGTAAAATAGTTACCTTTAGCAGAGTTTAAAGGGGAAAATCCAGTGATTATGCCTACAATAGGCTGGCGTATAAAGCTGTTCTTTTTTTATAGCTGGTATTATCAACGAAATTATTAGAACTGAACGTATTAAAAGATTTAAATATTGCTGTAGATTTGATAATGATTCTATTGGTATTAATGAGATTTTTAATGGAGTTTTTATTTAATGAACTGGTGTATTTAAAGTTGGACGTATGATTAAGGATTTGTTATGTGTAATTCAATTGATTTTTTCAATAATGCTAGAAATGCTTCCGCGTTAGTGTTTTTAGGAAGAAGGGTTTACGAAACTTATTTGGGCTTAATTAGAACCTTATAAACGCGTGTGAGATCGTTAAGGAACGGTGTCCCTAACGATACATTTATCTTAAGCTTTAGTTTACTAAAGATCTTCATCTGCTGCGTACTTTGGAAGTAAATTTACCATATTTTCTTTTTTCTCTCTTCTTATATTGAGGTCGACATTTTGATTCAATAATTTAATATTTATCCTCATATTAAATTATTTGTCTATATTTTTCTACATATTTAAGGCTTAGTATCCAAACTATTTTTGAAAGTCATCAAATACCTTAAGCTTTTATTCGGTTGTGGTAAGGCCTAAATCGAGAATAAATTGACCGATCACATTATTTAAATGTTTAATAAAAAAAGTCTTCGTCAATATCCGTAAACTAGGAATCGTTATTTTAATATTCAACAAAGATGATACTAAAGGCCTTGATTACTTACTTCTTAGCCAGATAGGTAACACTATCTATTTCGACGTCTTCAAAAGCCATTATAACAAAGATTGAAGAGTGTAAGGAGGGACAAAATTGATAAAAGAAGATGGATCGTAAGTTGTTTGCAATGAAGTCTTTGTTTATAATTGAAAATTATACAACCTAGTCGTTTTTCGATTTATAATTTGAATGAATAATACCCGCAATAGTATTAACTTCGCCTTTTGCCAACTTTAGTAATTTGACGATCTTAAGACTTTTAGGCGATCTATTCTAACGCTTTTCTTCTAGAACTGGTTCAATAAAAATTTCTTGGTGTTTTTGATAATGGCGATACCTTCGCCACTTATAGATAGCTGCAAATAACTACACAGTCTATAAGCTTTCCATATTTGTTGCTAAGAACAACTGTAAAGCTTATAAGGGAACTTCGAAAGAATTTTCCCTCTACCTTATCTAAATAAAGCATAATTATTAGAAAGTAACTTTTTGTTTTACCCAGTTTATTTTTGCTTTACTTTATAAGCACTGATCAGTATTGGTAGGACTTTATCATTGCAATGTAGTCGATTCGAATCGTAGTCAAATTAACTAGTGCATTGTATTGAAAGTGGTGGTGTAAGTTTGACAAACCACTATCTGGTCTGCGCACTAATTTTTATTACAAATTGCTCAGCTAGTACCTTAGTGTGAAGTAAACACCTACTATACCTGACTTGCAGTCAATATAGTCAATCCCATAAACTATTCATTTAACTTGCAGTTGATACAATCAATTAACTGTTGGTATAATTGACTTGAATATACTGCAGTTGACTACTGTTCTAACAATCAGAATATTTTGGGGTGTATTCAAATATTTATGCTTTTTGTTAACTTTGCGAACTTATTGGCGTAATATATCCTTTCTTGTTCCTCTAATCCTTATCACTTGTTGGCAAAGAATAAGTCTATTAAGCATTGAATTGAAGAGGATTATGTTTGTTTTCGATTTTCTTTGTACACTAATACGTGAAATTACCTCATGATATTCCAATTTATTAGTTATTGTAAGAGGTTAACATTGTATTTGAAGTAATCTTTAAGACTATTATAAATTTCGCTAAATAATACTTTATTTATTGAGTACCGAAGTTAGTAATTCTCGGCTTACCTGGTAAGAAAAGTGGGAAATAGAAAGTAAGAATCTAGTAGTTAATATTTATTTGACGGCAAATATTAAAGAACGGTTATAATTTGATATTTAGAAGGTTATACAGCTTATCGTTGTACTTCTTCTTATTACCCCAAATTCTTACGAAATTCGTAATCGTTATGCAATTCGTATTCATATAGTAATATTTCGAGAGTAAAAAATGGTATACTTATTTTATAAAACCTTTGAGCTTTTAGATTAGATTTACTGATATTAGTAGGTAGATGTAATGATCACACTAAATACCCGTGAGTATGTAGAAGGTGTTCAGAGGGTTTATGTTAGCAGTAAGGTAGCAGAGGTAACAAAGGTGCAATATCAAGACTGTGTTCGAGTGATGATCAGAAGCCGTTAGGCTATTCAGGTGTGTAGACTGAATACTTAGATTGACAACTGAAGAACTATCTAATGAAGCTATCTAAGGTGGTGATGACCATGTCCTTATATCTAGTTCCTTCAATTGGTACCCATACTGGGGGTGCTCCAGTATGAGGTTTGCGGGATCACTGGTGGTGATCCAAGTGATCCAAGTGAGCCGGTGATCCAGGTGATCCAAGTGATCCAGGTCACGTGACTTTTGCTGAGTCATCCGTTGTCCAATTGCCGTGCCGTACATGGGAAATGTGCTTTGTAAGCGTAGTGGGGAACATGCAGCGTCAGAGGATCCAACTGCAGTTCGTGTCATAACAGTAGAGTAGTTATCTTTGTTAGAATTTTAAGGAAGAAACCTAATATTTATACCTATTATAAGCTTGCGTATAAAGTCGCTACTTTTCTATTGTTGGGTCTAGTGTTATTGGATAACTTATGAAAGCTAAAAGTGTTAAAAGGGAGAGGGGAGTTATTAAGGGATCTGTTAACAACTTTCCTAAACTTGACAACATTTCTACTACTATTAAGGGTCTTATTGGTAAGTATTTTACTAAATCGACTAGAAAAATTAAATTTTCACCGTATTTGGATTAATTCAGTGCTTTTCATTACTTTTAACAGTAGCACGTTATGGTTTTTCGCCAAAAGAGTTTGAAGAACTTGTCTGAATTTTGGTAAGATTTTGAAAACATATGTAGGGATATTAGTGATCATAATTTTTGGCAATATTTTTACCTTTTCTTTCACAGACCTATTAAGAATTTTCATGCATTGCGTATTTATAAAATATGTTTATGAGGTTGCCACTTTTTTCTCTCTTTATTGATAAATAAATTTTTGTTTATATGGTTTCATTTTCATGGTGGTTTTAAGTTACCTATGCAATGTTTTCCATATATCTATCGTCCGATTATTGAATTATTCGCCAAAGTTGTTAAGGGCGTCAGGTTCTTGATTAAATTTTATTAGGTTACAGTTAAGGATAAAGTAGCCAATGTAATTAGTTAGGTGTTACAGGATGGAGTTTTTATCGACTTCCGTTTGCTATAAAATGTTATTTAAGTTTTTAACAATTATGAAACCAAGGCTCTTAGTTTTTTTTCCCTGGCAGAGTTGGAAACAATGATTATTTAGGGGTTGTTTGGAGCTATTTTAAGCTTTAATTACTTGTGTAATGAATGATTTGGTGACAGAGATAAAGATAGTGTAAACAAGTAGGTTATAGGTTGGTTTCTGTTAAAAATATCTTGTGACTTGGAAATTTGCGATTTCCAATAATATTAATGATTTGAACGACATTTGTAATGACAACTTAGCCATATATCAACTTTGAAGGTTTTAACAAGTCGGTGATCATTTTTCAACGATTAATTTAAAGACTTTTGACGGTCAATCTCAACGCTTGTTTTTCAAACTGATTAAATAAAGTTTTTCGATAGTTTGGTATTATCGTCGTTACTCATAACCTATCGCAAACAAGTGAAGAATCTATAAGCTCCTTATACTTTCTGTCGCAAATAACTGCATAACTTATAGTGGCACTTCGCAAAAATCTTTTCTTTACTTTACCTAAACAAAATATAATTACTGGAAAGTAGCTTCCTTTTCTACCTAGTTTATTTTTGTTTAACTTAATATGCACTTATTCGTGATAATAAGCCTTTATTATTATAATGTAGTCGATTTGAATTGTAGTTGAAGTAATTAGTGTATTGTATTGAAAGTAATGATATGGTACTTCTATATTTAGCTGCCTGCTATCTCGTATGCGCACTTATCTATATGGATAACTACTTATTACATGCCTCATATTGAGTTGGTTACTTAATTTGCAGTTAATATAGTCAACTTATAGTAAGTACCATTGACTTAGCTGTACTGAAATTAACTGCTATTCTAGCAAAGTGGTTGATTTAAAAACCGATTCTATAAGATAAATAAATTCAACAATGATATGTGAATTAATAAACCATATATTGAAGATTGTAAAACCTAAAAAAAGTTGAAATTTATGTTGTAATATACAAATAATTTAGGTGGAAAATATAGTAAAACTCAGAACTAGGTTTTAATTACCTCCGTGTTGGTAGGCTTTTATCATTGCAACGTAGTCGATTCGAATCTCTGGTCAAGTAACTAGTGCTGAATCAAAAGTAGTGATATGTTACTTCTAAGTTTGGCAGACCACTAGCTGGTCTGTACGTTAATTTGTATGAATTGATTTAGCCTATTCCATGATCTGAAGTGAGCACCTACTGCATTTGACTTGCAGTCAATGCAGTCAATCCTACAAACTATAGTCAATTTGCAGTCAGTATAATCAACTAACTGTAAGTATAGTTGATTTGACTGTACTGTAATTAACTGCTATTCCAACACTCCGATTCTAATCACAACGAAATATAAATTTGTGACTGCACAACTTTTCAATTATGTAAGTCGTTTTAATTTCTGTTTTTATTCATTTAGGTATAGAAAGGTTAACTTTTTATTTTTTTTATTTGCAGTTTTCTTTTTCACTTGATATTGGTATGCCTATAAACAAAAAGTTGCAAATATTGAACTTTTTTTTCTTTTAATACCTTTTTAAATAGTGCGATTCTATCTATTGAAGATTCGGCAATGTTATAACTATTAAATATATTAAATATATTGTTCATGCGGTACAATATAATTAATCATATTGTTAATTATATATAATGTAATTGACTGTATTATCAATTATTGTTGGTAGGTATTCAATCGTTGCAATGGTTATCGATTTGAATTATGTTTGAAGCAACATGTGGTATTTTGTTGATTAAAAATGGATGTACATTCTAAGTTTAACGAACCGCTAGCCATTCTACACCTTTGTTAGTATAGGCTGACGCTTGGCTTATACCTGTTAAATGGGCACTTTACTTGTTTGCATATGCATACTGCGATTGACAATGGTATCAACAATTACGTCAACTAATTTTGTAGATATTACTATATACCCTTACAGATAGTATACATAGGCTAAAGGGCAGTGCACTTTATTTCAGGGTGCATTCCTGCAGGGTGCACAATAATATGTTATGCTGCAGGCTGCACTCTTGCAAGATGCAAAAGTTTACTATGCATGGATCGGTTTGGAATACTATTCCAGGCCGACGGCAATGCGTGGAGCGGTCTAGAAGAAGTATTCTAGAGTTATACGTTCTGGGCGAGGGCTTATAAGCCCTCACCTATAACGTATACCTTTGGGTACTTTTTCTTGATTATTTTCATTTTTACTATACTATAAATACCAATTATTTTTAATTACTTTTTTAAGTTACCTTTTTACGTAAATAGATTTTTTAGACTTTACCGATATTGATTAGTAGCCGACTCTGTCGACTACAGACAGCTTAGTAAGAAGAGACAAGTATTCGTTAAATACTTATAACGAAATGTTGTAGCGATACTAATTTCCTGTGTTTTATACTACGCCTTATAGAAACCATACGCGAGTGTGGAATTACGTGGGAGCATCTAAACACCCAAAACGTTACAAGATTATAAAATCCGAAATTAACTTTGAAAAAATTAGCCCCGTTCCATTAACCACCAATTTGTATTGGCGCTTTAAAAGATTCATTTGGGTCCTTTTTAAAAGGCGTCCTATTATGTATTAGGCCATGTAAGTTGAAATATCAAGTTTTTCGAAACCCTTTATTGGGACCTACCTGATACCAGGTTACGTAAGCTAAAAAACCACTAAGTTTCGAAACTCTTCGTTAGAGCCTACCCGATTTTCGCCTTAGCTAACATTTATTACATATAAATAATCAAACCAATTGCTTTAACAATATCGGTTGTATGCAAAATAACCAACCGATCCTTTTACTAATTTCTGTTACAGAATATTAATACGAACAAACTAACGTACACCAGAATATATAACAATTCTATATTTCCTTTGCCTTACCTAATTTCTTACATCCGCACCATTTATTCCAAGTTTTCTTACATTCACCCTATATATTTTAAGTTTAGTAATTGTAACGTTTTGGGTTTTACTATCTGTTTAGCTAGTATTATACTACTAATATTAGCAAAACTAATTTAAGACGTTTAACATATTTAAAGTTACGCCTTGCTTAAGTATTATTCAAAATTTATTGACGTTAAGAAGTATTAGTAAACTTTATTTCAACTGCTTTAATTACCTTTTTTTATTTTTTATTCACTATATTACCCTAAACTTTAAATTATTACTAATTGCTCTTTATTTGTATATGATGACTCTAACAGTAACAGATTTGGTAAAGGCCAACAATTATATGGATTACTTCTTTACATATATATCTTTTCGAAGTATTATCCCTAAATATTTGGACCCTAACCTTTGGGATAATAAGGTCGAAGCCCTAGTGAAAGATTTCAACCTTTATATCGCAAATATATATATTATGAATATGATTTACAATTACTGTAACGTTGATTTTAGAGGATGCAAATTATTAAAAGCCTTTAAAGAAAACTTTGCGGACTGAAAGTTGGATATATAGAAAATAGTAAATAAATAAGTCGTAAAAATCTTACTAAAATAATTAAGAAGTAGAGGTATTAGTATATCCGGTGAAAGTAACAGCCGTATCGTAAAAACCCTATCCGCAACGACTTAACTTACACATATATCCAAATAAACGGACCAAAAAGTTATAAAAAGAGATTTTGTAAAAGGATATTACCTGTAAAAGCGAAAGGAACACCTAATAAAGTAAAGCTTTAAAAAATCACTACAAACTAACATACAGCGTTTATCAAGATTGGACGCCTGACGAAAAATAGAAATAAAAGAATTAGTAAAAGAAAAAAAGGTACCATAACGATTATTTATAACGAGGGTTGAATACAAAGCCTTTTTGAAATGTAACTTTAAACCGATAAAAATATAGAACTACTTTTCAAACGTAAAAAACAACCCGATCGGCTATAATGGAGTCGGCTAAAACGTAAAAGACAACTCGACTAGCCATGGTAAAGTCGGCTGAAACGAAAAGAACAACCCGTTACAAAAATCGAAAATCGGCCTGAATACAAAAAATAACCCCAACTATTAAATGATAAATATCGTAAAACGTCAATACATGTTATACGGATTAATGATTTTTAACCACGACCCTTACCGCAACCTCCTATCATATCGCTTTCCTATAGATAAAAACGACCTTACGAAGTTAACTAACTTTATCAAGTTGTGGGATAGGGACGAAAATTACAACGGCGAACCGTACAACGTATTAAATAATAAGATACGCGTTATATTTAATATATATATAAAACTTGATATTAAAACATTATAATTCCACGTTATTTTACCCGGTATACTTTTCGAGTAAGCTAAGAAGTAGTATATATACCACTTTATATAAGTGAATATGTTTGTCAAGTGTTATCATCGTCTTAAATTCCACTTTAACACCGAAATTAATTACGAGTTATACGATAGGGACTTAATTAGTACGATATGGGAATTTATAAAAAAAACAATAGGAGAATACCGATAAAAACCCCTAGGAAATTCTTATCGCCTTGTTAACGAAATTACGAAAGTATTAAATAGCTTTCGGACCGGAATATAAAGGCGACGAACTATTTATTTAAACAGTTATAAAAACCTGTTGTAAAAATCCGGACTTCGACTTTACACTTTTTAAATTATAAAAGAACTTGAAAGCCTCTTGTATAAGATTTAAAACATTATTCAAAATCTTTATACGCCTATAAGTAAACTTTGTATTAGCATTTGTAGCTGATAAAACCAAAAGCGACGTTTATATTATTAAAATAAACCTTACCGAAATGATTTGCAATATTTTAGACCAGAGATTTAAAATTTACACGATGTAAAACGAAGGCCTAAAATATAAATACAAGGGAGAAAACCCTGGCGATAAAAGATAAAGACGTTCGTTCGGAAATGAAAGAAACGTACCGAAACCATGATAATACTTACTAAAGGATATATGACGTCTTATAGGTTTGTAAAAGTAATGTATTATATACAGCAAAGTTGGCTACTAGTTTACAAACCACACTATTTATGAGTAAATTCGGATTGAACGAAAATTTTAGGCCGAATATAATTTTAAAAATAGGATAAAAGCCAATTTTACAACATACATAGCCGAATGCGAAAATACAAATAACGGACTCGACGTATACTCTTACGAAAACACATTCAAAAAGGATGACTTTAAATAAGACAATGCCTACTTATCAGCTTACAATGATAAAAACGCCTAACGTATTTTTTCCGACTTGCAGAATATCTTCTTTTTACATATTGTAAACCTAGATCATGTAAACAAAGTGTTTTACGCCAATATAACGTCGTAATTTATCCTTTTTAATAGCTACGAAACTAGATTTTAGGGTATTATACCTAATATTAATGCGGCCGAGATTTCGACAGCCGGAAAGCAACAATTCGACGTATTCATAACGAAATTTCCGAAATTTCGGCCAAATTGGATAAAAAAGAACCGAAAGGTTTTATTTGGAAAAGTCAAAGCAACGTTGCTCGGGATGGTCATTATAAATACATGTTTCGGACTAGTTGAACTTTATATAATAGATTTTAAAACGCTATTTTTGCTTTTATGAGTTGATATAAACAAACTCGAAATTAAAGTCCGAAATACAATTAATGAGCTTATTCGTACTTTAAATAGCATATTCGTATTACTTAAGATTAAGTTCGGCTACTTATTGTTCTTTCCAAAAATACGTATAATTAAATCTATTTACTTAACTTAGCTAAAATTCCGAGTTTTACACCGACGATTCGAATACCTAATTACAAAACGCCTTTTATGTCTGCTTTACGCCGCGGGATATATAAATGCAGGAAAAAACGTATTTGAGGTTATCGAAAAGTTTTTTCATAAGTACCAGCTCTACTTATAGGCCTTACAACAGTTTAAATTCCGCCTTTAAAACGATATAAACTTTTACTACAAATTAATTATTAATATTATATACCTAAATAGCTAACCAGTCCTCCACATCGTTGATACGGCTATATTATTTTAAACCGTTAAATTTACACACAACGCTTTTACTTTAAATTTCTTAAACCTTTTAGTTTATTATTAGTTAGACGTTTACCTAGGTTTTTCAAACTGAATTACGTACGACGCTGACACGGATTTTAATTTTACTAAGTGACGTACAAAAACTCAAATAACCGTTAACGAATACAAATTTTTTTAGTAAAAGCCTTATAAGGTAGTGACAAATGTAAACGATACTATAAATTATTTCAAAAAAACGTATATAGTATTGGTAAAAAAACCAAAGGGTACCAATTCTAAGGAATCTATTCTTTAAATAGAGGTTAGCACTATTAACAAATTTTTTGACCTAAGTAGGTTTATCCTTATGCTTTTTATCTTTAGTACCTACCCTAGGATTTACACAAACTTTATCCTATCACTATCTACAATACAGAGGGCTAATATTATAGCTAAAGCTATGGCAACTTTACGCTTACTATAAGTAAAGAATAATATATCTAAGGCGTTAGATATAAGGAACAGCCTATGTAAAACTAACGTGCTAAAACTATTATTATAATTTAAAGTTTTAGTTTGTAAGTCAAAGGATAGGTAAACTAGCTTTTAAAGAATTGACGATTTTAGGGGCTATAATATACTGGTTAACTTATTAAACGGAACGAATTCGTTTCGCTAAATAATAGTACAGGAATACAAAAGAAGAGCAAAAAAAAAAAACGGCCCGAATACGTAAACAGAGTAAAACCGCCCATAATATATTACCTAAAACGACGAATTCAAACCGAACTTAGCTTCAGTTTCACTTTCAAAATACAAATCTAACCCGAATACGTTATACGAAATCGGCCTATTTATACCAAATCTGCCAAAACTTCGACGCCGAAGACGTCCCCTCGGCTTTGGGACCAAGAAACACTTTAAAATATTTATTATTGACTCATTTATTACGTAAAGGGAAATAGCAAACTACATGCTTAATTCAAAATTCTGTTACGAAGGTATTATCATTACCCTAGATACCCTATTCACATAATTTACCTAAACGGAAATCTCAGCTCTTATCAAATAAGACGTATTCCGCTTTAAACGTTTTAACCTAATTATTTACGACGTTTATAAGATTTTCTTAACCCGTTTTATCTACAGAATCAAAAATAAAGGCAAAAAGAATATTATAACCTAATTACCTATATTATAACGGGTTGATTATCGTTTGATTTTTACATTCGCGGCCTTCCTTAACAATTTTTATAACCTATATATTAAATTTCGCGATATAACGTAGACCTATATTTAATCCAAAAAACGGTTAAAACGACGAATATAGGTCGATATACCTAAAAACCTTAAATAATATTACCTACTTAAGACGATCTTACGTATTTTAAAACCACTTTACGATTTGGCCGAAATTAGTATCTATTAATACGATATCTATTAAAAACACTATAAGGAATTACTCTAATTAACCAATTCCACTTTAGAGCTATGCCTTTTGGTATTAACAGCCCGTTCGAAAGGCTTTACATTAACAGGTATATAAATAAACGACACCTTAACGTTATATAACTCCTTGTTTTCTACATCTAAAAAATGAACTTTTAAAAACCGGTTTAAAAGCTAATCCTAAAATGTTTTGAACAAAAAAATGTAATCGACTTTAATAGTATCACGATTATCCTTCGGGACGGCACTTCAATTCCTATGTAAAAAGGTTAATTGGTCAAAGTTACCCTCGTTACTTCAAATGGTATAAAACGAGCCGATGAATACAAATATTAACGTATACATAACGTTAGGTTACTTTTATAATATAACCAAAAGTAGTATTGAACTTTTTTATCGCTGTATAATATTAAACCGACCTAATAAACAATATATATAAAACGTTTAATAAACGACTTATATATCAAATACATAATCTACAACAAAGTTTACTTTTTATACTGCTGAATATACGTTATATAAAGTTGTTTATTTTTACTAACAGCTTTTTTATTAATTATGACGATTTTAACTTATAAATTGACTTCGTCTTCGTTTTCTATAACGAAATGTTAACCCGAAACGGCTTTATATTTCGTAAAAACATTGTTTATTAAAGCTTAACTAAGTATAAAAGGATGATAAGAAGTATCTTTACTTTTAAAATTTATAATATAATTAAAGGTTTTAATTTAGGTATTATTATAATAATAATAATTTGGATAATTATTTCCAGCTTTAATTTACGCCGTATCCCTTTAATTATTTATTGAAATTCTTTTTCGTTTTATAAATACCTAGTTAAATTGGGTATTATAAACGAATAACGATTAATAATCGACTTTATAATCTTACGCGAATTATACGAACGTTGGAAAATCGAAAAAAAAAAAAATCAATAATAAATCCAACCCGATAAAAGTAATAATAAAGGCTATATTAAACAACGTATTAAAAACTCTTATATTTACAAGTACGTTATTTATTAGGGTTGTTAAAAAGGTTTTACAACCCTTATAGGTTATTATGTTACGTCACTTTTCGTAAACTCGGATCGGCTTATTAATACCTTTCGTATAGATTTACGATTTCCCTTTGTATAAACGAATTATTCGCCTCGACCGCCGACTTTTACCTTTATTAAATACGACTATTTGCGTCGATTTACAAATTTTTTATTACATTTATTACTTGCATAATTATTTTATAAAAATCTATAAAATTACTATATAACGTATTATATTATAGCCGGCTACGCCAGCCTCGCCCTAAGGGTATTTATCTAATACTAAAGGAAAAGAGCGACGTCATCGCGTCTTTATTATCCTCCCTGTCATCTTTCCCCTTTATATTAACGTTACCGCTATCACCGTTAACGACGTTATTAACATTAACGAGGATATAACCCCATACATCATTAGTTATACTCTTAGGTAAAAATATAAAAGAGGGATTACCCTCCCTGCGGCGACCTACGATAACGTCGTCGAACTCGCCTACGTAGTATATACGTAGGCTCCATTTTTAGGCGGCGATAACGGCTACCGTTTTTCTGGTCCACCGGTTAACGCTTACTAATAATTAATATCGGTTTATTTTAGTTATTTATAACGACTTATTTTCGAAATTACCTTACAGATATATATTATTCAAAGTAAATTTTAAAAATCGATTTGAACTTACTTAAAAACCAGCGAATACGTAATACGGCTTCAGTTTATAACCTTAAAACTATAAAAACGAGGCGTACAAGTTGTTAATCCGTTTGTAACGATAACAACGTGTCGAGCGGCCCCCGCTTTCGTAATAATTGTTAACGGATTTACCCGTGGCTGCGAACGCGATACACAACACGTTAGACGTATTTATTAACAGCCTAAAGCTACAAACCCGGGTACGCCATTTTAACGTTTAATACATTAAAGAGGCTTCACGACGTACTTTAGCGATACGAAGCTTAAAACGACGAAAAAATCCGCTTCGTACTTTTTATTTATAAAAAAGAGAGTTAAAAGTTAATAAACAAATGGTTTCAGATATATATACTCTAATATAACTACGTTAGGTTACGCTTATAACGTAAAGGGGCTCCTACAGGTAATAGAGTCTTTACTCATGGAGAAAGGGTAAGGTTTATAACTTTAGGAGCCTTTTGCTCCTCTCCCGAGCTAAGAAAAGGGAAGGGAAAAAAAGGGGAGGAAAAAGTCGGTGCGGCGACAGCAGGGAAAGGCGAGGTGGAGGCGGCGGCTAAATTGGGCGGCATGGAGGCGGCGGGATTGAGTGATGTGGCGGCGGTATGACTTGGTGGCGTGAAGATGAGCAACGTAACGGGGGCGGGCGGCGTGGTAGTAATTGAGGAGATTAAGCCCAACGAGGGTGGGCTGTTGCTGTTAGTAGTGGTAGTAATGCTAGGGGCGGCGGTTGCGGCGGTTGCGGCAGCGGCGAGGCGACGACGTTTTCGCGTCAAACGGCGCTTAGCAATCCTATTTTTATGCGGTATTTATTCGGGAATTAGGTTAATACGTATATAGGCTAAGTAACTTATATATCAAGATGGCTTGGTTTAGTTTAGTAAATTAGAAATTGGATTGGATTAGAGACTTAGATTAGTTAAAATTACACGCCTTTAGCGAAAAAAAAGAAAGGAATTTTTATCTAAAATAATAACGATATATCTTTTTATACTAACTTACCACGTAATTACGTAATTACCCTACGTAATTACCCCTACATAATTACTACCACGTAACCGCCCTTATTAAAAATAACGAAAGGTGTTATTACCAATCATATAGCCTTTATTTAGTTATACCAACCAAGGTCGATTTACATTTATTACCGCAGCCAAACTTTACTAATCTTAGCCGAACTTGTTCATTTGGATTCTTTGCAACTAATATGCCAATGATAACACTGTTACTACTGCTAATTTAAACTTTTTACGACTAATACACTAATAACAATATTATTACTACTACTAATTTGAACCTTTTACGATTAATACGATAATAACACTGTTACTATTAGGCTATAGGTACGAAGTATATAAGGAAAAAAGAAAAGATTGCCTGTGTGGATATTACTATATACCCTTATAGATAGTATACATAAGCTAAAGGGCAGTATACTGTATTGTAGGGTGTACTCCTACAGGGTGTACGATAACGTGTTATGTTATAGGCTACACTCTTACAAGATGCAAAAGTGTACTATACATGGATCGGTATGAAATGCTATTCCAGGCCGACGGCAATGCGTGGAGCGGTCTAGAATAAGTATTCCAGAGTCATACGTTCTGGGCGAGGGCTTATAAGCCCTCACCTGTAACGTACACCTCTGGGTACTTCTTCTTGATTATCTTCATCTTTACTATACTACAAATACCAATCATTCTTGATTACTCTTCTAAGTTACCTTTTCAAGTGAACAGGTCTTTTAGACCCTACCGACAAATTTAATACCAATTATTATAATTTACAACAATTATAATACCAACTGTCGTAACTTATAACAAGTTACAAATCAAGTATCCAATTACAGAACGGGTTAAGCCCAACGCTATCACATATATAAATAGCTGGGAACTAGCTTAGCAGTTCCCACAACTTAAAACTTACAACTCATTTACTACTTTCTCAATCAATGCTGCACACTTATTGCTTCAACCAAATATCACGAATCGAATCGACATTGTAACTACGACTGAAGTCCTACCAACACACATACTGATAATGTGTAGAAAATAGGGGTTGAAACGTGTGGTATTGAACACTATGAAGGAAGATAATTGAACTGTTAGGTTCTACATATAAACGATCTAAACAGTTAGAAGGCACGCTATTTGGGCTGTATTTCTAGTTGCAAACTATTGGACAGAGGTGAAGAGAGCCGACGGTTGGCTCATTTTCAACAATAGGTAAGCTACCTAATTTCAATAGCCTACCGGTAACCTATTCATGGCTTCAAGTATTGACAGGCTATATCACTTTAAGCATGCGCGGGGGGTATTACGTCGACGTCCCTGCCGTGTTACATTTTATGTGCAATTGATTTTTCGGACGGTCTGTCCCTGTAGGACACCGTAGTATCTGGCTTTTGTCCAAGGGTTGCAAGGCTTTTCCAGTCTTTGCATGCCCAGATTTGCTTCTCTGTCGTTGATAATTCCCCGACATAGAGACCAAAATAGATCAACATGAACGCTGCTTGATCTTCTCAGGCCAGCAATGGTCGCCATGACTAAGACATTGAGATTATGCGGACAACTCCATGTATTTTTAGCGGTCCGTAAGATATGCATGCAATTCACTCAAATGTCTGGCTGAGTTGGCAGATAGAAGCGATGGCGAGTTGCGACCTTGATTGACTTCCCGTGATGACCTCTGCGGGACGAAGTCTTGGCTGGCAACCTTTACCTGCCGAGCCTATCAGAATTAAGGTGAAAGATCAGCATCCTGGTCCAATGGTTCATGAGGTTCACAAGGCTGATGATCCAGGCTAGGGTAGTGCGGGTTGATCTGATCTATTCTTAGGCTTCGACGGACCCTAACCCTGATGTCTGCTACTAACTACCATGTATGTACAATCTGCCAGCCTGAACACGCCTGGCTCGATATCAACACCTTCCGACCGCGGCAGTGCCATCCGTGATCATCGCTCCCGGCAGCCATCGAAGCGGATGAAGCAAAGCCTCCCAGACGTGGCCCGTCCTGTCGCGGGTGTCTTGACCGAAACACCAAGTGCAACACGGCAACGTTGCCAACCGACATCAGTGACGGTGCTGGTAGGTCCATCTTCGTTCCCTTGGTAATCTGCCTGACCTTTTTTGGCCGCCGATTTATTTAGCGACCTGATGATATTCATATTGGAGCTGTCTGATCTTCTTGATGATACTCTTTTACTATCACGCAACTTGAAATCTGATCGCACCCTCAGATAAACACTCGCTGCCTGTTCTATCTTGATCCGCCGTGTCCTTTGCTAATACGTGTCGTGTCCTGCAAGACTTGACTGCTTGTCATCTGGCGACACCATGGCGACCGCCCAGGCCAACGGAGCTGCTGCTGCTGCTGCTGCTGCTGCTGCTGCTGCTTCTGCTGCTGCTGCAACACAGAACGGTGTCGATCAGGTCGCCAACTACAAGCTCCGCTTTGCCACCGTCTGCGCAAGCAACCAGAACAGGTACGCTCTTCTCTCACCCCGACACCCTCCACTGCAGTCCACCCACTCTTCGCGCTGACAACCCATCCCAGATCGATGGAAGGCCACCTCCGCCTCGCCCAAGCCGGCTACCCTGTCATCTCCTTCGGCACCGGCTCGCTCGTGCGCCTGCCCGGCCCGACCATTACGCAGCCCAACGTCTACCAGTTCAACAAGACCTCCTACGATAGCATGTATAAGGAGCTCGAGTCCAAAGACCCGCGCCTGTACCGCGCCAACGGCCTGCTGAACATGCTCGGCCGCAACCGCGGCATCAAGTGGGGGCCCGAGCGCTGGCAGGACTGGCAGGTCGGCGTTCCGCGCCTCGGCCGCGACGCCGACCAGGGCCACGAGGGCACCGAGACGGGCGTCGTCGATGTCGTGATTACCTGCGAGGAGCGCTGCTGGGACAATGTGGTCGACGATCTGCTGGCGAGGGGCAGCCCGCTGAACAGGCCGGTGCACGTGATCAATGTGGATATCAAGGACAATCACGAGGAGGCGTCGGTCGGCGGCAGGGGCATTGTAGATCTTGCCGATTCTCTGAACCGGGTTGCGATGGAGGAGAGGGAGGCAATCGGGCATGTGGCTTTCGATGGCGGCAGTGCGGCGGCTAGGTCTGGGTTTGACGAGAGGGTGCCGGATGTGCTGGCTGCGTGGCAAGAGAGGTGGCCGAACCTGCCTGCTACTTGGACCTTGTCGTGGTTCTAAGGAAGCATGCACGACCCAGCGCCGATAACGAGATGGGCAAAGCCCCCATTGGTGGCGAGGACTAGCATACGCTCTAGATGTTGACATCGGACAGTTAGTAACGAAATGATACCCTCTTGATTTCCTCCACTCCCGTTGCCACACCCGGCCGACGAGAAGCCGTTAGACCAGCAGCTGGGGGCCCTGTCGCGGACCAGCCTCGGCGGCACAAAACAAGATTGGCGGCACGTTGGGCGAGAATGGCTATGCAAAGGAGCGATTGGTTCCAGAAGATAGACTTGGCTTCGTGGTACTAGTAAGATGCAATCTCGGCCGTGTCATCTAGTCCGCGCGCGTATTTGACAGAACTTGGCGCAACATCGTAGTACTTTGTACACAGCCAGTTCTGTATATATCATCTGTTTTTAGCCAGCCATCAAGGTTGGTTGGCAAGCCAAGACTTGTTGTCTCCGTCCTTCGGGCTACGATAGCATAGTTTGGCCCCTCGGCGCTTCCATAGCAATACATAGTATGCAATATCGATGGTAATCTGGAGATCGAGAAAACCTCCCAATTCGGGAGACCGGGGCCGTGCAACCGGGGGCAACCGGCCTCATCAAATCAAACTTGATTGAATCAAACTTGATTGAATCAAACTTGATTGATGATGACTGCAGGCCATTGACTTGTTGTGCTCCATACTGCATACCTCTTTGCAATAGACGAGAAAGGGGGCTTCCACGTATGCCCTTGACGGCCCGCTACCTCCCTCCTTCCAGTTCCTACCTACACAACATCTCCTCCCTCCCTTCCGACACGCTCACTCTACTTTTGCTGGCCCGCCAGCCACAACGTTCTTTGTCTTCTCTGCCTGCCATACTCCATCTTTGCATCTTTCCTTCGATCGCCTAGCCGAGCACGTCCTGATCCTGCACAGGCGCGCATCACCATCGTCTCTCGTTCTCTTGCCTCGACGCGCTCGCTGTCTTTGGTCTTGACTTGGACTCGCGCGTCCAGCAGCAGGTCCGCACAGCGCGGCACAGCAGCTGTCTTGCTACGACTGCCTGCCACTGGCCACGAGTTGGACATTGGACGCTGTCCGGTATCTTGCTTGGTTCCTGGTTCCCCCTGACTATCACAACCCCTCCACCAGACCCGCGCGCCCGCATCCCGGTTGGCATGATCTCGACGTTTCACAATCCACCCAACTCTTGCGTTCAAGGCTGTCACCGCGTCACTCCGGCCCAATTCCAAGGCTCTCCCGACATCTGTAACGCGGGACTCCAGATACCCGATCTGGCAGCCGCACGCGGCGACGGTGGCCTGTCCATTGGCCCATCCATGTTGGACACCTGATCAACTGCCGACACCCAACCCGAACCCCTGCCCGGCGGAGGATGCTCGCTGTTCGTGCCAATCCGCCTCTGTCCCCGGTGTCGCCGTCAGGAACCATTTGGCCTACCGATCAGGGTATGGAAAACGATGGTCCATACCCAGCCAAAGCACCACTAGCCCTCCACTTGAACCCAATGTCGGGTCAGGGCCAACTCGCATCCCCGCCATACTCCGGAGGTGCAAACGGCCCGATGAACGGCGGATTCCCCACAGGCCCCCAGAGCGCCGCTGGGCCCTCGCCGCCCCCTTCGGTCGGACGATTGAGCACAGCTACAGACGTCTACGCCCGCAGCGATGGTGGAAGGAATAGAAACCGCGATGCAGACAACGAGCCAGTCTTGGGCGAACACTATGTCGCACTCAAGCGCTACCTTTCCCAAACCTCGCGCGACGGCAAAGCGAACCTGCCTGCCAACAAGGCCCGCGACAAGCTGCAACGCCTGACTGCTGTCCAGTTCCTCGAGCTCAGTACCGATGTTTTCGACGAATTGCTACGACGACAGGCTTTCAGCCGCAGACCACCCAACGCACCTCCCAGCGTCGGCCCGCCCGCCTACCTCCTCCCCGAATCCAGTTTCCACCCAAAGCGAAACCAGGCGCGACAGAAGCTCTCGTCCCTCGGACCCCCCCGATTCCGCGACCTGGCTACCGATGTCTTCTGCGAGCTGGAACGGAGGTTCCCGCGCTTCGTCGCCGGCGACATTCCCCGACTCACGAGCCCCTCCTCATCGCGAGCGCCTAGTAGGCCTGGGACGTCCATGAGCAACATGAGCGGCATGGGCGGATACCCCCCTCGGGGTGTGAGCCGCCGCCAGCACAGCAATGCAAGCTCTTTTCGCGGCACGCCCCAAGATGGCTACGACGTCCCCTCCTCTCCCGGCGTGGCGCCTCTCAACTATGACCGACCGCAGGCCAAGCAATCCCAAAGTAATACAATAATACCGAACAAGAGTACGATGGTGGAGGAAGATGACGACAGCGCGGATGATACACAGCCCTCGTACGGCATGAACAACGCTGGAGCATATAATGGGGCTGGCTCAGAGGTAAGTCAGGCAGCTGGCGCTTGTTGGTAGGCAGGGAGACTAACGTTGACGGTAGGAGGACAAGCGTGCTATGGCAGACTATGAGATTCAAGTGAGAGAGCTGCGCGAAAAGCTCGACAGGATGGAGGATCAGCTGAAAAAGAAAGACGACGAGCTGAGCCGAGTGCTGGACGGTGAACGCTCAAGGTCGACAGCTGAGAATGCGGACAGGCAAAAATGGTCTGACATGCGCCGCGACTTGGAAAGCAAAGTCGCCGAAGCCCGAGACCTGAACAACGCTCTCAGAGACGAACTGGATCGTTTGAGGGACGAGCATGCTAGAGAGATCCGACAACTGCGGGAGGAGCTTGAAGAGGCTAACACGTCTGCACGCAATATGGGCCCCGGAAGAGGCGACGAGGTGCTCGAGCGAGAGAACGAGGATCTGCGGAATCAACTGCAGGATCAGCGGGACATCACGGCTCAGGTTCGACGTGAGGCTCAGGACTTCTTGCGAGAGATGAAGCTTTTGTCTCAACAAAGTGGCTCTTCATTCGCCAAACAGGGCGAACTGGAGCGGACGATCGAGTTACTCGAACAGGAAGTCCGTGACTGGCGGAATCGCTACGCAAAGGCCAAGACGCAACTGCGAGGCATGCGGACTGGTTCCATGAGCATGTCGGCCGATCAGGATGCAGGCCGGTACGTTCGTGACAAAGGCTTCACGTCCGATTCTGGTCTGGTGAAGGACGTGCATGTCACGAAATTCCAGGTCGCGATCGATGAGCTGCTGAGGCGCGCTCGCCAGGAGCAGCCTGATACGGTCATCGATGCCATGAAGAGCGTTGTCATGAGTGTGCGGCGCATTACCAAGGACCTCGAAGCGTCGCCATCCAACGACGAACAGAACAAGCTGCAGCGGAAGCAGCTCAAGAGCCGTGTGTCCATGACCGCCAACAGCTTGATCACTGCTTCCAAGACTTTTGCTACCTCAGCCGGCATTGCTCCCGTCTCTATTCTCGACGCAGCGGCCTCTCACCTTGTTGCGGCCATGGTCGAGCTCCTCCGCCTTGTCAAGATCCGCGTCACTCCAGATGGAGAACTCGAGGAGGGGGATGACGGCACCGTGACGCCGGTGGAGTCCGCGGGTTTTTTCTCTCCAAGAACTGCGAAATCGCAGTCCATTCAGAGCTCCTACCAACAGGAAGCATACCGGCAGGATCTACCTCCTCCCCCACCCTTTCAAGGTCTTGGGCAGAGGGCGAGCCTGGACTCGGAGTATAGCCCTGTGCACTCTCCCCGCGACTCGGCCGAGGCTCCCAAGCAGGCCAACGGCAACAGCTACGCGGCACCGGTGGCCAGTGTTTCCGATGGATATGGAATGCGCCAAGCCGACTCCAGGATGGCAGATCTCAAGGTACATTGATGACCACGCAAGCCAAAGATTTATGTTGGGATTTCACTGACTTGCCAACAGGTGTATCTCGACGATCAAACCGCCAACTTGGTGCAGACTATCCAGGGCCTCGTGAGCTCAATTCGCGGCGCGGCCGACATCGACCAGATCGACCCCCAGATCCGCTCCATCGTCGACACCGTCAACAGGGTCATTACGGAAACCGACAACGCAGGCCAAGGCGATGCGGTCGGCCGGCTTGCGGACAGCCAGCAGCGACTGATGGAGGCGGGAGCGCGTGGCCACGACCTTGCGGACGACGGCAAGGGAGACGGCGACCGCGAGTGGCGCATGTGGACGCAGACACTCCCACCCATCGCGTTCGAGATCGCCCGCGAGACCAAGGAGCTCGTCCAGAGGATCGACCAGCTGACGGCGGCCAACAAGAACTTCTCTTAGGGGTGGAACTGCGAGATTTGGTAGCCTTGTCTGACGGCATTCGGTGGAAGGCTGGCCGATGGTTCGATGCCCCGAGAGCCAGTCATGGCCTGCTGCTTTGACCGAATCATGCCATGGACGCGATTCTGCCGATGCCGGGCGGTTGTATTTGGTGCTCCACTCACTCTCCTGCTTGGAGTTCCGGAATCCCAAGACCTCAAGCATGGTTCGGTCCATTTTCATGAAGTGGAAGCACACCAAATGACCCCCTCCCTAAGTCACAACGTCATGGATCTCATCACCACCACAGCTGGTGATGGGGTTTGTAAATACATGTCTGTTTCCATACATTCTGAGCGAGCCAGCCAGCAAGCGTGAACGAGAGAAACCATGGAAGAAATATGAACGGGCACATTGTGGATGGATGTGGAGTGATAGATGGTTATATACATATTTTGGGCAACGCATCATTGCCTATGGCGGGAGCGAAAAAGTCACCCTTGTTGACTTTTCTTACAGCAGAGGAGCCAGGGAAGGAATGCAACGGGGAACATAGCTGTTGTCTATAGTCGACTGAGGCCACGCAATACCAAGAATTGTTCTCAGGCCGCGGGGGCCAGAATCTATTGGACGTATGATGGTTACCAGATTCAGCAGCAGGACGGCCTCGCTCTGTCGGGATACTGCCACGCCAACTATGGAAGGCCTCGGACCTGGAGGTGGAGGCGCGGGCACCGACTTCAAGTCTGGTGCCAACTTGAGGATGCGACGGATCAACAGCAGGGCAACCAAGGGCAGCACGTGGTTACCGACTCGCAAGCATCGCGTCCCAGCCTATCTTGGCCAAGAAAGGCGACTGACTCCAAGCTGTCCATCGCGTGGGCATACGATGGCGTTTCACACACACGGCGTCACACACACACACACACACACACACACATTGCTGCTGCGTTGCATCATGTCTCAGACACCATTTCGATGTAGAAAGTATGCCGCTCAGGTTGTCATTGGCAGGAGTACGACGCCCCGAAAGAAGAGCCTTGAGAGTCGGATGGGTTTTCGCTTCCAGCCAGGTGTTCGGCTCGTGATCCAGGTACCTTTCCATAGCTGCTGTAGCTTGGCCAGGCAGGTCCGCCTCGCACTGTGGGAGAAGAACGGGCCAAGTGGCTCTGCCGAGACAAGCTGGGCGCCTGCTGGTGACTGTGGTGAGGTGTTGTACTGGGTCGTGGCTGGCTTCGGCTTCCAGCCTTGGGAAGCTCGGTTGTTGGACGCGAGATCTTCTTCGCCCTGCCTGCTCTTGCGTTGTCGCAGCAAAGATCTGGCTACACCGGGGAATGGCTCCGCTGCAATCCGCAGAAGCCGATTCCATTCGGCTTCTTGGCGAGGCTCGGCCGCATCCTCTCTCGCTCGGCCGGGCGGCTCCCACGGCCAACCAGCCCGGGCGGTCCTTTTAGCCTCCACCCAGCCTCGACGTCGGAAGGGGATAGTGTGGTGGAGGACGGGGCTTCTCTGGTAAGGATGCATGCCGCTCGCGGTGGGTGTGCGAGAAGGCCCTGCCTGACCCTGGCCTCAGGGCATCAACTTGAGGTAGACATTTTTGCACATCTGAAGCCTCTGATGGGTGTTGGTTGGGTGCTTGATGTGGACTGCCCCGGCAGGATTCCTGGCATGCTGGCGCCACGGGATATAGCTGAAGCGGGGGCGAGGGGCAGCGAGCTTGTGGATAGCTATTTACAGACATACCTGTCGAAGTCCACCACGGGGGATGTTTCTCTCTCCTCCTCGAGGTTGTCTCATGTTTCCCACCGGTTCTCCTGGTATTTGTCCCCGCATCCTTGAGTGATGGAACCGGCAGCGCTGGCAACGGGGCTGTGAAAACGCGACTGAAACCCCTATCACACGCAAGCACGCGTGCTCTCGTGTCAAAGATCCGACAGCAAACATACACGATACCAGCGAAACCGGGCCGCGCCTCCTCCATCGGCCGGCCAGCAGGCCACGAGCACACACACACATAAGCCCGTGTCGACCCCAAGGGCTTCACCGCCCCGCGGAGCGTTCCCCCCCCCTCGTCCTCACGGCGATCACCCCAGCCCTTGATGCGTACCTCGCTCCGTCCGCTCAACACACACACGTGCGGAAAAGCTGCGTCCGACCAGCCTCCCCTGCAAGCACGCAAGGCGCACACACGCTTTCTCTCTCTCTCTCTCTCTCTCGCGCGCGCGCGGGGATCCAGCGCACCAATGTTGGCTTTTTGGCCCCCCAACGCCCGCACCACCGGGGCCCTGGCAAATCCAGCCCACCCGTGACGCATCGCCATCCAACACCCCCCCCCACCTCCTACCCCGTCGTCGAGAGCAGCCCAGCCCGCTCGCTCTCACCGATAGCGGGCCCCCATGCACGCCGCCGCTGCCCGCATCCTCCTCCTCTCACCGCCCACCATGCCACCGGCGGCGACATCCCCGCGCGGCGGCTCTGGCCACCACCACAGCGGACAGGCAGAGGAGCTGGGGAGTGGGAGTGTAGAGGAGGGATGCGGCGATGGGGCGGTGGGGTTCTTCCTAGGCAGTTCCAAGCAGATCCTTCCTTAGTAGACAGCCCAGTCCATACACGGCACGTTACGCATTCACATTCCACGGCCGCACAGACTGGATTGATTTTTATACCGAGCTGGTAAGCCAAGCCCATGTAGTGTGGCCTTCTTGGATTCCTTCCGGCCCTAGCAAACGCCAGGCTAATTATGTATGCGATGAGATGGCAACCTTATACCACAGCACATTCCCACCTGTCTACTGGTGCTTACACATTACGAAATCCTGTTCCCTTGCCCAGCCTTGATCAACGCCCCGGTATTGTTGGAACAGCTGCTCAAGTACAAGCAAACGACCGTATCTCTCGCATCACTGTATGAGCCCCCTGATCCCATGATCCGCCATCGTAGAGGCTTCCATCTCGCCCGGCTGCCAACAGTCGACACGACATCAGATAGAACCTGACAGGCACTTGAACAGTGCATATATATGCCTTTGCCGTTGGGAAGGGATGGTAGCCCTTGCTTTCTCTAAGACTTCGCCTCTGGCCCTCCCAGCCCGCTCACGAATGTCGGTGCAATCCTCTTCCGCTTCGGCTGTTGTCCCTCCAAGTCCTCCCTCCCACTCTCACTCTCGCTCAAGTCCCTCTTCTGACCAGCAACACTGGCAGCAGCGCTTCGCGGGGTCTCTGGCGGGGTCGCTACCGGCACACCCGTCACTTTCCCAGAGTTCGTGGCCGTCAACCCCGGGACACTTCCACCCACCAGGTTGTGGGGTCCGGCTGGTACCACTGACACCTGGGTCATGATCGACGAAGTCGAGTTCGACCTGGCTGGGGATGACGGTCGTTGGCTGACAAAGTTGGCGGCGATGGGTGGCGGCGATGGCGCCGTGAATGAGCTCATCGAATCGCGCTGCTTGTGCTGGGAACCGCGGAATGGGGACGGCGGCGCAAATTGTGATTGGGCTGTCGGAACTGGTGTGGCTTGTGCCGAGGCAGAGGATGCAGCCTCCGCAGCTTCCTGGCGACGCTTGGGAGCTTCGCCCTTGAACAACTCGCCAAGATCCGTTGGCAAGAAAGCAATGGCCGAACAAAATCCGTCAGACGATGTCACCAACAGAGTTGCGCCGTCAGATGACCTGGCACCATGTTAGCTGCTTCCCTGGGCGCACGCATGTGTGAAGGCCCACGTACCATGCAAGATCTGTGAACGTGGCACAGTGCAGGTTGCTGACAATGCCGATGGGCGTGTTCTGCTGGGTGTCATAGATGAGGATGGAGTCCTGGGTAGCCACGGCGTACACAATCCGATAGGGCAGTGAGAAGATAGGCTTGGGGCCTCCTGCTGTTGGTGTAGCGTTGGTGTCGCTGCTCAAAGTCCTTGCCATGGGCTCGGCCGAGGGTGGAGGCGGCGGTTCCATGACTGAAGGGGCAGGAGACGGTCTTGAGAGTGGTTCGGGTAGTGATGGTATCGGGTCTTCCGACGAGGAGGTGTCGATGGTGAAGTGCCTGGTCACTGGCGGGGCCGTTCGGAGAGTGTAGTATATCGGCGAGCAGCGCACACACACAGAAGGCTTCTTGTGCCCAGGGAGATGAGCCGCGGGAGGCCTGTTGATGCCACCCCTGGTGTAGATGTAGACCGTGTTGACGATGTCGTGGGCTGTCTTGCCGTCGGGTGTCAAATGTTGCGACTGGTATTGCCCAGCGGGTGTCAGCAGAAGGCTGCCGTCAGGAGTGAAAGTCAGCCTCCTGAAGAAGGAGGTCAGTGTCTCGTTCGCATAGAGGCTTGAGTTTTTGACACTCATGCTGCTGGGCAGCGGCTTTGGGGAAGCCTCCATGGGCATGACAGCGGGCAGAGGCATGGACGGTGCCGGGCTGACTGAACGGCGTGAGGAGGAGAAGGAGGACCGGCGACTGTGGCTGACGATGCTCGGGGGATTCATCGGTAGTGGCATGGACGTCGGGGTGCCCGGGGCCGAGGTCACTGGGGAGCCGATGGGCGCACTTGTGGTGCTGAGCCCCGGGACGGCATCCAAGACTGCCAACTGCGCCCTGTGCCCAAAATCCGGGGGTGCGGGGCTGCTTGAGGAGATTCGGCGACAAGAGGGTAGGTCGTGCCTGGAGTGGCTGGCGACTCGGGGGACCTTGTCGGAGTCGTTGCTCAAAGCATATTGGCCATCTTTGGTCTTGAGTGCATATACATGGACTGAACGGTCTGATGACTGCGTGGCGATGTACTCGTTCAGGGGATCCCATGCGACGCCCTGGACGTAGTGGTTGTGTTCTGCTATCTGGCGGACTAAGGTACCTGTAGTGACGCGGTGGTCAGTATTTCGATTCGCGGAACAAGGGCCGAGATTGTTCCGTACCAGTCGCAGCGTTGTAGATACGGGCGACATTGTCCATGCTGCCAATGATGAAGTAGGAGCCATCGGGGGCCCAGGCAAGGTCGTAGATCTCGGAGCCGGAGGAGCGGCACATATGCTTAGTGCGCCAGCTCTCCTTGTCGTCGAAGCCGTCCGCGCCAAAAGCGGGCTTGGTGTTTTCGGAGGGGACCCATAGTATGACATTCCCGTCGTCTCCGGCGGAGGCAAGAGTCTCACCTGTGACGACGTGGGATTAGAGGATTGGATGCTGGAGTGGTGGTCATGGGAGAAAGAGAAGAGGGCGGCGGACTCTTTGGGGACCATCGAACGACGTTGACAGCTTGGGTATGCTTGGACAGGGTAGCGAGGTACTCGACTTTGCGGTCCTCTCCGTGTGCCTCGATCTGCCACAGCTAGAGAACATGCTTAGCAGGAATGGGCGGGGTCTATTGGAGGTAGGACGTAGGAGGCAGCAGGCAGGAGGCAGGAGGCAGGAGGCAGCAGGCAGGAAGGCAACGGCATACTCTCACGTTGGTGTCGCCAGCAGCGGTTGCTAGACGACCCCTGCCGGATGGCTCGAAGTGGGCCGAGTAGATGGGCTGGCTTTGGTCATGCCAGTTGATGATCAAGGGATTTGCTCGCATTGTAACATGTGGTCGGTCTCCGAGCCGGCGTGAGACGCATGCGAGGGCCGTCAGTGCAGTAGGTGGCGCACTTGGATCTGGAGTAATAGCGTAGCTTCAGGTTTCGATGGGCCGCTGGAATCGGGGATCGAGCCTGGACGCGATGTTCGGGAGGTCCGGTTCGATGTGGTCGCGTATTGTTGGTCAGCCCTTGTTGTAAGACAGAAAACTATGCTTGGCACCAAGACTCAAGACTTTCGGGATGGGAAGGAATCCTGTTGCTTCACGAAAGTGAAAAGGGGGACCAGGCGGATCGGTTGATTTGACGAAAGGGCTTCCACAGCAGCAACAGCAGCAGCAGCAGCAGTAGCAGCAGCAGCAGCAGCAGCAGCAGCAACAGCAGCACTCTCAGTGGGTTGGGAGGCAGGATGAGGATGGTACAGGTCTTGAGGTCCCCTGCCTAGCTGCTCTTCAGGGCACCCTCCACCTGCACTGGCACTGCACGTATAGCTTGGGTGTACTACACTACTACAACACACCACAATCAACACTCGAACTCGTCAAATCACCACTTCACTCCATCCAGAGCCAAGCAATCACATAGTGCGACAGCTGGAACGCCAGTACCCACATCATCGTGTCACGGTCAGCATCCGTTCCAAGACACGCGTCTCCAGGCCGAGATAGACGATGAGACGGTGAGACGGTGCTTACGACAGCTACTTACTGTACAGCATCCACAACACCACAACACCAACGCTGTTTGCAGCACACCCAACAACCACACAGTACACAGCCTGCACCCTGCGCGGTCATGGTCATCCTGTTGATGTCCTTACAGTCCTTACCTCTGGACAGCAGACAGTACAGATGCCCCGATTGCCCGACTCTCCGATTCCCGCCGTCTTACAACCCCACCAGCATCGGCGAGTGCTCGTCTTCCCCGTATGACTCATGTCGCCGGCGAGCTTCTTTTCGACTAGATCGTGCATCTGCAACTGCCTCTGCCTTGGGTTGACTACCTGGTTCAGATACACATGCTCTACACACGCACGCCTGCATTCTTGCTTGTGGAAATGCCGACCTCATTCTCCCTCCCGCCTCTTCTCCATCCAACCCAATATCGCTCGCTGCTCCTTTGTTTTCGAATCGACGACATCCCGACGTGATCGTGATCGGCACATACCTGCCGCACGCACGTAAAATCAGGCGCTTTCCAACATGCACGACGAATCTTTAGCTTGGAGAGTTGCCCTGGCCACCGGTCTCCCGATCATTGGACTGGTCTCAGTCCCGGCTGTGTCCAGTTTGGTTCTGCAGCTGACAGCGCCTGAGCCGAGGCAGGGCACCTACGAGGATGAGGATGGCAAGGCAACGCCCGAGTCGCTGAAGGCCTATTCGGCCAAATGGTCAAAGACATTCATCCTTCTCTTCGCTACTCTGGCCAATGGTGCCTCCATTGCGACCGCTGTGTTATCCACTCTTTCTTCGGGAAACACCGCCCTGTTTCTTGAGAACTGGTTGAGTACAGCTGCCTCGGTGAGACTCACCCACACTCTTTGGCATAGAACGACGCATACCAGCCCACGAACTGACCACAACCTGAAGATACTCATCTTGTTCCAGGCCGTTGCCATTGCTTCGAGCAGGAGATCCGTCCAGTCTTACAACCTAGGCTTGTACGCCTTTCTGTCATGCCTTGTTCTGGCCATCATCCTCCTTATCGAGGGCACCTTTGTCTTCGAGCAGCTTTTGAGCCATGATCCGGTGCAGTTTGGCCTGCGCATCACCGAACTAGCCGCCCTTGTCCCCTTAGCATGGTCCAGCCTGTGCATCCCACGAAGACCCCAAGTCTTCGATCCAGAAACAAAGCCTATCGATCGCATGCTCACGGCTTCGGCCCTGAGCCGCTTTACCTGGGGCTGGTGCTATTATCTCTTGGAGTCCGCCGGCAAGCGCAACCAGCTCCATCTCGACGACCTCCCTAGGCCAAACCACACCATCCGTGCTGTCGAGCTGTCTGCGGACTGGAAGCGGCGCGCTTCCAAGCAGCCGCTCTGGATCGCCCTGATTTCCGCCCACAAGCGGGCCATTGCCAAGACCTGGTTCCTGACCCTATGCACATCTTTTCTGAACTTTGGCCCGCAGTGGGTCATCCTGCAGCTTTTACGCCTTCTCGAGACCCGGACCAGCCATGGCAACTACGAGCTCGACGTGTGGATGTGGGTCATCTGGCTTGGTGTCGTAGTGGTCGCCGAGGCCTGGGTCGAGTCGCACCTCTACTGGATCTGCTGGGCCGAGATTGGCGTTGCTGCGAGGGGGCAGCTGTCTGCACTGATCTTCGAAAAAAGCATGCGCAAGAAGGATGTCAAGGGGACCGGGAGGTCCAGCAACAAGAAAGTCGTGGAGTCTGCAGAGCCAGCTGCCGCTATGCCTACGGAGCCTGCCACGGCTGCGGACAAGCCCAAGGTCCAGGTAGGAGATGAAGATTTGCTGAAGAAGAGCAAGCAGGGCACCGTGAATTTGATAGGCGTCGACACAAAGCGCGTCTCGGACTTTGGGGCCTTCCAAAACCTCTTCATAGACTGCTCGTTGAAGCTTATCATCTCCCTGGCCTTTCTAGTCTCGCTTCTCGGATGGAAATCCACTCTCGCCGGTCTATCCTCCATGGTTGTGATTATGCCCATCAACATCTACTTCTCGAAGCGCTACGCCGCCGCCCAGGACAAGCTGATGAAGATCCGCGACGACAAACTCGCCGTGGTCAACGAGGCGCTGCAGGGAATCCGTCAGATCAAGTTCTCGGCACTGGAGCCGGAGTGGGAAAAGAAGATCGGTGATGTGCGCGAGAAGGAGCTCAAGAGCGTGTGGACTGTCTTTGCAAGCGATGCTATGCTGCTAGCGTGTTGGATCACCAGTCCTATAGCCCTCGCGGCGGTTTCGCTCACCGTCTACGCCTTAATATACAGGGCACTTCTGCCATCGGTCGCTTTCGTTTCTCTCGGAGTTTTCAGAGCTCTCGAAACCACACTGTCTGCTGTCCCCGAGTTGACAACTGATGCGCTGGACGCGTGGACTTCGATCAATCGCATCGAGGAGTACCTCGAGTCCCCTGAGATTGAGAATTTTGCTTCGGAATCCAACGAGGTTACGTTCGACAATGTGTCGATGGCTTGGCCTGCCGATGAGAAGCTCGGCGATGAGGAGAGGTTTGTGCTCCGGGGTGTCACGGCAACCTTCCCCAAAGGCGAGCTATCTGTCATCTCCGGCAAGACAGGGACAGGAAAATCACTCATGCTCTCGGCAATCCTGGGCGAGGTTGATCTGCTTTCCGGCACCATCGCCCGGCCCAGGGCGCCTAAGCTCGAGGACCGCAAAGACGCCAAGGCCACGCGCGACAACTGGATCATCCCCGAGTCCATCGCATACGTCGCCCAGATTCCGTGGATCGAAAATGCCAGCATCAGGGAGAACATCGAGTTTGGACTGCCGCATGACCAGGAGCGCTACGAGAAGACAATCGAGGTCTGCGCGCTTCGCAAGGATCTGGAGATGCTCTCGGACGGCGAGAACACCGAAATTGGCGCTAATGGCATCAACCTCAGCGGTGGCCAGAAGTGGCGCGTGACTCTGGCCAGAGCGATGTACTCACGCGCCGGAATCTTGGTATTCGATGACATCTTCAGCGCCGTCGACTCGAACGTGGGCAGACATATCTTCGAGAATTGCCTGACGGGCGAGCTTGCTGTTGGTCGAACCAGGATCTTGGTCACGCACCACGTGGCGCTGTGCCAGCCGAAGACCAAGTATCTCGTCGAACTGGGTGACGGCAAGGTGCTCAATGCTGGTCTGCTTTCCGAGCTTGAGATGGACGGCACTCTGAACCTCATCAGGAGCCACCAGGAGACGCCAGCTGAGATCAGGGAAGATGAGAATGCTACGGCGGTCAACTCCCACGAACCCTCTGACGACGAGACGGGCCCGAGCGGTGTGGACGGAAACACGCTGAAACGGGTCTCGTCCAAGCAGCACGAGGTCAGGAAGTTCGTCGAGGATGAAAAGACGGAGCAGGGCGCCGTCAAGTCCCACGTCTACTCCACCTACCTGCGCGAATCAGGTGGCTTGGCTTTCTGGACTGGCGGCTTTGGCATTTTCGTTTCCGCTACCGCCTTATATGTCGGACAGTCCTGGTGGCTGAAGACTTGGACCGGCCAGTACGAAGAGGAGGGCGCCGACGTCCTCCAGCTGAACGCCTCCAGAGACCGCGGCTATGCCTACGCCATATCGCGGCAGCAGACGGTAAACGCACATCCCTACGCGCATATTTCCCTGCCGTCATCTGGCACCGACGATGGTCACCACTCGCTTGGGTTTTACATGGGCGTCTATGTCCTGTTTGCCGTTGCGGGCGCCATCGTCGGCACCCTGAAGTATCTGTACGTCTACATCGGCTCCATCCACGCCTCTCGCCGCCTTTTCACCAAGCTCAACTTCGTCGTTCTGCGCGCGCCGCTCCGCTGGCTTGACACCGTCCCCGTCGGCCGCGTGCTCAACCGTTTCACCGCCGACTTCCACATTATCGACTCGCAGCTCGCCAACTCCTCCTTCGGCGCAGGGTCCTTCCTGCAGCTCTGCGGCGTCATCGTCGCCTCGCTCTTCGTCTCGCCCTACCTGCTGCTCCTCGCATAGCTGCTCCTTGCCGTGGCGCTACATTACGCGCTGCTCTACCTCGCCGGCGCGCGCCCCGTCAAGCGCCTCGAGTCCAACGCCAAGAGCCCCGTCTTCGAGCAGTTCGGCTCCGCGCTGACCGGCGTTGCGACCATCCGCGGCTTCGACAGAGCGCAGAGCTACGTCGAGTGCATGTTCGCCAAGATTGATGATTACGACACCGCCACGTGGCACCTGTGGCTGTTCAACCGCTGGATGGGCTGGCGCATGGCGCTCCTGGGGAGCCTGTTCACCGTCGTGGTGTCGGTGCTGATCCTGTTGACGCCGAATATGGACTCGGCGCTGGCTGGGTTTGCACTGGCGTTTGCGCTGGAGTTTTCGGATTGTGTGATATGGACGATTCGGTTGTACGCAAATCTGGAGCTGAATATGAATGCGGCTGAGAGTGCGTTTGTCCAACCCATTCCCTCTTCTTGTTCTTTCCCTAAGCACAACCTCGGATACGGGAACCGGACGCCAGTGCCGAGTAGTGTATTAGGAATACTTGGCTACAAGACAGCCGCCCCTCGGATAATCAACTCTGGGACAAGCGGTCGGGCTTGTAGATGTGTCCGGGTGCTAATCCCCGTACTTCGGTCAAGGCGAGCACAAAAAGGAAGCTAACAGGACACGCAGGAATCGTCGAGTACACCGAGCTCCCTACCGAGACCCTCAACGGCGTGCATCCCCCAGCCGCCTGGCCGACGCAAGGCTCCATCGAAGTCGACGACCTGGTCGTCAGCTACGCACCGGACCTGCCGCCTGTCCTCAAGGGCCTGACTTTCCGCTCCGAAGCTAACGAGCGTGTCGGCGTCGTCGGCCGCACGGGCGCCGGCAAATCATCGCTAACCCTCGCACTCTTCCGCTTCCTCGAAGCGAGGTCGGGGTCCATCTACATTGACGGGCTCGACATCTCCAAGGTCAAACTGCACGACCTGCGCTCACGCCTCGCCATCATCCCGCAGGACCCAGTGCTCTTCTCGGGCACAGTTCGCAGCAACCTGGACCCGTTCGAGAAGCATACGGACGAGGAGCTGCGCGACTCGCTGGAGCGCGTCCACTTGATCAAAGAAGCGGGCAGCGGCACCGCCACCACGGGCAACGCCAATGTCTTCGCAGACCTGCACTCGCCCATCGCCGAAGGCGGCCTCAACCTCTCGCAAGGCCAGCGCCAGCTCCTGTGCCTCGCGCGCGCGATCGTGGCACGGCTCAAGGTCATGGTGCTCGACGAGGCGACATCGGCGGTCGACATGGCGACGGACGCGCGCATCCAGCAGAGCATCCGCGCGGAGTTCACGGGCAGCACGCTGCTGGTGATTGCGCACCGGCTGAGCACGATCGCGGACTTTGACCGGATACTGGTGCTGAGCGACGGGCGCGTGGCGGAGTACGGAGCGCCGCGGGAGTTGTGGGAGCGCGATGGCGGGAATGGGATCTTCAGGGGGATGTGCGAGGAGAGCGGGGAGAGGGATAAGTTACGGGCGATTGTGTTCGGGCAGTGAGCAGGAGGTGGTGTGGAGGTATTTATAGATCGCGAGGGGCTGGAAAGTTTGTCAACACGATAAAATATTTGCTTCGGAAAACAGGCGGCGTTCAAGATGTATTCACATTGGTTTTCCTGGGGCCATTGGCTCACATCGTCAAAGGGAGAGGACATGGCCTGCCAGTCCTTGTCTATCGTGGCGGGAAAACAGGATACTGTGATTCTGTAGATGGCAGG
>JASMMZ010000001.1:31262538-31503564 GCA_038502455.1 Anisogramma anomala
AACTCTTTGGTTCGATCAATAGTATGCAAATCGTAGATTTGTGAAGAGGGCTATCTAATCATCTTACAGTTAGTTGCCTATGATATCCAGGGAGCCACCCGGTGAAGGCAATTTGCACAATTTGTCTTTGCTCTTCATCCAAAAATTACTCGCAAAGAGGGTCAAAGGTTATATAGCATATTTACGAATACACATAATTAAGTTGAAAGTGTTATGGGTGTGGGAATAGTGATGGATAGGTCTGCCTGACAATTGAGGTGCAGGCCAACTGTCACGGGCCTAAACCCATGCCGATTGGCCCACTGTTACTAGTGCAGACTTCTCCGGCCACACACTCTCTCGAATCTTCACTTTTTCCTCCTTTATAAACAATTCTTGTGTACATGAGCCTCACTTGTCTTAGCCCGTATTGGAATTATTTCGAAAACGGCCCGTAATCTTTATTCAATATTTAATTCCTTTGTTTTATTATTTTCGGACTTTATTTTCAATCAATTTTAGTGTTGTACTGGCCTGGAGGCCCGGTACGGATGACAAGGATGGGTGGCATTTGCAAATGGTCTGTGCTTACTGCACATACTTAGTTTAATCTTCGTTTGTTTGGCTGCGAGCCAAACTTGGACTTGCTTTCTTATACTTATTGGTACGCGTGTAGGGCGGCAACATAACGTTGAAACAGTGTAGTATTCTGAGGATGGAAGAGGAAGAAACTAGAACTAGAAGCGAAGCTCAGCGGAGCGGAACGTAGTAGCTATTGTACAGGCGTGCTTGCCTATTCCTTCCTTCCATATATGTACCCCCCCTCCCCCCCAAGTGATGTATAACAAATCCCCGGGACCAAAAGAAAATGTAATGTCTTTATTGCATAATATACATGATAGAAGACAGAAGGAGAGTTGCGAGACGTGAGGCGTAAGGCGCGAGATGTGAGACGAGACGTGAGATATAAGAAGTGAGACGCGAAACGCTTTACTTTTGTAAACCTTTTTCGTGCACCTTAATTAATTCCTTATAATATTCTAAGTCCTTTAAAACTTTTTATTTATTATCTTTTAAAGTGTAACCCTGTTACTAAACCAAATATTAAATTTAGTTTTCCATGTAACGGCGATAATTTAGACGTTTATTTATATATTTTCGATTTTCTATTAATCCTCCTTTGAAGATTTTTTATATCGGATTACAATAGGCGATGGAAGTACACAATCGAAAGGACTATATTTAAACTTATCGTAAGGTGTAAGTGTTATGGTCCGACCTATGATAGTAAGCCAAGTAGGTATCAAATAGAGTTTACTATTGAGGTATAGGCAAAAGACTAGAAGAGACTAGAAGAGGCTATAGTGGTCTTTCATGCAGAGCTTATGGGTATAGTTAGTGTATAGCCTGTTATGTACCCTCGTACGTGCTATATACGAACCGTGTTCGGACTTAGCTTAGGTCAAGTATTATATATTTCGTTACGTATATAGTCACGTAACCTAAAAACTTAATAACTAGTAGCTAAAGTTTATAATATGCTCCCCTTTTTATTAAAAGCTGTAAAGGCTAGGGTATTCCGCCTGTTAAACGTAAAACGCGGGTTTTTCTCGTTTAATACGCGGACCGGGCGCAAGTCAAGCGCGGGCCTATAACGCGTTTCTTAATGTACCATATAACATATAGGCTGTTTTAAGCTTAAACCGCCAACGTCGTATAGCGTATCCCTTAACATATTGTATAACGCGCAAGCTGGTTTAACCCTAGGTCGTCAACGTCGTACAACGCGCTTTTTAATGTATTATATAACGTACAAGCTATTTTAGCACCATGTCGCTTATACTGTATAACTTGTTTCCCCTTGATACACCATATAACGTATAAGCTGTTTTAACTTTAAGCCACCAATGTTGTATAACGCGCCCTTTAACGTATCATATAATGCATAAGGTTTACTGATTCTGGTCCGCCTATACCTATAAATACAGCTTTTACTATAACATACCAAAACTCCTTCTTTTTTTTCCCCATTTCATCAATCCCTCCTTATATTACCTATCTTTATCGCGCCTCTTATAATAACCTTATTTATAACTATTTTTTTCGATTCCTATTATAGCTTTTATTTACTCGTTACCGTTTCGTATTTTATTTACTTCCCTTCTGTTGGAATAGTATTACATGCAGTGTAGTAGGTCAACTTTACTTATAGTAAAGTTGACTGTATTGAACTGCAAGTTGAGTGTATTGCTTTGTGGAAACTTACCACATTAGGTGTAAGTAGAGTGCAGTACGCTGCACTTTACTTTAGGGTACTGGCCAAGCAATTGACCATACAAATTACAGTGCAGACCGGCTAGCGGTCTGCCAAACCTAGAACAATACATCCACCATCTAACCACGTAATACTACTGTTACTTCGACCAATCGAATCGACAACGTTGTAACGTCTAAGGCCTACCAACACTGATTAGTGCTTGCCTGCCTATTAGGTTAAGCACAGATAAGCTAAGTAAAAGAAGAAGCTACTTTCCGATTGTTACGCTTTGTAGCTACGGCTGTTAGGGTAGAGGAAAGATTCTTGTAAAGTGCCTCTATTAGTACTGTATCAGTCCTCAACGGCAAGAAAACAGAGAAAACTTCTTGGATTGCGTTAGTCCTCAATGGCAATCTGGAAGTAAGTGACGGTATTGCTACTTGAAAACACCAAGAAATCTTTATTAATCCTTCTTGAAGAAAAGCGTTAAGATTAACCGCTAAAAGTCTCAAAACGATAAGTTGGTAAACGGCTAATTCAGTACTACTACAGGTGCTACTACTGTAAAAACAACTAAGTCATACAGCCTATAACAAATGACCTTCGCCCTTTACTACTAATAATGACTTCTGACCTTACCCTCTACACCAAACCTTTACCTATACTTCATTCTTTTTCACTCCCTACGTTACTTTAATCATCAAGTTCGCTACCCTAAGCGAAAACACTGAGAATCGCCAAGTTATGCCGAGAAAGCTACATTACGCGACTCTATACTAAATCGCCAAGTTCACATGCGACTCTATACCAAAATACAAAGTTTTTACACTTAAAACCACCAAATTCTTTACCACACACGCTTATTAAGATATCTGCCTTCAACGCCCACTTTAAAGTAATTACCGATCTTACCCGGAAAAAAAAAAGCAATTAAAACCCTCGGATACGCTTTCACTAAGTTTTACAACGACGACCTTTAGGCGTTAAACGTTAACGAAAAATCGACCAAAAAACACCTTACTAACTTCATCGAAAACTTTATTATTAACTATAATATTAGATACGACTCTAATCGTATCTTTAATAGATAGCATAAGTTTTTTAACGACTACATAATGGATATATGAAAAATGATTTAAAAGAGGGTTAAGTTAAGACTTAGATTCGAATTAGAGAAACGAAGGATTTTCGTTCAAGTATAAGGCGTTATAACGTTAGCCTAAGCTCTCTTTAACCTAGCTTAACTTAACGAATACCCTTAAAACCCACGGCTTAATGGAAAAGGTATTAAGGTATTTTAACGCCCTTAACTTATCCTTAGCTAAGTTAAGCCTTTTTATGCGTTGGCGATAAGAAACCTATTAACCTGTTTATTATTTTAATACCACTATATAATAGTGCAGAATACGCCCTTAACGGTGGCAAAGCACGCGAAGTAACGGTTGCCAACGCGATGAGAGGCATTAACGTTGGCTTTTTACATCAGTTAATTAAGTAAGACCGTTAGGCCTTCCAAAACCTTTAAATACTTATCGTCCCTTAGTAAGTCTATCGCCAAAACCCTTAAAACCTTTTTCCCTTTAGATACACCTACGCGCATAAACCTATTATAGGTTTTATTACAAGATTTTACCCCTCGGGTTAAGTGATTGGAAATTACCCTTAATACCAGACTTCGAAACCTTTAAAATTTAAACTACTAAAAAACATTAACTAAGTTTGGAATAATTATTACGAACTTCCTCCAAAACCTTTTAAAATAGTTAATATTAATTACAAGTTAATAACTGATTTCATTAAAATTTAGTATAATATAGAAAAGTATAACGAAAAGCTTTATAACCTTTTCGATAAACTAACTAACGTCGTTAACGCCCCTAAATAAATTAAATGATACGAAAATACTATCTTTAATATAGTAACCGAATAATTAGCCGATTATACCCTTTTATATAGTTTAGGTGGTAAAAACCCTTACTTTTACCCTAATTATACCTTTAACCTTTTATATACTTTTAACATTCGTAATTATTATACGGATTACACGTTTTGAGGTATTATACCAGATATTGGGGTGGTAAAGTATTTAATAAAAAGTTGTTTGTAATATGTAATATTACAGAGGGAAAATACTATAGCTACTGGGATTAATTGATACAATACTAATAAAGTTAAATTTAGCTTTAACCTAGGCGAATAATTATTGTTATTAAGGATAACAGTAATTTAAAATTTTGTGAAAGTAATTGCGTTTTATATCCTTAAGTTTCTTACCCCTTTTTTACTATATTTAAAGGATATAAAAACCCTCGGCGTTAACGTAAATGTTAATGTAAACGAACTGATTAAAAAAGGCCAATGGTTTTTACTCGCCTTTAAGTGGGGGTGCCTATAATTTCATCTTTAAGATTTGAGAGTAATGGTGTTAAACTTAACGAAGTCGAAAATACGTTAATTATACCGGCGTTTTAATCACTTAGCCGTTAATAGACTATATAAAATCCTAAAATCCCTAAGGTATAATAATATAGAATACTTTACCTTAGAAATTATTAAAAAGCTTTGCTACCATTGCTAAACGTTTACCTAAGCCCCCCATAAATTTAAATTTACACTAAAAGACGACAACAGCTTCAATTATAAGATTTTTATTAATATATTTTACTTAGATAATAAGTCTATTCTATACGTCGTTAACTTCGTAACATCTCTTTACGAAAATAAGTTTTTAAAATACCTTTCGATAAAGGATATATGGAAAACGTTAACGATATTATGGATTAATACGTAACTTGATTTACCTAACGTTGTTTTTTACGATACCGGTACCAATTTTGCGGTAATAAAGTTTTGAAAAAATTCTAAAATAATAGGTATCCAATACAAACAGGTACTTATAAAAGCCTATTAAAATATTGAAAATGTTAAGAAGGTATACACCTTACTTTGCCAAAAATATAGTATCCTTACGCTGGAAATTAAAAGCTTTACGGATCCGGAGATGCGTTTAAGAATAACAGTAAAAAACCTTAATGATACCGTGAGCCTTAACAGTTTGGTACTAACGCTGCTGGTCTTTGGAGTGTACATACGCCTAATGAGTGAATCTCTACCCTAGACAAGTACTTAAAAACGTGTTATGACTTATAATAAAGCTTTAAAGGAACTACGAAGGGAATTAGCGCGTCGCTAAATTAATAACTCCTTTAACATTAGAAATGGGCTTATAATAATCGACGTACTTTCTTTGCTATTATAAAGTGAAGTCCTCATATAACGGAAGTCAGGAAAATAGGAGGGGTCGTATAAGATATTAAGTATCGCAAACTTTAAAGTGGTTATTAAAACTATTAACGGTTTTGTATCTTCCCGAATCACACAGGTTAAACCCTACATTAGGGGTATCAAAGATAAAGACCTTTAAACCTTATAAGTCAAACGATCGAATTAATACGACCCTCTTCCATCCGTTATTAATAAGGCAATAAAACGCCGCCGATACGGATAAACCCCGAAAAAAAAGATATTAAAAAGTAGGAATACATACCGGATCGTATTTACAATACTACTTGGGTAAATAAAAAAGAAAAGGATAACGAAAATTTAACAGTAAAACTTAGGGTATAAGGAATTACTAAAACTTCTGGTAAATCCTTTAAAAAAAGCGACAAAGTCGAAATCGACGGCCTATTAACTCGAAGTATGGTATAATTTGTATCGAAAACTGAACTTAACCTTTAAGACCTAAATGTTACGATTTTTGAGTCGAGAATTATTTACGAGATTAAAAGTAAAACTATGGGGCTTCCGTATAAAAAGTTACGGTTAATCTTTTAAGGATACGGAAATAAAGGTAAAGGTTAAATCTTCGCGTAGTTATTAACGATTTAGAAAATGAACTAACGTTGAGTAATTACCCTAATAACAAGTCTATTAGCTAAAATTAAGGTGAAGTTTACACTTAATGGCCGTAATATTGAGTAAGCTTATATATAATCGGCAACGGATTTATAAAGAATGATACAATTAAAATTATTGTAGGAACTCCGTGTTATTTACCTACCAGGAACGGTAATACGGTATATTAAACCACTATATAGATTGATTAAAGCATTCGTTTACTAATTTATAACTTACTAATCGTATTTTAAGTCCAGGTTAACAATAAAGCCTTTAATATACGATTCATACTTATTGATAACGTGAAAAGAACTTTAGTATAATAGGAATACAAACTAATAATACTCTTTTGTCGAAACAGCTAACTTTATAACACAGGAACAATAAATGACTAGGGACTCTAAGTTCTGAAATTATAAGCCGGTAATGACATTCACGGAAAACAACCAACTTAACTTTAATAAATCGTTAATTTGTATGCTTAATATCAATTCTGGCTTAAACTTTCGTTAAAAGGGCTAAGGCGTTATTATTACTATAATCGACAAAATTAATAAAGTTAGAGCTTAAAAATACTTGTAATAAGGTATACGGGATAGTTATATTGCTACTTTATATTGACCGAAAGATTTATACGATTTATATACTATAATATAAATATAAATACCATCGGATAAAAACTTTAATTAATTGAATGAAAAGTTAAAGTGATAAATACGAAGTCTAAACCATGAAATCAATATAGTACCAATAAACCTTTTAAAAGCTAAGCTAATAATCTTTACGAATAGGTTTTTCACAAATAACACAGACTTATCTTTACAAATCGGGTTTTTAATAACCCTTGATAACGAAAATAAACAGAGAAATTAATTTAATATTACCGATAACCTAATTCACTAAACTTTTGTCAAGTATAAAAGGATTATATAAAACGTATTGACTTCGGAGGTCCATGGTATAATAAAAGGCTCTAACGTAGTTATAACGTTATAGGAAACCCTTAACTTATTATCAAATAGCTCAAGATTTCCTTTATTCCAATGGTAATTTATACCGACTTAAGGAGTATTTTTTAGTATTTATTAAAGCTCGGAATCACTAACAAAAAACTCCTAATAATCGACGTAATGTTACTCCGCGAGGCCTAGGAAGGGAGGGAGATTAAGAAGTTCCGGTAGATCGAAGGAAAAGATAATCTTACAATTGCTATAACGAAAGCTATGTCAAACAGAGCCCTGGAAAGGTTTGTAAACGGTAACAAGCGAACCATACGCATTAAAAGATACGTGGATAAACCGCCCGGAAAGCCTAGATCACGTAATAGCGGAAAAGAATGTGCTGGCAGATTGGAAGACTGCCAGGAGATTGATGATAGCGATCTGTTTAAGTGGCACAATTGAAGTTGTAGAAGGCTGTGGCGAAAAAACTTTTTGTGGAAGTTGATAAACTCGGAACTCGGAGCAACGGGTCAAATGGGGTCAATTTGCATGCAATTGGATGCAATTTAGTATGGGAGTTAACTGGAATTGATAGGGGTCTAGCTAGTTGATGAGGAGGCAATTTATTGGTAGCTGAAAAAGATTGGTCAGCCACAATAGCGTGCACGCATAAACTAAAAAGCTTCCAGTATTGAAATAGTATTACATGCAATGCAATAGGTCAACTTTATTTATAGTAAAGTTGAGTGTACTAAACTGTAAGTTAAGTGTATTGTTTTGTGGAGACTTACCGTATTAGGTGTAAGTTGAGTGTAGTACGCTACATTTCAGTCTAGGGCACTAGCCAAGCAATGAGCTATACAAATTACAGTGTAAACCGGCTAGCGGTCAGCCAAACCTAAAACAATACATCCACTATCTGACCACGCAATACTACTGTTATTTCGACCAATCGAATCGACAACGTTGTAACATCTAAGGCCTACCAACACCTTCATTAATATAGCTAATATTTATAATGGTTTCGACTTATGTTATATTATTATTGATTCGTTTGGTAATGATAATTGGGTTTTTGTAAGTTTTATCGTTCTTTCATATCTCAATATCCTATCGTTAATTATATTTTATAACATCCTCACGTTATAAACAACTTTTTTATACTTAATAGTAACGAAAATAGAAATAAGCTTTTGATTTTAAGTTAAATATATTTATATATTTTATATTCATTGCCTTTTTAATTTCATAATATGTCTTGTTTATATTTGCATTTACCATACCTGAAGATATTGCGTACACCGGAAGATACATAATAAAGTTAACCTGAAAAATGAATTCTATAGGAAATCCGATTGTAAATTAACCCCTTGTTATAATACATCTAAAAGATGAACTTATTTGTAACTTCGTTCAGTTTATGTATACTGATATGGAAATTAGTCGTAGCCTTCGCAAACGATAACTATATTTTATCCCCTGCACATAAACATTATGGAGATATCTCAAGCCATGAACTTATTTTTACTTTTTTTTTCTTCGAATTAGTTAATTAGTTTACCCGATTTCGCGATTTCACCTTCACCAAAGGCGTGTTACGACCCAAGTATGATGGTGGCTCAAAAATCAAGCCAGTGTGCAGTTGAGCTACTTAGAGCCTGAAGTCCAACACATTAGACAAGGAACACCTCTCCTTTGTTAGCAGAAATGACTAAGCCAATCATGTAATTAGGATCAGTGGGATCAGTACTGATCTAAAGGATCCAGTACTGAAAACGGTATGAAGGCATGAATATATAAGGACACAGTCAGTACCCCATAGATAGTATTTCCTTCATAGATTTTTAGTTGTCAATCTAAGTATTCAGTCTCAGTATATTCTGAATAGCCTCACGGCTTTTGATCATTACTTGCACGGTTGCGATATTGTTCACTCAGTACCTCTACTACCTTCTTKATAACATAAACCCTCTGACACCTTCTATATACTTACGGGTATTTAGTGTGATTATTACAAGGCGTTTCTATTATTTGGATAGTATAAGTTATTATACTTTTAACTATAAGTTTTCGTCATCTTTTTTTCAAGCCCGGAATTTCTCAAAACTATCTTATCGTTTTCGATCGTTTAACATATTTACCGCAAAAGAATACCTTTAATTAACCGTATGTTAATACGAAACGGCTTTACCTCGATCTCATTCAATACCCATCATATACATTTTGGTAAGTTTAAATCGAATGATTAAAATAATATCATTGCATAAGTAATATTTTCGTAACTAATACAAACTATAGTTTATAAAACGTAACGCATAGTATTTAGGGCCTAATTATGAAAGCTTTTTATTTATCTGCATCCAATTTATTGATTTTAATTAAAAACAAGTTAAGTAAATCTATGGTGAACGGGTTAACCACCGTACGCATATCGATCGTATTACTCGGGTATAAATTAATATATTATAATTTTTATATCTTATTTAAAAAGCCTTTTTTTCTACCCTATCCCGCGTTATTCGCCATCATCAGCTTTACCTAATATTTACCACGTTTAACGTTACCCGTTATTGTTGGCTTTGACTAATACTCGCCCTACTTTTCAGCAGCCGTTATTATTGGTATTACCCAATACCCACTTCGTTTCGCATCATTCGTCTTTACTGTCTTTTTTTAATATTCAAGGTTAATTATTATAAGGTTTTTAATATTAACAGCGTTATTATTAGAAGGACCCGAATAACGATGATAATAAATAATATTTTGGAATAGTAGTATTTTTAGTGAAGTAGGTCAATCTTACTTACAGTAAGGTTAACTATACTGACTGTAAGTTGAGTGTATTGCTTTGTATGTGTTTATTATATTTAACTGCAAATCAAGTACAATATAGCCCCACTTCACACTAGGGTACGGGCCAAGTAGTTGGTCATATAAATTACTGTTTAGATCGGCTAGCGGTCTGCCAAATGTAAAACAATACTCCACTACTTAACTACTGCAATACTACTATTAATTCGACCAATAGAATCGATAACGTTGCAACGTCTAAAGCCTTACCAACACTGATTAATGCTTATTAGGTTAAGCATAAAAAAGCTAAGTAGAAGAAGAATATACTTTCTGGTTACGCTTTATGTTAATAACAGTAGTTAGGGTAGAGGAAAGATTCTTACGAAAGGCGTCTATTAGTATTACGCTAGTCCACAATAGCAATTTAGAAGTAAGCAACAGTATCTCTACTTGAAAAAAACAAGAAATCTTTACCAAAGATCATTCTTAAAAACTTCAAAATTAACTATCAAAAGTCTTAAAGTTCACCTAGTTGGCAAACATCTATGTTAATACTACTATGGGTGTTACTATTTCAAAAACAACTAAGTCACACAGCCAAAACAATAAATAACCTTCAACCTTTACCTATGACAACAAATAACTTACGACCCTACCTTTTATAGCAAACCTTTATCCCTACTGTTATAACCCAAACAGAGGTTGAGCTAAGAAGTAGGCCAGTATGCAACACTGCGCCACTAGAAAGCCTGAAATCTAGAATCAAGTGGGGAACTTCTCTTATGTCAGCAACCCTGGACAGGGAAGGACCGATGGGATCGACAGTGGTCCAGTCGATTATACAGGACCGATGGGACCAACAGCGACTCCAGCGGTCTAGTACTGAAGACGGTATGAAGGCACGGATATATAAGGACACGGTCATCACCACACAGATAGTATTTCCTTCATAGCTCTTCAGTTGTCAATCTAAGTATTCAGTCTACACACCTGAATAGCCTAACGGCTAGTGATCATTCTACAGCACAAACAAACATCTTCTTGATATTGCACCTTTATTACCTCTACTACTTTACTGCTAACATAGACCCCCTGACACTTTCTATTTACTAATGGGTATTTAGTGTGATCATTACAAGGGACTTGGTGTGAAGTTGCGTGGAAACTTGGCGACATGAGAACTTGATGGCTTGGTTTAAGATCGCGCGACGTGACTTTCTCGGCGCGACTTGTCGATTCTTAGTATTTTTGCTCAAATCAACGAACTTGACAATTAAAATGGCGTGGGGAGTGAAAAGAGTAAAGTAAGGGCAGAAGTTTGATATAGAGGGTAAGGTCAAAGGTTGTTTGTTATTGTTGGAATGCGAAGGTTAAAAGTTATTTGGCGTAGGGACTTAGTTGTTTTTCGTATAGTAATAGCACCTGTATTAGTATTAACTTAGCTGTTTACCAACTTGCCGAACTTCGAAATTTGTGACAGTTAATTTCAACGTTTTCAAAAAAGGTCAATAAAGATTTCTTGATATTTTTCATTAGCGATACCGTAGCCTACTTCCATATTGTCGTTAGAGACTAATGAAACCCAAAAGTCTTCTTTGTTTTCCTGCTGTTAGGAACCGGCGTAGTGCTAATAGAGGCCTTTCACAAAAGTTATTCCTCTACCTTAACCGCTGTAACCGTAAAACGTAACCGGAAAGTAACTTCTTCTTCTACTTAGCCAATATTTACTTAACTTAATAAGCAATAATTAGTATTAGTAGTTCTTTGAATCGTTACAAAGTTGTCGATTCGAATCGTGGTTGAAGTAATAGTAGTATTACATTGGTCAAGTGATGGATGTATTGTTCTTGGTTTGATAGACTGCTAACCGGTCTGCACTGTAATTTGTATGGCCAATTGCTTAGCTCGTGCTCTAAGGTGAAGTGCAGCGTACTGCACTCGACTTACACCCAATGCAGTATGTCCGCATAAAGCAATGCACTTGCAGTACGGTCAACTTTACTATAAATCAAGTTGACCTACTGCACTGCATGCGATACTATTCCAACACCGCCATTATTATTTAGCGTATTATATTTTCAACAAATGTATTACTAAACTGAATCAAAATTTCAAAACTTTGAAGTATACGATAACCTGCTTTGTCTAGGCATATAAACGCTTTAAAATTATCTTGGTTGGAAATTTCAATCTAATCATCGTTTTTACAAATTATGAATTTATTATAAATATTGTTAACATAACTTTGATGAATATAAATATTATGGATCGGGTTAATTAAAAAGATTATCAATATTGTCATTTATTTAAATATATATAATATGGACGTTATTTATTTATATAAACGGCTTAATTTGATTTTAGATGTCTCGTTATAACTCTAAATGCTTATAAGCGAAAAAATTCGTTCATAAAAAAAGTTATTTATACTTAAGACTATTATTATATATCACTATAGTTAGAATACATAGAGGACCACGTTAGCAGAACACATGGCAGTATATCATTCTGTAGGATTCACTCCTATAAAGTACGTGATAACGTGTCACGATGTAGGATGCGCTTTTGTAAAATTTATAATAGTGTGTTACGCCTAAGAAGAGATGTTGGAAAAGTGTATGGTAAAATGACACGCTCTGAGTGAAAGCTTATAAGCTTTTATTTGAGGCGTACACTCTCCAGATACCTCTTTTCGCTATGAATTATCTATTATCAATATTTCAATACTATATTATTTTTACGTTCATACATAAAAAACCTTACCCATACTAATTAGTAACCGATTGGGTCGATTATAAATAGCCTGGGAGAAAAAAACTAAACCTTAGTTAAATACTTATAGAAGAATGCTATAACGGTCCCAATTGTTCTGTACTTTAACACTTTGCTTTATAAAAACACACGGGAGTATAGTAATGAACGTAAGCGACTTTGAAACTCGAAAGGTAAAAGAACTATAAAAACCGGAGTGATTTTGAAAAGGATAACTTTAGTATGATATTATTTGTTCATTTAATGCCCTTTGAATACTGAAAGCCCTATTACGCTATCCGTTAATTCGTTTGATGCTTTGGACGTACTCAGACACTCTTTAGAAGTTTTTTATTACTTATCTACTATATAAACAATGAAGTTTCGGAACCCTTCATTAGGAACTATCTGGATATAATTTTTCAAGCGTTCTAGATAATTTCAAAAGCACTAAAATTTTTTACAAAACGCTTCGAAAGATTTGGAAAGCGCCCAACGTAATATTTAAACCGATTACGCACATTTTGAAAGCAACCAAAACAATTTTTAAGACGCTCTCACAACTATTATAAGCCCCGAAAACACCTTTTGAGACGCTCATATAAACACACACTAAACTCTCAAAGCAACACTTAATGCTCTTACATTATATCAACCTTTATATATATATATATCTACACAATTCCCCCCCCCATTATTTACATTACTCTATTCGTTTTACCTCGTTTGCTTTACTATATACCACTTATTTATATTGTTATTTCTAACGTTTAAGATTACCAATACAAACTCTAATTATCTAGTTTCAAAAGCCTGACTGAGTTTATAGTCACACCTTATTTACATTTCATTTGAACTAACAAGCGCTAAACTTATTATTTAAAACTATTAATCACGCCTTATTCTACCCCTTATTTAGACTTACAAACACTACACAACTAACTTAACACGCATAGTCACATTTTTTTTACTACTTCATTTGTAAATTATAAACGGTGAACGTTTGATTTGAACCGTTCTATTGCGAAACCTCTTTAATCACATTATTTCAAGCGTATACGATTCCTAGTCACTACTGGATTAAAATATCGTAACCACCTACACACATTTTGGGAACGGCTACAATAGCTCTTAAAGCGCTTCAATAAGATTGGAAAACGATTAAAACGGTTTCAGAAACCTTCACACAAACAGTCTGAACCCCCAAAACAGCTTTTGGAACACTTTAATATATTTCGCACTTCCGCAATTGTGGGTCGACAAATGACCATTGATTAAACTAACTGGTATATAAACCTTTTGCTTCAATATATAACGCTCTAGAAACGAGTTATGAAACTTGTTGATTTGAACTTTTAGGATGTCAAAGCCTTTATAAAAAAGCCTTGACCTAAAATTACTAATGCATACATTGTAACCATTATTTTTGGCTATTTAAACATAACCCCTAACAGACTTAATATATTCCAGGATTTCTGTAATGAGTTTTTGAATTTGACGTTGATAATATTGCGTATGATAGACCACTTAATTTTAAGAGTATTATGGGTATAACTGTAAAATAGAGGAATTAATATGCCCGTTAGTATAATTAGACGCGTTGCAAAATCATTATTCGTAATATGTTACCTTAACAAAATGATAAATTGGATAGACGAGTAAATGTTAAAAGAGGACTTTGTAAGAGCAAATGTGTAAGTAACATATAAGGAAAAGCTTGTTAACAATATATTCAAAAACACCTCGTGTATATAAAACGAAGGGTTTACGCGAATCTAAAAATAGTGAAAATGGTGACCCTTCACTCAACTTGAAAGGACAAAAGAGCCGTAAGGTTTATCCAGCACTCGAATTTAAATGATGAAAAGGTCGTAAAAGGTATCCAGCGTTCGAATCTAAAGGTTACTGTTTATTCGGATTCTATATGAAAAAGTTCTGCAAAATCTATTCGGCACTCGAATTTAAAAGGAAAAAGGGTTAAGAACATTTTCTTTTACTCAACGATAAGAAAAGAAAGATCCCTAAAGGTTATCCGATGTTAGAGTTTACAAAATAAATTCTAAAAAAGGTTATCCTTTACTCAAACTTATATTCAAAAGGATAAAAAGCCGTAAAAGGTATCCTACACTCGGGTTCACAAGGAGAAATAACCGAAAACGTTATTTCTCACTTTGATTTAGAAGGAAAAAGGACCACAGAATACATTTTTTTCCTTAGCCGAAGAATGAGAGTTGTGAGGGCTATCTGATGCCCGATTTTTTTTTTTTTTAAAAAAAAAAAAAAAACGAAACACCAAAAGGGTTATACAATACTAGAGCTTATAATAAGAAGGAAATATAGTGAAAAACATTTTTTATTCGGCTTTAAAAGAAGAAAAAGCTATAACGGCCATCCGATACTCGAGTTTAAAAAGAAGAAGTACCGTAAAAGTCATTCTGCACTCGGATTTAAAAGGAGAAAAAGCTGTAAAGGTCGTTCTCTACTCGGCTTTGAGAGAAGAAAAAGCTATAAGTGCTATCCTATACTAACGTTATATCAAGCTATCTGATGTTAAAAGAATTTAATACCAACGAAAATATTCACTCCCCAACAAAAACAAATAGACTTTTTAGTCACATTATAAGCCCATCAGGAAAGAAAAACAATTCTCCCAGAAATATGCACAACGTTATGACAAACAAAATCAGTCCTCTGTATAAAGACAAAATTACTTCAAATGAAAGGTACAATGCTTCCGAAGGGTATATAAAAAACACTTCCGACTATATCAACAAAGTCTCATAGAAAGGAAACGGCGCTTCTGAAAAACATATAAGAAGCGGTAACGTTCCCAAAAGGTACATGAAGAACGGCCCTCCGGACCGCATTAGAAACGCTCCAAAAAGGATGGATAATGCTCCCAAAAAAATCATCAATCCGAAAAAGGACAAAAATCGCGAAACAAACGCTTTGAAATATGAAAACAGAGTTTTCTAAAGATATGAAAAAAATGGTAACGTTTTGGAGAAACACATTAAACACGAGCCTATGGACTACATCCTTTATGAAAGCGCCTTAAACGAGGAAAACGACGCTCTTAAGAGGTATATACGGAGCGGCAATACTCTCTAGATACACATAAAGAACAACTATTTAAACCGCAATAAATACGCTTTAAGAAAAAGGGGCGACGCTTCCGATAAACGTATAAAAGACAGCCTTCTAGACCGCAATAAGGGCGGTTCAAAAGGGGTGGACTACGCTCCTAAAAAAAACATCAAGGCGAAAAAATCCAAAGTAAGACGCTTTGACATTAAAGCTGACACCAAGAAAAGGCGTCCCGAATAGCGTATTCGAAGCGTTCTTGCAAAAGTAGGATGCTCCGGATAACGTATTGAAAGCACTCGAATTAAACTAAAGCGGTTTAAGTAAAGTATTAAAGCGCTCTAAAACTAAGGATAAAGGTTAATAAATCAAGTAGAAGAACCCCGCATAAAGACATTAGGGAAGCGAAGGCCAAGGCAGAACGCTCTGAATAACGTATTCAAAACGAGGTTAAAATAGGACGCTCCGAATGGCGTATTAGAAACACTCGCTTTTTACCACTACTCCCTTTACCAACGCTAATGAGTAGGTCATGTAACCTAATACTAATAGGAAATATCTCTTTTTCGGATTTTTTTTTTCTTAAAGCGATGCTAATATACCACTATCATTACCAAACAACCAATTAAAGGCTTCAAAACCCGATGCTAATACACTACTATCATTACTAATAATGAAACGCTTAAACAAATTCAACTATCATTACTAAATTATAAATACGGAACGCACCAAAAAAGATTACCTGGATAAATATTATTATATATTACTATAATTAGCATACGTAGAGGACCATTTTTGCGAAGCATATGGAAATGTATCACGCTACAGCATATACTTTTACAGAGTTTATGATAACGTGACACGCTGCAGGATACACTTTTATAGAGTGCAAAGATAACATTTTACGCCTCAGGAAGGATGTTGGAAGAGTGCATAGTAGAGTGACACGCTCCGGGTAAGAACTTATAAGCTTTTAACTAAGGCGTGCACTCTTTAGATACCTATTTTCCTAATACACTATCTATCATCAATACTTTAATAATATATTCTTATTCCACCGATAAATTATAAGGGACCTTACCGACAATACATAATTTAATCGTAAATGATTTTCTAATGATTTTGAAAAAAATTAATCTTTTACTTCACGTTATTAAATTTATTTTTTAAAAATATATACGCCTTAGCTTTTATTTTGTACGTCACGAAGAGATCGTTTGGCGTATAATTATCTCAGATTTAACTTAAGGTTCAGTTAACGAGGTGGTTGTTAATAATTTTAAAAATGTTCATTATTTAAATTTAGTGTACCACCTTTTTTACAATCGCAATATATCTAATCGTGAAAACCATATTATTCATACCAAAATTATTTCAAACTTTTCATAATCATGAGAACCATAAGCATCATTTCATGCCAAAAATATAATAATTTTATTAAACGGTTTATATTTTAGGCATAAACTGAAAATAATAAAAGAATATTATCGTTATTATACTTTTATAGTTAAATACATAAGGAGAATTCCAAGCCTATAAAAAATCTTTAGCCAATTAAGGTGCGTGGAAATCCCATATACACCAGCTATATAGATTTGATCATTACTGTTAGAATAGCAGCCAAATGCAGTAAAGTTAAGTCGACTAAACTATCAATTAAATTGATTGTATTGACTGAAAATTGAGTGCAGTTTGTGGGACTTCACTGCAAGTTCAGTGCAGTAAGTACCCACTTCAAAGTGGGGCATAGGATAAAGAATTTGGCTATAAAAATTAGTGTGCAGACCGGCTAGCGTTCTGCCAAACTTGGAACTTATAATACAAACTTTCAACCAATATCAATGAAGAACCAGTTACTTTGACCACAGTAATTCGAATCAATTACGTTGCAAAGATAAAGACCTATTAACACTGATTAGTATTTATTAGGTTAAGTACAAATTGGTTCAGTAAAAAAAAAATGCAGGTTTCTGGTTATTACGCTTTGTTTAGGTAAGGTAGAGGAAATGTTTTTACAAAGGGTTCTTATACGTTATATAATTGTTAGCGGCAGTAAATAGGTAATATTTATAGGCTATATAGCTATTCGTGGTAGTCCACAAGTAAACAACGGTATCGTGACTATTAAAAACACTGAAAAAACTTCATCAATGCTTTTTGAAGGCGTTGAAATTAACCGCCTTAAATTATTAAAAATCACTAAGCCGGAAAGCTTACAAACGATTAAGTTAGTACTATTACGGCTACTAATGCTACTGGTATTACTATTACAAATTTCAAATCGTAAAAACAGCAAAATCCTACAACTTTTAATTATACTAACTTTGACAGCAGACAACTTACGACCCACTACTTTAAACCACTTTTTTTCCCTACACTTTTTGATTTTCGTCATAATAAATTTAAAACGTACTGAAATCGATTCTGTTACCAATCCTGCTAAAAAGGAGGTAATTATAACCTTCGACGCCGTCTTCGAAAAGCATTACAACTAAGACCTCTGATTTACCAATACCACTAAAACCTCTACCTCAAAGCAACTAACTAACTATATCGGATGCTTTGTTTTTGATTGAAACCCTAAAATATATAACTAAAGACCTAACGCCTTTAACGATTTCACCGAGTGGCTTGACGAATAGTCACTAACAATGTGGAAGATAGTAAATAGACAAGTTAAGACGAGGATAAAGATTGAAATAAATAAACGAGAGATTCACCTACTGACGAAAAAAGGAAAAGAGGGTAATTTGGTAAACTTAATCTACGAATACACGACCGACGAAAACCCTTAATAGACTTTTGAAGAAAAGGGAAATAACAAGAGATTGCGGATAATAATATCCTTTAACACCCGTATACACTTTCGTAAGTACCTGTACAAGCCTAAATAAGTTTTTTAAACCCTATTCCACGAAATTTCCAATACTTTAGTATTACTTACCGTAAAAAATCAATTAACCTACGCGAAAGCCTTTAAGTCCACTACTTAATTAAATAAAAACATTGACATACTTTTTAACACCAAAAGAATTATTACCAAGTCCCTCGAGGTTAAAACCCTTAAGTCACTTTCTCCTAAGTCATTCAGTATGTCTAGTTTCAGTAACTATATTAAGGAAGAACTGGCTTCACGAGCGAGCTTATTATAAGCACGATCACTAGATTTTTACCTTTAAATTCCGCCAAAGGTAATTATCCTACCTACTAATACCAGCAACTATAATACCTTCCCCAATAATAGTCGAGGTATACAAAGGGTCCCTACAACCAATACATCACCTCTTCCTCATCAACGTATCTATATAATAGATACGAATTACACGATAATTACCTCGTTCTTCAAAATCTAAAAAGGAAAGAAAAAGTATAATAATAAGCCGTATATGCTTTTCGATATTAATTAACGCCAAGTTTTTAATATTTACCGCTAAATGAAGGTTAAAATAACAGGCTTTTACTCGTTATTTCCTAGTATCCTTACCAGCTAACTCAAGGATTACTACTTCCAGTACCTGACAATTTGCTCATTTTTCCGCGAAATCTCCGATAGCCTAAAGGCTTATTTTGAGTACGATGTTGATTTTACCTAATAATATACCAACTGGAATATTACTAAGTAGTTTTATATATTGAATTATGAAAAAAAGACGGAAAGTGAAATAAACTTGTTTCATTAAATCCTTTATAGATTAATATTTTGCTAACAAGTAAAATTAAACGTAGGAGCTAATGAGGGAATTTTATGCTAATACAATCGGCAAGTTGTTATGGGTTATAAAAAGTTCGAATACGATTTTTAATACACTATCGTCACCTGTAAATCGGTTTTTAACTTATTTCGTTTTTTGTTGGCAACTATAATATATTGAGTTTCCAGTTCGCCTAGTATGTATCCTTAAACCCCTAAATTCAGTAACGACGAAGAAGACTACTTTTATACGCATTACATCGACTGTCAAAATGGAAGTCCCGGGAAGTACTATGAAAGGAAGTCCCAAACTTTGGGACGTGACCAAAAAACCTACGGAGGAGGTCATTCTTCTTCTTTAAGGTTTTTAAGTCAGTTAATCAAATTTTCCTTAAATACTAAAATTGTTAGATTTACGGTAAATAAGGCTTCTGCTCGACATATTATATTATTGTTAAAAGCGAATTCAAACAGATAATATATAACATAAACTGCCCATCTACATCTAATTAGGATTATATATTACACGTTATAGAATTTAAAGGAATTAAGGTTAAAAAAGAGGAAAATAAGTTTGAGGTTATCGGCTGATATAAAGATATTAATACAGGTTTAAAAGCAACGTAGTAACTCATAAACTACGCCTTCCTATACTACCTAATAAATAGAGACCCTTATTACAAACATAATAATAAAGACCCTAGCCCTATACACCTCTTTAACATTTAAAATCGTTACACCGAATAGGGTTTTTAAGGTATTATACAGAACACAGGGAGAATACGGTACTTAATAAGAGGTTATTCGTAATACGTCGCATTACGAAGGGATATTAAAACTGTTACTGAATTTGAATATATAGATTTTGATAAAGCTAAGTTATCTTGAACCCTAGAAAGAGGCTTTTTTCACTGGAATCAACGAAGGTTAAAACTATTATTAGCCCTCTTTTCTTACTTTTGAAATACCCTACCCTTATTATTGTTTACCTTAAAAATATAAATCATCTCGGCGTTATTGTGAACGTTTAAAAGAGAGAACTAATATAAGTTAAAGGCGGTAAAAGGTTTTCACTTATCTTTAAATAGGGGCACCTTTAGGTTTATCTTTAAAGGCTAAATGCAGTGGTGTCAAACCTAATAGAGGTAAAACTTCGTTAACTATATCGTAAGTTTAACCACCCGATAACTAATAGGATTTACAAAGTTTTAACGGTGGTTAGCTGTAAAAATGTGGATTTAACAGCATTAAAGGCAATTAAAAGACTTTACCACTATTATTAAATACATTTACAAACCTCCTGAATGTTTAAAGTCACGTAAAAGAAATATTTAAACTTCAACTTTAAGATTTTTGTAAACGTGTTCTACTTGGATGATAAGCTAGTACTTTACGTTATAAACTCTGTTACGGATTATTACGGCGTTAATTTCCTTGAAACCATTAGGTGAAAATAAACTCGGAAGGTATAACGCACTTTATGGATTAACACATACCTTAAGCTACAAAACGTGTTAATTTACAACGCCAGTATCAATTTTATTAAGATAACATTTTAAGTTAATATTAAGTGAATAGGGATTTGCTGTAAATAAGTCTCTATTAAAGCCTATTAAAGTATCGGTAAGGTCTAAAAGATATACGCATTTTTACAAAGGGCCTGTAATATCCTTATATTGGAAATCAAAAGTTTTACAAGCAAAAAAATACAGGTGTGAATAACGGTAAAGTAACTTAACGATATTATTAGCCCTAGCAGCATTATACCAACTTTATTAGAATTTGTGACTTACCTAAGTATAAAGACTAAATCCTTATAATCTTCAAATACCTAGAAACGCATTATAACATATAACAAAGCTCTAAAGGAACTAAGGAAGGAATCAGCATGCGATTAGGTTAACGAAACCCTTAATACTAGAAACTGATTATTAATAACAAACATGTTATCCCTCCCTTTTTAAAGTAAAGTTTTTACGTATCGAATTCCAGTTAAATAGTTTAAGTTATATCAGATCTTAAGTACTATCAATCCAAATGTATTAGTTAAAATTACTAACGACCTTATCAATTTCCTAATAACACAGGTTAATCCATATAAAAAACTTTCAAGTGCAATTAAAGTCCTAACGTTAATAACCTCCAAGCCGAACGGATTAACTAATATAACTATTCGAACCGATTATTAATAAGTCAATAAAACGACGACGACGTGAAAAACCACTTAAAAGGAGGATATATACTAAATAGGAGGACGACGATGAGGACTATAAACCTGCCAGGGAATATAAAACGGCATGAGTATCTCAAAAAGAGAAGTTTAATGAAGAACTTGCCCTTAAGCTACGGGCTGAAGGCATTATTGATACACTAGATAGACTTTTTATATAAAGCGACTAAGCAGATATTAACGGAATTTTGAACGTGAGTTATATAATCTATACCATTAACGAAATTTAAAAGCCAAGAGGTTACTATATTTAAGTCGAGGATAATTTACGAGGTTCAAGGTAAGATTACAGACCGGCCGTACGAAAAATCACAACTAATTGTTGAAGGATATAGTGATAAAGGTAAAGAGTAAATACTTATTTAATCGCTTATAATCCAAAATATTAAACAAGGTTTAATCGTCGAAATTGTAATTAGTTTGACTGCTAACGTAAGAGGTTAGTTCATACTAAATTGACGGGATATTACGTAAACATACACATAGTCTATTACCGATTTTCAACGAATTATATTACTAAAACTGCTTGAAAAATTAAGGGACCAGTTTGCGGTCGGCACGGTAATATACTATATTAAGCTTTTATACGGATTAGCTAAAGCAAGCGTTTTTTAGTCCTTAACGTACTAAGCGTACTTTATAAACAGACTATATATAAAAACTTTATCGTTCGACTCGTACCTGTTAATTACGAAGAACAAAGACTTTGGCATTATAGGCATATAAACTAACGATACCCTTTTCCTCAGGAATGCTGAAATTTTTAATAGAGAAGCAGCGTTTCATCGAAAAGTCAGGCCTTTAAAAGTGTAAGCTAATTGAAACGTTAGTTGAAGATATACAACTTAACTTTAATAAATCATCAATCTGTATCTATAGTATTAAAGCTAAAAACGGAAAATATATCAGCTTACATTAAAAAGGGTAAGCCATAAATTTGACGATTATCGATAAGGCCGATGGCGCAAGATTATAAAGATATTTGGAACCAAGAGCCCGTGCAACCTATATTGTTATATTGCGCCAACCAAAGGTATCGTAAGACCTTTCCATTACGACACAAGTACAAAATCCACAAAACGAAGACTTTAACAAGCTAAATAAGAAGATTTAATGGCAACTAGATTACGTGAACAGAGAAATTAACATAATTTTTGTAAAAGTGACGAAATCGAAGCTAATAATTTTTATGAACGTGTTATTTACTAATAATACCAACCTAACATCGTAAATCGGCCTTTTTATAATACTCGTTAACGAGGGAACGTTTAAAGGCAATTTATAATCACGAAAAGTATATTCTTCCCGACACATTCATGGGAAGCCCCCATTTTTATTAGTGCTGCTAACAGACATACATACGATTCGTTAACATCGCACCGAAAATTTACATAATGACTCCTTTTATACCCTACACTAAAGGGGCCTGGTCGACCACGCGCATCATCAGCGAGCTAGTAAAGGCTGCCCAACCTTTGTAAGATATTTAAAAGCCTAAATAAAAGCGTTAGATAACTAGCCCGCCTCCGGCGGAAAAGGAAGTAATTAAGTACCATTCCCAAAGCTTTAACATCGAGTCTTTATATAGGGCCTTCGATGTATAAAGACGTAACTTCGAGGTTCGTAAAACCGTATATAGGGTTTACAAATAGGCTATTAAAACCTTCCTTATTCGCTTTGACGGGCCTAAATTTACGGAGTATCGCGTATTAGCGTCACGTATTATGGCGTACGTTACCAATTATTTTATAAACGGGTATTAAACGATACAAACAAGCGTACTGGAAACGAAGCCTATACTTTCGCCTTATATCGTTAGAAACAAATAGGTACGAAAACCCTTTATAAGGACTTTTCATTTGCCTTAACTCCCCTTCGACGCGTATGCGACTGCCCCGGTACTGTCGACGAATCCGGCGAAAGGGAATACGAAACTTTTTGTGCTATTAACATGGGTTACGGTAACTAGGCACGATAAGACGCCGGTTTTCCTTTTGCTACAAAAAATTCCGTTATACGTTAAGGTATAATAAACCCCTGCTTGCGACCTTCCAAAATATCATTATACATAACGTACTACCATTAAAAAAAGGCGACAAAAAAGGACTTACGGGTCTTTATTAGGGTTTACGAAAAATTAAACCGAAATGTAAAAGTGTTTCCCATCTGTAACGTATTTATAAAACGAATATAATTAGATCCTAATTTTATAAAATCGGTTAATAAAACCTCTATGGGGTATGAGATTAGTTACACTGATATGTGTATTAAAAGTAGACTTCTTTTTAAAAATATTTCACCGACTTTACTTTATTCATTCGGCGGGCCATTCATTACGTTTTACTAATCCTAATATACATATAAGTTGAAAGAGATCCTTCGCGTTATTTACTTTCCCTTTGAAGAAACCCCATTCGAGGTTTCAAAAGTAATAAAAAATAAAATTCTTCTTTAAATAGGAACTGTAATGATCAACGTATATTTATCAGCACAAAACTAAAACATCTATATGGGCCTTACTACTTGGATTATATCCTTTTAAAGTTTCGTCCGGTATTTTCGTTTTTTTAATATAAGCGAACGGTTAAGAAAAATAGATAAACGTTATTAACTATAATTTTATGAGGGAAGATATTTATAATAATATATTAATTTACGCTACATTCGCCCTATACGTCAACCTATTTACTCGATATCGGCCAGAGACTCCGCCTTCGGATATTATATAATCTCGACTTAATATTATAATTTTACAGTATTTTCTCGTCCGCCTACAAAGGGTGTCCAGCAACTTTAAAACGGGAATACAATAAATATATTAGCGTGACAAAACATCGGTTAAAAATAAAACTCTTTAAATTAGCCCGGTATAATACGAAAATATCCGCGAAAACACTCGTTAAAAAGGAAGTTATTATTTATCATAATGATACGAGTTTACATCCGGTTAAAAGAGACCAGAATATAAAATCCTTTTATATAAATACATAATAGCATTTCGTTAAAAAGGAAACAGCCCACCCCGGATTACCTATACGCAACCCTGTTTCTAACAATGACGGGGACATATTAATTAGTACGATTACACCGCGTAAACACTCATTCTCAGGTATTATATTAACTAATCCTTTTGAAATACGTACGACCTTCGGTACACCTAAGAAATCCAGCCTATAGCCGGCTAATAAGTTAATAGCGAAGGCCGAATCTGGTCTTTCCATTTGAAAAACTCTAAGGTTATTAAGGATAATTCCAATGCGTTAAAGCTAAAAATAATAAAAACCCGAGCGGTTTTATCGAACGGGGGTAAAACGGTGTACGAGAGCGGTCTCTTGACGCTTAAATAAGCTAAATTGATGGTGAAAGCCGATTTTCTCCCTTTTCCTAACGTCGTTCTTAGCTTACAAGTTACGACCATTATCCTTTCGAGCGGAGGTGATAGAATAGTAAAGATTTCACTATTTATTCGAATTTAATTAAAATTAATATTATAAAATGTTCAATATGTTTTTGGTGACTACACCTAGGGCTATTAGGCGTTATCGAACGCCGAAATCAAATACGCGTTTTATAATTATATGGGTAAAGGTAGGTAAATTAGCGGTTGTATAAGAAGCTTTACTTATAATTAATATGGACAAGGACGTTAATATTATTAATGTATAAAAATCGTGGTATGGTAGAAAATATAACGAATAAGGTTTTATATAACGTTATTCTGCGTACGACCTTTTCTCCCTGGTATATAATTAGAGCCGGAACGCTTTCACTTAAGAAAAGCGACGTAAGCTATTTTTACCGATACAACTCCAGGTTTTTTCGTATGTCCGGCTAAAAACGGCCTCTATTATTATTTAAGCGCGCTTGAGCCCCGGGAAAAACTTGTTATAATTATGGGTTAACGGGTATAAAATAGTTAATATATACTGGAAGTATTGGTAGACCTTTATCGTTGCAACGTAGTCGATTCGAATTAATGTGGTCGAAGTAACTGGTGTCGTGTTAATATTGTTGATTGATATGTGTAAGTTCTAAGTTTGGCAGACCGCTAGCCGGTCTGCACACTACTTTGTATGGCCAAACGCTTTAGCATGTGACCCACTTTGAAGTGGGTACCTACTGCACTGCAGTTGCAGTTCAGTCCTACAAACTACAGTCAATTTGCAGTACGCACAATCAACTTTATTGCAAGTAAAGTTGACTTGACTGTACTGTATTTGACTGTTATTATAACACTGGCGGCTTTTTGTTTTGTGTCTGCACGCTAGCATGGCTTGCTATCAATTAGTGGTAACCTCTAAAATCTCTCCTCAATCCACAAGCTAGTCTCCAATCAATTCTGATTAATCTATACTAAAATTAACCTCAATTACAGCCCTTTATAACTCTTTTACTCCACCCGTCAAAAACCTCCGTTCCTCAAATCCTGTACACAAATCCTTTGCTATAAACTTATACAAATTATATACATTACTACCTATGTACCTTTTGCCAATAGCTTAAACTAATGCCATCGTTTTCATTACCTTAATGGTCCTCTAATTTTACAGGGAAACTCTACTCCTCCGCGTCACGTACCGGACGGTCCACGTATCCCTCAATTCATATAGTTAGTGTATTGCTATCTATAAACATTTCCAGGACGCTATTAATGATAGCCTTGGTCATAGAATCAGTAATGTTATCTTTACCGTTAATTTACCGGAACTTATCGATTTCTCAGGCTTCGTATACCCTAATCCTCCGCCTTATGTACCGGACAGTCCACGTATCCCTAAATTCATATAGTTAGTGTATTGCTATCTATACACATTTCCAGGGCGCTATTGATGATAGCCTTGGTTATAGAATCAGTAATGTTATCTTTACCGTTAATTTACCAGAACTTATCGATTTCCAGGCTTCGTATACCTCCCTTAAAGCTATTACGTTTATTATTAAACTTTCTTCATTAATCGTACCCAACTATAATACGTATTTGTAAAGGCTTCAAAAGTTAGTATATACCATAATAGGCATCGGTGTCAATCCTAACTGTTTGGTAATAATCTTTGATATACCGTTAGTTACTATACCGATATTGGAGCTTATTATTATGACATAAACTTCTGAGGCTAATACGTTTCGGGTTATACTTTTACAATTGATAAATGTCTAGTAAACGAGGTTTCCAGTGATTATGAATTGCCCTTTAAACCTATCCTCGTTAACGAGAATTATTAAGAAACCGATTGTCGATATAAGGTTGGTATTATTAGCGAATAACCCGTTCACGAAAATTATCAACTTCGCTGTCATCAAATCTACAAAAACCATACTAATTTCTTATTTTTCATTATCCATTTACTACTTAATCAGTTTCTTTAACTTGTTACAGTTTTTGTCTTCTAGGTTTTATACTCATACCATAATGAAAAGGTCGTACGATATTTCTGGTCAATATAACGTAACGATATAAGCCGTATGTGCCCTTTAATTTGGATTTCTTTGTAATTCTACCTTGTTGATCTTATCGAAAATCGTTAAACTTATGGCTTACCATTTTTAACGTAAGTTAATATAAATGCTGTTTTAGCTCTAATACTATCATTACGAAGTAAAGATTTATTAAAGTTAAGTTATATGTCTTCGGCTAACTTTTCAATTTGCCTATACTTTTTAAGGCCTAACTTTTCGATAGAACGCTATTTCGAAGCTATAAACCTGATATCTCCAGAAAAAAAGGGTATCGTCCGTTTATATACTTACTATAGCAAAGTTTTTACCCTTTGTATTTAATAAATACGAGTTAAAAGCTAAAGTCTTTATATTAAGCCTATTTCTCAAGTACGTCTGATACGTTAAAAACTAGTAGATGTTTGTTTCGCCTAATCCGTATAAAGGATTGATACAACGTATTATCGTATTAGTCGGAAACCTATCCCTTTATTCTTTTAGCAGTTTTAACAATACAATCCGTTAAAGATTAGTGACATAATCAGTATACGCTTATAAAATATCCTGGTTATTAAGTATAAACAAACCTTTTACGTTAATATTCAAGCTGGCAATAATAAAAACGATCAAACGTTAGCTAATTTTTGAAATTGTAGGCGATTAAATAAGGATCTTTTTTCTTTCTTTCATCACTGTATATTTAAGCAATTGGCCGAAACTTTTCGTAAGTTCGGTTCATAATTTTACTCTTAACCTCGTAAAATATCCTCGATTTCAAGATAGTAACATTTTACCTTTTCAATATTTTTAACGATATAAATTATACAACTTACGATAACAGGAGGTCGTGAATTTACACATAGTTACTTTCGTTCATAAACTTATATAATATATTAATAATACCTTCGACACCCAACTTAATGGCAAGTTCTTCGTCAGAATTTTCCTTTCAAGATACCCACGCCGTTATATACACCCTTTCGGATCTCTAATCTCTATTGTCGTGCTTTTCTTTGGTGTATATCCTTCCTTTAAGTAATCTTCTACGCCATCGACATTCCATTAACCTGTCAATAATCAGTTTCGGAAGGTTATATTAACTAATTCGTTCAACTCGAAGGTTATTGACATCGGAATCTTTTTTATACTAAAGGGGCCCGAAGGGTCATCGATACGAATTAACCCATGTAATTCGGAAAATTATGGAGCTTTTAGCAATTTTAACCACTACATTTAAGTTGGTAATATTTAAAATCTTATATAGCCTATTTAATTTGCCTAAGTCGTATTATGTAAGGACTTTACTCTAAATAGAAAATGATAATACGTTTGTTATTAAAGGTCAGTTTTTAATATTAAGGGCATTATTAACCTAACGGCGTGACGATTCCTTATTTCACTCTTTTAAGGCTTTTCTATACGTCATAATACGTTTTTAGGTACTTAACGAAGGTGGCAACTCAATTGTTATACGTGGATAAGCCCTAAATACCAGCAAAGTTGGTATAAAACCATTAAAGCTAATAATATTGTTAAAAACTTTTACTGCTATCTAAAGCCGTTCTTCTTAGTTTATAAAGTTTTCTATTTCCAGTGTAAGGATATCGTAATCCCTTTGCAAAATGGCGTATATCTTTTCGACTTTGCCAATACCTTAATAAACTTCAACATAGACCTATTTATATTAAATTCCTATTAACTTTACATTAGTTTTAAACTCTTTCGCCACAAAATTGGTACCAGTATTGTAAATTAGTACGTTTAGTAGCCTAAGGTTCAGATTAATTCATAAAATACCTAATAACTCCTATATTTTCTTTGCCGTAATGGTTTTGAAAACTTGGCGCCGTAAAAAGCTGTGGCAAAGTTTACAACATATAATGCTAGCTTTCCGTCCAGGTAAAACACGTCCATGAAAACTTTCGAGTTAAAGTCTTAATTTTTTAACGTCAACTTAAACTTTAAAAGGGCTTGAAAGTATATTGGTTAATAGTAATAAAGCCTTTAGATTGCTTTTAACATTAATAAGTCCATATCTTCGAAACTAGCTACTTTGAAAACCTTATAAAGCCTATTAATTACCGCATAATATAACCTATGATATAATTAATGAAGTTTCGTCTCGGTTTAATTTGATACCACTACATTTGGCCTTAAAAGGTATAACCAGAAATACCCTTACTGACGGCTAGGTAAAAACCTTTTACCGGCCTTAAATTATATTAATTCATTAAACTAAACATTAAAGTTGATACTAAGGTTTTTTATATTTTTTATACAAAGGAGGAAAGGGGTAACAGATTTTAATATATGGAAAACAATAGGGTTAATAACAGTCTTAACCGTCGTTAACCCTAGTAAAAGTAGCTCCTTTCTAAGGCTAAAGCCAACCTTAGCCTTATCATCATCCGAATAGTTAAATTCCATAATAATATTAGTATCCCTTTATAACACAATGTATTGCGAATAGCCTCCTATTAAGTATTGTACCACCCCCGTTTCCGTTATAATCCCCTAAAATACTTGTTTCGCGTAACGGTTTTGAATTGTAAAATGGTTTATAGGTCCAAAGTCTTTATCGTTATGTCGGCGGTAGGGATCTTTACCTGTAAAACGGTACAAAAAGGCGTGGTCGGTTAGTGATTACGTTGCTTCTGGGCTAATACCGGTTCCAGTATCTTCGTGCCAGTCGATAGCCTTTGGCTTATTTTCTTCCTCCTTGTCTTTATTTCCTTTAAACTATGTGACTTGCTCAATATAATCCTAATGAAAAATAAAGGGGAATTACTTATAATACATCATTTATTTTACTTTACGTTCGGCGGCAGTGTAACGTGTTAGCTAACAGCTCTACTTGATATAAATTAAATATCTTTTTACGTTTAAATAAATTTGCTTAGCCGGTTTAAAGACCTTGAAAAATAGGAGTACGCTTTTCTATAGGTAGCGGTCTGAACCTTTCATTAACCGTTTTAGCCGGGCCTTCCATACCGTCGATTGATATAATACGAATGGGGTGGATCTTTTTCCTCGTTACTTAATTTCGGAGCTTAAGGGTATATACCAAACGAACCGAAGACTCGAGCAGTTACGGTTGCCAACGAGAAACGTAGTTTCCTAAAAAAAACCCTTCGTAAATGATATCGGGGTATTAAAGGGCGTATTTAAACTTTTTGTAGCCCATAATAACTTACCGAACCTGTTAGCATGAGGTTCTTTCGCCAGCTCCTAGGTTTCCCATTTCTTATTGGCAAAGCATTAGACTATCAAGAATTTAATTAAGGAGGTCCATCTTACTTTCCGATTTTTTTTTGTAATCCAATATGTATGACCACTTAATAATGTTTCTGTCGGTATAGTACTAGATAAGGTTGATATAGTACTCGCAATAACCTTTTGGGCCATTATAAATTTCGCGAAAGGAGAAATAATTCGTCAGGTACCAAAGGTAGTAATTTTCAGCTTGAAAGGCAAGGATATTGGGAAATAACGATTCAAAACCTGTCAATTTAACCCTTATTTAGAGGCAGATGTTAAAGAATAGACGTAACTTAATGTCGATAAGTTTATACAGCTTACCGTTATATTTCTCTTTTTTTTCCTAAATTATAACGAACGTAGTGATTGCTATGTAATCGAATTTACTAAAGGAATACGTCGAGGGAAAAGAGTGATATACTAGTTGTCAAGACATTTTATATTTCTTAGCTAAGGGAAAAACTCAAGTTATTAGTGCTAGTAGGCAAGATAGTTACCTTTATCTGAATTTGAAGGAAAAAAGCTAGTGGTTATGCCTATAATAGGCTCACATAAAGCCGGTTCTTCCTCAATTTGACTGCTAAAATTAAACGTATTAAGAAGCTTGGGGAAGGTAGGCTTAAAGGTTTCCGTCGCAGGAGACTTATTAATAATCCTTTTATTGTTAAGGGTTCCATTGAGGTTCTTGTTTAATTAACTGGTGGACTTGAGGACTTACGGGGTGTAGGTTAACTAATTCTTTACGTCCACTTCTTTTAGCTTAGGTAGGTCCTTACGAACGTATATATACGCGTTAAGGGTTACTGTCGTTAGTAATCTCTTTATTTTCCATTAAGGTTAATTAAGGGTTTTTATCCGTAACGTATTCATAAGTTAGGTTGGCCAAATTACCTTCCTTTCATTTCTTCATAGGGAGTTCAACTTTTCAAGTAAATAGTTCTACCTTTAGTTTTGTCTTTACTTGCCTTTCCGCTTTTTTACACATGTTTAGGCTTCAGTCGTGAAACCATATTTAAAAGTCGTCGAGGGCTATAGGTCTACGGATGATTTCAGTAGTATTTGAATTTAGAATGAAGTAGCCGATTACATTGGTTAAGTGTTTTATGTTAGAGTCTTCAGTGGCTTCTATGAACTAGAGCTTTTCATCATAGTGCTTTTTGAAGATGATGCCGATATCTTTAATGGCTTTTTTTCGTTTGGAGTTGTTAATGGTGTTGATTCCGGTGTGTTTTAAAGCCATCGTGACGTTAATTAAGAAGTGTAAAGTGAAAAAAAGTGGTGTAAAGTGGTAGGTCGTAGGTTTACGATTAAAATTGGTCTAGGTCAAAGGATGTGGGACTTAATCGTTTTTGCGATTTGTAATAATAATACCTGCAATCACGGACGCAATAGTATTAACTTAGCCGTTTGCCAACTTTCCGAATTAGTAATCTTTAAGACTTTTGGATGGATAATCTCAACGCTTTTAAAAAAGATTAATAAAGAATTCTTAGTATTTTCGAGTAATAATACTGTTGCTTACTTATAGACTACTGCAAACAACTACATAGCCTATAAGTTTTCTCTAATTGCAATTGTAAACAATTTCACAGCGTATAAAGGTCCTTCGAAAAAACCTTTCCTCTACCTTACACAAAAAAACAAAGCGTAAAAACTGGAAAGCTGCTTCTTCTTCTACTTAGCCAATCTGTGCTAAACCTAATAAGTACTAATCAGTGTTAGTAGGCCTTTATCGTTATAACGTAGTCGAATCGAGTCACTATGGTCGAAGTAACTAGTGTTGCATTAATATTACTAATTAATGTATGTAAGTTCTAAGTTAGGCAGACCGCTAGCCGGTCTGCACACTCATTTGTATTGCCAAACGCTTTGGCCTGTGCTCGAGTTTGAAGTGTGCACTCACTGCACTACACTTGCAGTGCAGTCCCACAAACTACAGTCAATTTGCAGTTTATACAATCAACTTTACTGCAAGTAAAGTTGACCTAAATGTACTTAATTCGACTGCTATTCCAACAGGAAGTATTTTTCCAACGAAATATTAGAGAAAATATATATTGAATTACCCTAAACCTAAAGTATCGTTAACCGGGAATTTAACTTTGTATATACTCGGGTAAAACCTACTCTAAGGAACGTTTAAAAATGACGTAACTTATATACCTTAATCTTCACGATAGGTATATATTTTAATGGAAAGATAACAGTCGTTATATACCGGTTTAATCATATTTTCTACTTTACCTTTATGAATAATACTAAGGCTTTAATAGTCCTACAACCTAGCCCAAATAACGGATCGGAATATAAGTTATTATTTATGACTTTTTATCACGGGAAACTCGAACCCCTGTACTATAACGTATTAAAGTTCTAAAAACTAGTCGATTTAGGTTCGTGAACCTAATCGTTATTAATATTACGGCTTTATCATCCACTGAGAAAATCGAAGATATCGCGTTTATATACAAATAGGCGAAAGACTCATCCTAATCATTTAATAATACCCTATACGCGGTTGGCAAGTCCGTTACGGTTTACGATAAGGCCGTAAAATGGTGGACCCTTAAATTAAATCGACTTAGTATTTATATAAGGTAAGCGGATGTGGCGTAGTTATATAATACGATGTCGATCGAACGGCGGAATTTCTTTATAAAGGTATAAAGATTTAAATCCGTCTTTAGAAAAATTAAACTCGATTATGCCGCGGATTTAATAGAGGTTTACGGTATTATTAATTAATACGAATCCCTTTCGCCGCTTTATCTTTAATACTTTTGAATAAGTCCGGGTTTTACGAAACGATATCTTTAATAGCTTTTCCTCTAACGAAGTTATTTTAAAAGACCTTTTAGATATTTCGATATGCGACGAATATATTATCCCCCAGGGGTTTGATATTTTCAAAAATAAAGTCCACCGCAATGTTATAAGTGTTCATAACCTCTTCATAAGGTCGGACAATATTATGGTACGTTTACTTAAGGCGTGATAAGACATAATAATTAGGTTCTGACGTACTTTTTACAATAAATATTTATATTTAGGCGTTTTCCCGTAGGCGTAGCGGTAATAGAAAGTATTTATAATACTAAAGTTTAAACATCGCTATCTATTTGATTTATTGTCATAAAGGCTTATTATATTAATACCGGTTTGTTTCAATGGGTTAAAACGTATTATAAATCGAAGAATATTATAGTTACTCATTATCTGGTGCTTTTTTATTTTTTATAAGGTGGAAGGATATTAAAACGGTCTACGTTCGACTTAATTACGTTTTTAATCTACAATATTAAGTTCGTTTTCCTCGAGAGAAAAGGCGTCGATTTTATTACGAAACGTATAAAAGATTCTTGACTTTTTCTTTCATAATCGCCTGATTTAAAATATTAAACGTTTAGGGGTTTACTGTAACTAATTTACCTTTGTTGAAGTTTCTTTATTAATAGATTAATATGAATTCGATACTAAATAAAGTTTACGATGTTTTTTTAATTTTGATTATAAAACTCTGTAAGGCTTTTCTTTTTTCCTAGTTTTATATATAATATACATGACGGACCTTGTTAGGTTGTTTCTATGAAGTAATTTTATATATATTCACGACGTATTATTTTTAAAGACATTCAAAATTTTCAAACGAAACGCGAAAGGCTTTGAAATCAATGTAATTAAAATCAACCAAAACGCAACTAAAAATAAGCTTATATTTAAATCGGAAACGTTCCAAATATTATATATTACCAGATGTTAGGGGTTTTCCGACCTAATAGTCCTGGTCAATCCATATGTTTATATAGAGTTAAAATCGGTTTACCTAATTACTAACCTTTTTTTAAATAACTGGTATTTAAATATATGATAATAAAAGTTTTAATTCCATAAAGTTTCATTAGGAAAGTCTTATATAGGGGAGCGCATGGTGAAGACTTTAAAAGTAGTTAGGTATCTCAAGGGACTTTTGCGGATAAAACACGGGCTTTTACCATATTTATTACGGAACGCGGTTATAATTGTAAGTTTATTTATATTTACTTATTATATTAATAGTTGGTATTCTAGTTGTAAGTAATAGGCTTCTTAAAACCAGATTACGATCCCTTTCATCGTCGTAATACAAGCGGTCGCCTTATTGTATAAAACCTTGCTTAACATCATCGCCTTAAGGGACTTCGAAATACCCTTCGATAAGGTCTCCTTCTAGTAATAACGCCTTCGCTTTACGTACTGCTTTAAAATCTTCGACACCTAATATAATCTTATCATATAGATTACGAAGGCGGGTAATACGACTCAATTTATACACCCTCCGCATTTACCAATCAAACCCCGTAGTAATGTTTAAGTCGCCATTTCTATTACAAAAGGCCCGCGGCTATCCGTTGGCTCATAGGCGGTACGACGGGATGACGATACCTGTAATAGTATAAAAACAACCCCTTATATAAGATGAATACGTCTGGCGGGTAAGCTTCGTTTTAAATTACTCGCAACCGATGAAAAATTCCCTAGTTTTTATGGACTATGCTATTAGTACCTTGGTATATAACCAGATCCTTTTTTTTTTTTTTTTATACGAAAGGGTTACCAATGGAAAATGTTATTATAACGTTTCGAACGTAATATTTTAACGTAAATAATAATTATATTTTAGTATTTACGGATAGTTTGAAGTAATTAGTAAACGGAATATAATACGTTGATTATGAATATATAGGTTTTTGCAACGGCCGTACGATTATAAAAGAATCCGGAAAACTTGACTATATTACTTATATTTTCGATGTAATAGTTGTAAAATCATTTAGCGACCTAAAGGAAACGATTTATATAACTATATATCACATTACAATATGTATCAATAATACCATCGTAATATAAAATTTAAAGAAAAATCCGCTTATTTTATTGTAATAGTCTTTTAGGGAATTTTATACGGTAACCGAATACTATATAAACCGCGTTACGGTAAGTTAGTATTCAGGGTGTATAAAGATTAACGGAAACGAAATCGTGGATAAGTTAGCGAATATAGGCGTTAGGTTTTCCTTACTTTAAGATGAAGATAATAGGCCTTTTCGGAACAAAATAAAGTTCTACCTGAGTACTCACCTAAGGGCAATAAAGAAAAGGTGGTATAACCGGTAAAACAAGAATTTATATCCGTATTATAAAGAACAAAGCCTTATTTATTCGATTATTCTCGGGTTAAAATACCGGAAATCGATGCAAATTAGTTTCTTTTTACTATCGTTACCGTTTATATTACCTTTTTATACCGCTTTTCAACGATAGAGTACGGGTACAGAAACTTAGTATTTTATAATTAATTCTTTCTTTTATAGGATATTGATGGCCTTTGCCTTCGACATATCGAGTAACGGGGTATTTTTAATCTAGTATATTATCCGGCCTTTATTGAGGTTTAAAAACTACAGTTATAACCGTTTAAAAAGCTCTTAGATAAATAGTTACGCGAAATTTATATATATTGAGTATTGATAAACCTATTGAATTTCCGTTTATTTTTATATGTTACAGCCTGTTTTTGGAAAGTAAAAATAAAATAAAATTATAGTCCATATAGGTCACGTTTAACGCCTGCCAGCAATGGGTATGGTTTAACGTCTACCTTTGATATCCGCATTTTAAGTTCGCCAGCTTAATCCTATATAATATATATAGCCATTAGCCTATCTATTTAGCAGTTTTACCTCCGCTATTACCAAGGCTTTTACGGCTGCGGCTTTATAGTTACGACCTTATCTACAGAAAGTTATAGGGTTTAGGAACGGTCCGGGGGCGGGGAAAGGCCCGTGATAAAGAAGGAAAGGAGTGAAAGGGACGGTGGTAACGGCGAAAAACTTATTAACAATAAAGTATGTATCGCCGTTATTAAAGCCGTCGTCTTTATTTTTGCTATTAACCTCCCCCTGGGCGGTAATGATAAGGATCCGTCAACCTATTAGTGTCGCGGTCGCTGTTTACGTTAAGTCGCCTTCGGTCGCCTCGACAGCGGCGTAAAGAGGCCGCTGTAGAGCGTTAAAATGTTTAAAAGGCATTTTCATAGCAATGGCAACGCAGTATACGGCTAATAGCCCTGCGGTATTGGCGTTGACGGAAACGTACCCGCCTTTACACTTTATTATTATTAATAAACACTAATGAACACCTATCTTTTAATTACATCTCCTACATAATATCGGAACTTCTTATAAACATAATGTGCATACCGAACGTCCAAATCCTTGCTCTTAATATACACACCATCAAAAGCCTTAGTTAAAGGTAACCGTATATAGCCTATATAAGGCCGTATCCAGCGAGGCTACAGTGGGAGGATCTAAGTAACGAGGGGGCGGGGGAGGGAGAAGGAGGGGGGATGAAAAAAGGAGTGTAAACGGGCGCGTGTAGCCCGTACGGGAGTGGTGAGACAATGTAGAAAGGCGGGTAAATGGGTTGAGCGACGCGTAGTACGTACGGATCGGTTTTTACGCGAAAAAGCTACTAACTACGTGAATATAGGCCTTAAAATCGCGGCGAAGTATAATACCGGGTTTTGAAATATTAATATTATAGAAATAAGGAGTTCGAGTATTTATTAATATATAAGCGATTTATTATTATTGAAAGGGTTTAGGGGTGGGTGTAAATTAAATAAAGGGACTCTTTTTGATATTAGGATTTAACGTTTGGATTCACGCGTGTATAAGAATCATTCGATTATATATTTTTAGAATAAGCAGCTAATACCCTTATATATATATAAAGATGCTCGTATTTATGTACGGGCCCCAATACGCCCCGCGCATTTCGCTCTCAATATCGCCCTAGTATGCAGGAATTTTCTTTTGATACTACAAGCTTTACTAGGTTCTTATAAGGGACTGTACAATTATATCTCTAACGTAATTGGGCGTTGGGCGAGAACTAAACCGGTATGAATATGGTGGTAGGCCAGGGCTTCAATTTACACGCTTACGGGTTTCTGGACTGCGAGGAATTCTAAGATCTTGATCGGAATGATAGCGCAGGGTCCTATTTGCTTTTAAGGATCTATAGATAGCCTGCTTTGCGATTCACACCGCCGGTATCTACAGGAATATTTCGTAGCAGCTATAACGCTTTTGAAAGGGGTACTGACAAGTGATAGTAAATATATATATATATATATATAAATTCACCGGAAACCTTATACACTAGCCATCCGTTAAGTACAAGCGTATAACATGAAACGTACTGGCTTCGAAAGTTTACGATATAATAGTAGGTTTTAATATCGGTATAGCAACTGATGAAACATAGAAAATTATCACCAAACATAAGGTACTACCTCAAATACCAACAGTAATATATACTAACCCCCGAAGCCTTTACGAATGCCTATCTAAGCTGGTTAAAACCAGTGAAAAACGTTTAATAATAGACGTAATAGCTTTAAGGGATGCATATAAAGCTCTAGAAATTAATAAATTCTGGTAAATTAACGGCAAAGATACTCCCGCTGACACTATAATTCAAGCTATACCTAATAACGCCTTAAAAGGGTTTGTGGATATCAATACGATAACCATATGATTCAAGGGTTACGCAAATAACCCGGTATGTAATGTAAAGCAGTAGGGTTGCCTTAGCAAACTTAAAGGCTATCAGGATAGTGATGTTAATGGAAAAAAAGGCAATAGAAGTAGTTTAATCTATTGTTGAAGGGTACGTAATTAGTAGCGTAAAAGTTTGTAATGCTTATAGGTCTATGACGAAAAATCTGTATATGGGAATTGAGGAACGGAGGTCTCAGAAAAGTGGAGGAAAAATGTTATAAGGGGCCGTAATAAAAGTCGATTTCAGTAAAAATTAATTAGAATTGACAGGGATCTGGCATGTTATTAACTTGTGGATTAAAAAAGTATTTCAGAGGTTGCCACCAATTAATAACAGGCTACACTAGCGTATAAGCACAAAAAAAAAGCCGCTATTGTTAAAATAGCAGCTAAATATAGTAAAGTCAAGTCAACTAAACTGTTATTTTAATTAATTGTACTAAATGCAAATTGGCTGCAGTTTGTAGGACTACACTACAAATGCAGTGCAGTAAGTACAAACTTTAAGGAGTGATACAAACCAAAGCGTTTAGCCATACAAATTTGTGTACAGACTGGCTAGCGGTTTACCAAACTTAGAACTTACAACTCAGACTTTCAACCAACATCAGTGCAACACCAGTTACTTCGACCACAGTGATTCGAATCGACTACGTTTCGACGATAAAGGTCTACCAACAATTACCTTACTATTAATATTATCGGTTAATACCTGTTGGGTATTACTAAGTTATAAAAAGTTTGATGTTATTATATCGATTGCTTGTAGAACTTTAAAAGGTACTTTTTTATCACTAATATATACAACATAAATAATAACATTAAGCGAAAATTCTATATTACGATTTATGATTATAAAATTAAATTTACTCCCAAAAATGATTTCAAATTAAAATATTAAGTTTTTCCTCTTTTCGATATACCTTGTAAAAAGGATTAAACGTTTAATTTCGTATAATAATAGCTTATTTGTTGGAATAATACTACACACAGTGCAGTAGATCAACTTTATCTATAGTAAAATTAACTAAACTTCAAATTGAGTGTATTATTTGTATAAACTTACCGCATTGGGTGTAAGTCGAGTATAATACGCTGCACTTCATACTAGAGCGTGAGCCAATCAATTAGCCATAAAAATTACTACGCAGACCGGCTAGCAGTCTACCAAAACTAAAACAATACATCCACCACTTAACCAATGCAACACTACTGTTACTTCAACAACGATTCGAATCGATAACGTTTCAACGATCTAAAGCCTTACCAACACTAATCAATACTTATTAAGTTAAACACAGATGAGCAAGGTAAAAGAAAAAACTATTTTCCGGTTACGTTCTATATCAAACAACGGCTAGGGTAGTAGAGAGATTCTTCTAAAGAGCCTCTACAGCTACGTCGATTTTTACGGCAGTAAGTAAAAAATATTTTAAGGTTAAGTCTGTTTTTACAACAGCTTGAAGGTAATAACTGTATCGTTATTAAAAACACTAAAAACTCTTTATCAAATCTTTTTAAAAACTTTAAGATTAATTATCAAAAGTCTCAAAGTTCGGCAAGTTGACAAAAGGCTAAGTTAATACTACTACGGGTACTACTACCATAAGAAAAACGAATACGTCCTTAAGCTAAATAACCTTTAACCTTTGCCTTTCTATAACAGCAAACAATCTTCGACCTTATCTTTTACGAAAAAACTTTATACCTACTTAACTTTTTTCACTATCCCAACGCTAATGTAATCGTTAAGTTCGTTTCCCTAAGCGTAAATACCGAAAATAGCTAAGTCGTGACAAGAAAGCTACGCCGCACGACCCAACGCCAAGTCACCAAGTTTCCACGCGACTTCACATAAAAAACACCAAGTTCCCTATACTCAAAATCACCAAATTCCTCGCTTTTTGCTCTCTACACGTTTTAAACAAGCCAAAACATCAAAAATAGCTCACTTTAACGCGTATTGTAAAGCTATTAACAACTACGCCAATAGATAAACAATTAAAACTCTCGGTTACATTTGCGCCAAATACTATAACCAAGACTTTTAAGGATACAAAGTCGATAAAATTTTAACCGAAAAGTATCTAACTAACTTCGTCGGCTACTTTATCCTCAAATATAACGGTAGTAAAGACCCTAACCGCGTTTTTCGCAAATATAGTGAGTTTTTCAACGACTAGATAGTTTACATATAAAAGGCAACTCAAAAGACCGTTAAGCCAAAATTAAAGGCTAAACTTCAACGTTGAGGGATTTACGTATTAAAAGAGAACTCTACTAAGTTAATAAAAATCTTTTTTAAATTAGCTTAGCTTAAACAATGACCTTAGAACTCATGGATTAAAGGAAAAGTTATTAAAAAACCTTAACACTCTTATACGCCATCCAAAAAACCTCTCTTTTACCCTTAACTAAATTAAACCTTTTCACATCCTAACAATAAGAAAACTATTAACCTACTCGTCAAACTAACAACTGCACTTAAAAACACGGAGTACGACCTTAATGGTAGAAAAGCGCGTAAATCAAAGGTTGCTAACACAGTTAGATTTATTAACGTCGGCATTTTCCACTAGTCAATTAAGCATAATCATTAAGTCTCCCAAAACCATTAAGTACCTATCGCCCTATAACACTTTAATAGAAACGCTTCTTAAAAACCTTTATATAGCAGGTTTAATTATATACGAAAACCCACTATAGGTCTTATTACAAAACTTTACCCCTTGGGCTAAACGGCTGGTAATTACTTTAGACACTATACTTCGAAAGCTTTAAGGCTTAAATTGCCAGTAAACACTTATTAAAAATGGGATAACTATCGCGATCTACCTCATAAACATATCAAAAGTGTTAATATTAACTATAAACTTCTTACGAACTTCTTCAAAATCTGAAACGACGTAGAAAAGTATAACAGAAAGCCCTACAACTATCTCGATACAAAGATAATACCTTTTCTAAACATCTTCAAATATATAGAAATTACTCCTTTTAATTTTCACTTACTATTCCCCGAAATCCTTACAAATTACGATAAGAACTATTTCCTAAGCTTCTTTACCTGAACTACCACGTTTCGAAAGATTTATAACGGCACAAAGGGCTACTTTAAATAGGACATCTACCTTAAGTAATACCACATAAATTAGGCCAATATAATGTGGGCAACGATAATAGTTAAAAATGAAAAGGAGAAAACGCCGATAAATATGCTTAACCAAATAATTAACAAGTTGTTATTATGAAAAAAATCAATGAGTAAAGTCTATGCTAGCGAAACTACACTTCGCGAACAGGTACGGGCAGTAGTTACGGGCGTTAACGAGTTTAAATACACTCTACAGCGCCCAAATACTACCTTTCAAGGCTTTTTTAACCAACTACGTTTTTCGTTTGCCACTATCATAACGCATATACCAAACTTACTTGGTATATACCCCTAAGCTGGCAATTTCCTTAACGTGGATAAAGAAAACTTTACTATAGTTAATTACGTCGACCGCAAATACGGCTACAGGCTTCCCTAAAACCTAAGTTCTAGCCTAACGACCACAAACTGAAGGTAATAACTACGTTGACGCCAATAAAGTTAAGATTTAAACGGATCTATTAACCGTAAACAATATTGTCGTAATAGTGGCAAAAGATGTTATATTTGTGGTAAATTTGGCTATTAGTTAATTAGGTACCCTCTCCCCTCTCAAGAGAGAAAAATAGGAAGGTAATATGCTACATCTACAACCCAACTCCTTTTAAAAAAGATTATTTGTATTAAATCAGAAAATTCGAAGGCAACAAACTAATTGATGCCGACAATACCCCTAAGAATATTAAGTAACATAAAAATAATGCTCTTAATACCGTCTAATAACTAGCTAACTACGCTATTATATACGGTTTTGGTGGTAAAGACCCTTTCCTTTACCTTAATTAAGTTTCTAACCCTTTACATACCTTTAATCTTCGTGACCATTACGCGAATTATATATTTTAAGGTAATATACCATATATAAGGGTAACAAGGTACTTAATAAGAGGTTATTTATAATATATGGTACTACAAAAGTAAAATACCAGAGTTACGAAATCTTTATTAACGTATTTTAATTTGATAATAAGCTTATTTTTTTACGTCGTTAACTCCGCAACCTCTTTTTACGAAGCTAAGTTTTTAAAGTCCCTTTCGGCAAAACATACGTGAAAAATGCTAAGAATTCTATAGATTAATACGTACCTAGGCTAACTTTATATCTTTATTTACATTACAGGCACTAGTTTTACAGCGATAGATTTTTTCAAAAAAGTTAAGATAATAGGTATCCAGTATAAGTAAGTACCAGTAAAATCTTACTAAAGCATTGGAAAGGTTAAGAAGGCATATAAATTACTTCGCCGAGCGTATAATATCCTTACGTTAAAAATTAAAAGCTTTTTTGATTCGTAAACACGGCTTCAAATGGCAGTAAAAGGCCTAAACGAAACCATGGGCCCCAACAATTTAGTGTCAACACTACTAGTCTTTAGAGCGTACTTACGCCTAACGAATGAATCTCCGCCTTTAGAAACTACTTAAAAGCGTATTGCGGCCTATGGTAAATATTGAAGGGAACTAAGAAAGGAATCAGTATGCCGACAGGTTAATGATACCCTTAATACCAAAAATGGCTCTTTAAAAATCGATGTATTTGCTTTGATGTTATAAAGTAAAGCCCTCGTATAGTAGGAGCCGGGAAAATGGAAAGGCTTATACAGGATCTTAAGTATCACGAACTCCGAAATGGTTATTAAAACTATTAACGGTCTTATATTTTCCGAACCACTTATGTTGAGCTCTATACTAGAGTTATTAACGATAAAGACTATTAAGCTAAGCGACCAAACTAACACGAACCTCCTTTACCCGTTATTCATAAGCCGATAAAATACCGCTGGCGCAAACGACTTCGAAAAAGAAAACCATTAAAAAGAAGGAATATACACCGGGTCCTATTTAAAATACTACTTAGTTCAGCAGAAAAGAAAAGGATAACAAAGACTTAATACTAAAACTCCAAACACAAAAGATTATTAAAACCTCTAGTAAACCTTTTAAGAAATGCAACAAGGTCGAAATTAACGGCTTTCTAATGCGAGAGGTTATATAATTCGTACTAAAGACCGATTTTAACCTTTAAGACCTAAATAATACAATATTTAAGTCGATGATTATTTACGAGGTCAAAGGCAAAACTACGGGGCGGCCATACCAAAGGTCACATCTAATCGCTTAAGGATACAGCGATAAAAGTAAAGAGCAAATCCTAACGTAATCGCCAATGATTTAAAATATTAGTTAGCGTTTAGTAGTCGTTTTGGAGACAAGTTCTTTAGCTAAGATTAAAGGCAAGTTGATGTTCAACAGCTAGAATATAATGTAAACCTTCACGTAATGAGTAACGGATTTACAATAGATCGTATTACTAAATTTACTACATGAATTACGTAATATCTATCTTTTAGGGATGATAATGCTATGTATTAAGTTATTATACGGAGTAACCAAAACAAACTTTTATTAGTTTTTGATTTACCAATTACATTTTAAATTGTGGTTAGCGATAAAATCTTCAATATACGACCTGTCGGGAAGGTGTCTACCTATTTCACGTGAACGTAAAAGAGTAGAAGAGTAATTGAAAAGATTGGTATTGTAACATTAAAGATATATAATAGATTAGGGAGATGAATTTAAGAGAGTGCACTCTACGATTAGGAGGTTATAAACCTCTCATCCGAGTAGTGTCACTTTTGCTATACACTTTGGAACGCCCCTTCTAGACCGCACCACGCATGATGCACTTTGAAAGAGTGTAGCCTGTAGCGTAACAAGTTATCGTGCACTCTTCAGGAGATCACCTTGCAGTATAGTGCACTGCTACTTAGCTTATATATACCGGCTATAGGCGTATATAGTAATATCCACATAGGCAATCTTTTTTTCTTTTTTGAGTTCTCCGTACTTATATCTCAATAACGATAGTGTAATTTTGGCAAGTCCGTATACGTAGTTTTGTAGTGATAGTGTAGTTGCGGCACAAATTGCAAAGGTTCGAATTAGTAGTTTTCGTAATAATAGTATGATTGAGGTACCACTTATAAAGGTTTAAATCAGTAATTTCTGGTCGCAGTAGGGATCGTAGTAAGGTTTTGGTTGGTGTAGCCATTCGGTGGCTATATGGTTGATAATTGTATCTTTTGTTGTTTCCAACAGGGGTATAATTACACAGGTGCTACAGAGGTGATTGTGTAAGGATAATTAGGCTATTACATATTTTGGGTTAGTATAAAAAGATATATTTCCATCGGTTCAATCAAAACCTCTTCTTTTTCCTTTTGAAGATAGGTATTTAAAGTTAATACAAGTTCTTATTTTAACTTAACTTTACCTTTGGTTTAATCAAATAATTTAAACCGTTTCAATAAGTAGGTTACTCGACTAATGCCTATATATTAACCTTACCTTTAAATCAATGTCGCGTAAAAACAGGTTTACAAGGCGCCGTTTGGCGTGTAAACGCCGCGGCGCCGCTGCCGTCGCTATTTTTGTTACCGTTATCGCCACCACTACCACCACCACCAACAACTCGCCTTCTTTAGATACTATTTCTTCTATACCCGCCTCGCTCCCAGCCTCGCTATCTCCCGCCACCATCGCCGCTTAAGCCGCCACCCCTACCTTTCCTCTTTCTTTTCCCCCCCTTTCCCTTAGCTCCCAAGGAAAGAAATGGGGAGCTCCTAAAATCATAAACCTTACCCTCTCCTTGCGGGTAAAGACCCCCATACCCGTGGGGACCCTCCGGCGTTATAAGCGTAGCCTGAAGGAGTTGTTCCGCGGTTCGTATTTACTAAATCCACCCGTTTATTTACCTTTAATATTTCTTTTTGATGAGGAGGTCAAAGCGGACCTTTTCTGTCGTTTCGAGTTACATATAGTTAGGGTATATTGTAAGGCCTCTTTAACGCGTAGAATATTAAGACGACGAATCTGTATCCGAAGCTCCGGGCCGTTAATAAATACGCCTTACTTACCGTGTATCGCGTTCGCGACCGCGGGTAAGTTTATTAGCGATTTTTACGAAAGCGCGGATCGTTCAACTCGTTATTACCGTTAAGAATGAATTGGCAACAGATATGCCCCCGTTCCGTTGGTTTTAGGTTCGTAAGTCGGATTCATATTCCGCGCTCGCCGACTTTATAATAAGTTTTAACCAAATTTTAAAAATCCCCTCTTTTGAAAAAAAAAATTATCCAAAAAGCTTTTAAAAACAACTACGTTCGTAAATAACTAAAATAAGCTGATTCTAATTAGTAATAGGAGCCAACCGGAGAACTAAGGAGTCAGAAGCCGTTATTACCGTTTCAAAGAGGTGCCTACGTATATATTACGTAAACGAGTTCGACAACGTTATTTCGCGTCGTCATGAAGAGGATAAAGACCCCCTCAGGCCTTTGCCTGAAGATATACGGCCCAAAAACTCGGAGCCACCTTTTCGTTAGCGCCGATAACGGCGTCTATGGCGGTAATGGAGATAACGTTAGTACAAAGGGGAAGGGTAATGGGGAAGATAGTAGGGACGCGACGACGTCATCTTTTCCCTCTTCTTTTCACAGTAAATAGCTACCCCTTATGGCCGAACCAGCGCCTCTGGCCATAGTATAGTAAGTACATTATACAGTAATATTATTTCTTTCTACAAAGACAATCGTAATTTATGTGACAAATCTAATAATGAAACGATTGAAAGTATATAAAGGAAAAAGTAATATTATATTAAAAGCAATGCCAAATCGTAAATTTAAATAGGAAACGGTAAATATTGAAATACCTAGTAAGGCCGAAATACGTAGAATTAATAATGATAGTATCTTAGAAGTGGCGCTAAATGGTAGATTTAAATAAAAGTAATTTCGTAAGGGTAGTGTAGATGTAAATTGCAGACCGTGATATAATTTGGGCAGCGGTATTAATGGTTGGTTTCGGACTATTTTCAATCAGTAAAAGTGTTTCAATAGATCATTAGGGTAGTGAAACCTTTTTAACAACTTTAATAAATAGAGTGCTTGTTGATATAAGCGTTTCCCAGTCTTTATTTGGGGTATTCTTATTTATTACGTCTGTTAGTTTGGGTTTTCTATCGATTTACTTCGGTTTTTTTTATTTCCCAGCGTTTATATGACTCGGATAAAGCACTAATATCGATCATAAAACTTTTTCATTCGTGGTGCTAAGTTTAACAGATATTTATAAAGCGAAAAAGAGTAAGTGTATATAGTGAAAAGGATAAGGTGTAAACTAAAGTTGGAAATAATTATTCGGATTGTTATCGTTACGGTAATTTCCGAATTAGATCTTTAACTATATTATAGATTTACAAGTCTAAAATTTTTGTTATAACCTATTTATACTTGGTAAGGCTTTAATATATAAGGTTTTTACGATGCGTAAAGCCGTTTCGAGCCGGTATTTTGTTGTCGAGAATTGAACCGAAGTCTATTTAAGAATTGTAATTGTTATAATTAAAGAAGAAACCATTGGTAAAAATAAATATCTTTTTAATACGTATATACAGCGGAATAAATTATAGACCGCGTTTTCAATTGTGTATTTGCCATATAAAGCGTTTGCCAAACACCTTATACATATCGTTTAATGGGGTGATTTCATATCAGACGGCTATCGAAAGGTTCAAAGCCGTTTCCAGTCGTATCACTAAAGCAACTTAAGCGCTATGTACGCGTTGAAATTTGTATTCATCGGTCCATTTTACGTTATTTAAAACCATAAGGGTAACTTTGTCTAATTAACCTGTTTGTATAATACCTAAAACGCCGTTCTGAAAAGTGATGGTGGTGTTATTAAAGTTGATTATATGGTTCTTTTTCAGGTACATCTTGGTTTTTATATTTAAGCCGGCTTTTAAAAGTTTCCTCTTTTTCAACGCGGAAAACGACGCGTGATATAATGTTAGTATGCTGTCTATTTGTATATCCGTTAATACAAATTCGTCAAAAAAAGCTGTTAATATTAATAGGTATGGGTCGAAAGTTATATTAGTTAATTTGAGACGGTTTTCATAATATATTTAATGAACATTATATCAATAAATCTTGGTTTTAGCAAAGTTGTAAAGCGGTTTTATGATACATACAATAGTTTTAGGTAGGTGGTATTTTTGAGATTTGGAGGTATATTAGCATAGAGATGTCGTTTAAGCCATTTTTTACATTGGGTGTAAATTAAGTTAATATAATGAAGTTTAATATGTATATGTTTTAGGGGGTAATAAGGACAGTTATAAATATAAAAATTAAGCAGTAGTTGGACCGTTGTAATGAAGGCCACTAGGTTATAATATTTTTTTTACCTTCATTATCATAAAATTTTATAATTGAACGAGTCTTATCGTATAGACTTTCGGTTTTATCTTTAACTTCCAATACAAGGCGAATGTGAATAAATTTATAAGCGTTGTAAATCTTTAGGTTCAATCGTTAAAGCTAAATACGCTTTAATCGATTAAATTAAATATTTTTATTTAGGTGGATTATTCGAACGGAGCGCCTAAAGTGGTAATAATACTTTCGTAGCGAAGCTTTTAGCTAAGTTCGCGGTTTTCCATATATTTTTAAATAATGAAGAAGTTTACGGTAAAGATTTTGGGTTTTTTTTAGTTTTCGAATTGAAAGGACGGCCCTAATAGCGAGGTATTAGTGGAGTCCATGTTAACGGACCGTTTTCGTTTGGTAGGAGCGGATCGAAAGTGCGATTCGGGAGGAGTGTTAAAACTAGTAGCGATTAAGATTTGTTGTTTTAAAAGGTGTCCCGCCTGTAATTTTGGCCGAATTGCGGTTTTGGGTCGCTTTTTTCTATCTTTTTTTAATACTTTCGTACCATAGTTTAGCGAAACGAACTTGTATCGTTTGGAAAATTAATAATCATATTATGGCTTTTAAACCCGTTAACCCTTTAAAGGTTAGTCACTATCCTTAGTTTTTCAATCTGAGACGTTAAATTACAATAATAGATTTAAAACGCCAGTTTTATGTAGGCCTTCTTTCGTGTCCAACGCTTTGAAAACGTTGTGTTTACCTCGTAAAGAACCTAACTCTACTATGTCTTTCGTTATAACATTCGACTTGTATGCCGTAGTATATAATTGTATAAAAAAAGTATTTTTGGTGTAAATATTAAAAGTTAAAAGCATGAAAATTAGCCTACTCGGGCCGAAAGTGTTATTAACGGCATTAACCGTTATTTGTAAGATATATTTCTTAAAAATAATACCATTTGACGTTTGAGATAATACCATATTTGCTCTTTTACGCGGTTTATAATACCGATGACATTTATCAATACCTTATAATACTTTTACTACTATTTCTTTACATTTGTTACCGGCGATTCTAACCTTAGTACATCACTTATTAGAGTCGAAAGCCGTGTTAACTTTATAGGGAATTTAGTCTGGAGGCTTTAAATAAACGTTTAACCAATAGTTAATTAAAGTTTACGTTATGTCAAAAGCGAAATTTAAACCGCTATAGGGTTTGTAAGTGTAAATATTACTTGTAGCAAAACTTTTCTATAGCTTTAAGTACGTCCTTTCTTATATTTGTATAACCTATAATAAAAGAAGTCGTAAAAAGCGTTTTGTAACCGGGTATCCGAATCTTTGATATAGTATTTGCAATTCCAACTACGTTAAGTAAATAGTCTTAATTGTATGTGTTTCGGGAAAAAACTACAAATAGTTAAATTAAAACCGAAACGGTACGGATGTATTATCCAAAGCGCGGATAAGTTAATTAGTCGTATTCCGGACTTTGATTCTAAGCTTATTTATATTAGCGAATAAAATTAAAAATATTGTTTAAAAATTTATTATATAAAACTTAACCGGTCCAAATCGTATATTTATAATAACTGTTACGAACGACTATGCTTTACCTTTACCGCATAAAACCTTGCAGTGTTTTTTATTCGATTTTACTAAAACTTTGAAAACTTCGTTACGAGTATATCGAATGGTTGTTCTTTAGCCGTTAAAATATCGGCCGCATTAGTATTAGGTATAATACCTTTAAACCGGTTGCCTTATCTATTTATAAGATTAAACTGTAATGTTATATAAATGTTTAACGTTTCGTTTACATAGTCTAAGCTTGTAATATATAAAAAGGAGGCGTTTTATAATCTTGTAAAATAATTTAGGCGGTCTCCTCGTCTTAGGATATTAAATAAGTATTATCACCTAAAGGTTTTCTTTTCCGGAGGTGTATTTGTAGAGGTAGGCGGTAAGCTCATTATTTACGCCTTAGCATTCGGTTACGTATATTGTAAAGTTGGCTTTTATCCGGATTTTAAATATGTAATCGGCCTTAAACAATCGTTTAACCCGAATTTATTCGTAAACTGGGTGGTTAGTAAACTAGTAGCCGATTTTGCCACATGCGATGTAGCGTTTTTGTAAACCCGCGGGGCTCCAAATATTTTTTTATAAGTATTATTATAGATATGGTGAGTTTCGCCTATTACTATATAATCGTTCCTACCCTTTATTACCAAGCTTTCCCCCTTAGTACTTCTACGTTAGGCGTTCGTTTTATTTTAGGTATACTTTAAATTTTCGATCCAAAACATGGTCGATAGTTTCAGCGAAGTTCGTTTTGATAATTTAACCTTCGTCTTTAATCTTATCGGTTAGAAATGCTAATCCGAATTTCGTTTATTTATACATCAAGTTTTTAAACGTTATTTTGAAACTTATTTAAAAGGTTTTAAAGTTCTTTTTCAGTTTTAAAAATATTAAGTCGAAATTTCAGTTTCCGCGGTATTCTTTTATTACTACTTGGATAAATAATTTATCACCTCTATTTCTGTTTGAAAGCTGTTTGGAATTTCAGAAACTTAGCTAATAAGTTAGTAAATATCTTTTGTATATTTTCATTAGCGTTTTTCCGCTGATGTTTTACAGATTCCCAGCTTTTACTAATCCAATCCTTACCTAAAAGCTCGGGGTTTATTTCTATATCGAAGTGTAAATTTAGACGGTTATAATATTCCATAAATGTATGTACTTATATGAGGTAATATATATACTACTTATTAAAATACCTAAATAGTATTTCGAGTAGGATAACGTAAAACTAAAACGGTTTAATATCTAGACTTTTGTATATATTAAATATTACACGTATTTTGTTATCGGGTGTATCATACGGCTCGTTGCTATCGTTTTCGTTTTTATCCCCAAGTTTGGCGAAATTGGTATGTTTTATAGGGTTACCTTTATTAGTAGAAAATCGATGCGGTAAAAGGTTACGGTCAAGATCGTAGTACGTAAGCATTAATCTATAGGATACTTATTAAAGTTTTACACCGCTTATCGTTTCTTAGAGTAGGGCGTTTTTTTTTATTAGAGCTACTTTTGTCGTGGTTTAGCTGGTTATTAACTGTATTCAAGGAGTGACTTTATTTTCGTTTTTTTTTAAAAAAAAAAATACGTTTCGGGAAGGGTTTTTTTTTAACCTTCATCTAGGATAATTGTGGCGGTACTTCCTCCTTTTCCGTCGATTCCTCCAGCTCCATTTCCATTTCGCGGCGCGTGTTCAGCCTTATTAAACGTTTCTTTTCTATTTAAGAAGGCCTTTTTCATTTCCGTTCCATCATTTAAAATAGGAGTTCCTACCACCCTTTTAGATAATATCTCTTTATAAACTTTATTTTCATTACTTTATCGTTTAATCACTTCGATATTTATATAAATTAGGTCGTTATTAATAGGACTTTTATAATGTGGCTGTTATTTTCACCGGTTTTATTAATACATTTACTTCGTAGTTGTTTTCGTAGTATTTTGGAAATCGTACCATCGATTATACTTTACATATCTAGCGTCTAATTTGGAAAATACCTTTTGAAATCTTCGAATTAGTCGCGCCCTATAATTTCACCATTATAGTAATTAAAGATTATGTTGATAATATATTCATTTTCCATAAAAGGGTTGAAATCCTTGAATAGTACCTCGATTTCGTTATTTAATAGGTTGAGGTCCAAATTCTTTAAAATGCTACCTCGAAACGACGTATATGTAAAAAGATATTATATAAATTCGTTGGATTTTGCTAAATCCGTTACTACTGGAACCATAATTATATTTGTGTAGGTGATTTTTCCGTATATCTATAATGTTAAAGCGGCGTAAATTGTTGCTTTCGCATCATAGTTGGAATTTAGATGCGTTTACGATTTAAAGAACAAGCGTATAAATACGTAAATAATAAAGAAATAAAGCGTCTAGTGTTTGCCAGTACAAATGAATTTTTGATAATACGTAAATAAAGCGTAACCACAGTCTAGTTAGGAGTTTTAAATTGGTTTTATTAGTGTTTATTAGCGTTATACTAGTTAGGCAGCTAGAAAAACTTCAATGTCGCAAGTACTAAGCTTAAAATACACGGTATAGGGCGAATGTAAGGGAGCGGATAGGGTAAATATAAGAGGGGAAAAGAAAAAATGTGGACGTGGGAAGATATATAGTATAATCCGGTGTGTAAGGCCTCGTTCGTGATTGATAGGCGGTTCGTATTATCGTATTGTAGTCGTTTCTAATGGTTATGAGCGGTTTAAGTATTATATTTGTAACCGTTTTTGGGTTTCACGAACGGTGTGAATATTGTGTTTGATACCGTTTTTGATCTCGTAAGCGGTTTAAATATTATTTTTTAGTTGGGTGGGTCCCAAATGAATGTTTCGAAACTTTGTGATTATAGCTTATATAATCTAATACGTAATAGGACGCTTTTTAAATAATGCCCGAGTGAGTTTAAAACGCTAAAACAAATTAACGGTTAACGTAACAGAGCTTTTAGTAAATAGAGTACTAATTAGTTTATATAGGTAAGGTCTTTACCTATTCACGTGAAATTCAACGAGTAAAATGGTAATCATAATATTGATATAGTTGTAGTAAAAGATAGATGAGTCAGGAAGGAGTATTACAGAAAGTGCATGCCATGGATGAGAGATTATAAACCACCTATCTGGGCAGTGTCTCTTTTGCTTTTCGTTTTGAAATACCTAATCCAGACCGCTCTATGCATTGCTGTGCGGTCTGAAATATCTATTCCAGATCGCTTTATACATAATACACTTTGTGTTTTATAAAAGTGTAGCCTGTAGCATGACATGTTATCGTACACTTTACAGGATATCATCTTACAATACAGTGAACTGCTACTTGACCTATATATATTATCTATAAAAGTATATAGTGATATCCACACAAACAATCTTTTCTTTTTTCCTTATATACTTATAACCTAGTAGAGATAATGTAGTAAGTCTGTATACATAGTCTTGTAATAGCAGTATGGTTGTAATACAAGTTGCAGAAATTTAAATTAGCAGATTTTGGAGTGATATTGTGGTTATAGTACCAGTTGTAAAGGCTCCAATTAGCAAATTCTGGCCACGGTAGTGATTATAAAGGTTCGAATTAGTTAATTGTAGCTGTAGTGGTAATTGTAATAAGGGCTTGATTAGTATAGTTAATTGGTAACGATATGATTGTTAATAGTGTCTTTTATTAACCCTAATAGAGGTGTGATAAAGCAGCCGCTGTAGGGGCGATTTTGTAAGGGTAATTATACCGTTACGTGTTTTGGGTTAGTATGAAAAGATTTATCGTTGTCGGTTGAGGAAAAACTTTCCATTCCTTTTAAAGGCGCGTATTATTATTTAATTCAAATCCCTTTTCCAATTTAACTCAACCTTTGTTTTAATTAACCGGTCAAACCGGCTTCAATAGATAGGACATTTAACGATCTCCTATATACTAACCTTACTTTGAAATAGATATCGTGTAAGTCCAGGTTTACTAGGCGCCATATAGAGTGCGCGCGCCATGTCGCCGCCGCCGCTATTGCTGCTGCCATCCATAAAACCATTACCACTATCAGTAATATCCCGCCCTCTTCGGGCACTATATCCTTAATCGCCGCCTCCCCGTGCACCGTCACCACCCTTCCGGCCCCCCTAAGCTCCGCTGCCACCGCTTCGGCCCCATTATCCTTCGCCGTCGCCGCCACCCCGTCTCCTGTTACCGTCACCTTTACCCCCTTTTCGGTTTCGTTAGCTGCCGCTGCCGCTGTTACACTTTTACCGTCCTTACCAATCTCCGCCGCCGTCACCACCTTTTTACAGGTTTTACCCACCTTTACCGCCGCCGCCACCCCTATACCGGCCTCGCCAGCCTTTTCCGCCGCCGCCACCCCTTCCTTTCCCCCTTCTATATCCCTCTTTCCCTTAAACTTTTAAGAGGAGTAACGAGGAGTTTTTAAGGTTATAAACCTTACTATTTACCTATGACTGAAAACCCCCTAATCTGTGGGGCTCTCCCGGAGCCGTAAACATAGCTTTACAGAGCTTCTTCGCGGTTTATATTACCTTAACTCACCTGTATATATACTTCCAATATTTTCGTACATAAGAGATAAGAAGCGGACCTATTTTGTCGCCTAAAGCTCCGTATCGTTAGGGTACACTGCGAGGCTTTTTTAACACGTAAAGCCTTAAAACAGCGTACCCGAGTCCGTAGCATCGGACCGCTAATAGATACGACTTAAGTGCTGTATATCGCGTCTGCGGCCGCGGGTAAGTCCGTTGCCAATTACTATGAAAGTGGAGGTCGATTAGCTCGTTGCCATTGTAATAAACGAATTGGCAATGGATACGCCTCTATTTTGTTAGTCTTGGTGCCATAAGAAGAGGCCGTATTACGCACCCGCCGACTTTATGGTAAATTTTAACCGATCCCTAAAAATTCCTTTTATAAAAAATACAATATGCGAGGCATTTCAAAAAACAATCGCGCTCGCAAATAACTGGAATAAGTCGATGATAACTGATACCAAGAGTTAACTGACGAATCAGGGAATTGGTAGCCACTATTGCTATTTGGAAACGCGGCTTACATATACTACATAGGTGAGTTTGACGATATTATCGCGTGTCGTTATAAGGAGAATGAAGACCCCCTTACGCTTTTGTACAAAGGTATACAACATAAGATGCAAGGTCATATCCTCGTTAGCGCCGGTAATATTAATGATCGCTATAGCTGTGACGCCAGCATAAAGGATGAGGGTAGCGAGGAAGATAATAGGAACGCGACAGCACCGCCCTTTCCCTCTCATTTTGACAGTAATTAGCTGTCTTTTTAGCAGGGCCGGCACGTCCGACCACTTAAATGTTATTATTTGCTCAAAACCATGTACTTGAAAATAACAAATATAAATTAAAATATATAAAACACAAGAAGATAGTAAGCCAAAATCTGTATAATATCGTAAATTAAAATAAAAAATAGTAAGTAGTAAAATAATTGGTAAATCCGAAGTAGGTAAAATAGAACGTAAAAGTATATCAAAAGCGATGGGAAGTTATACACTCAAACCGAAGAGGGCGAAGAGGGAAAAGGAGAAAAAATTATACCGAAAGTTATATATCAAATCGTGACGATAATTTAGGAAGGGTATGAAATGGTAAATCAAAATAATGAAGAAAAAGAGGAAGTTCCACAGGATCGAAGTATGTAAAATGAAAAGTGACAAAATATTGGAATCGATGCGAAATGGTAAGGTTAAGTAAAGGTATAAATCAGGGAGCGGCCTTAATAGCGCATTTCGGACCTCTTTGAATTAGTAAAAGCGTTTTAATAGCTTATTAAGGTCGTAAAACCTTTTTAACAACCTCAAAAATATTATATTTGTTGATACTAGCGTTTTTAATACCTCGTTCTTAGTAGCCTTGGTTATTACGTCCGATGGGTTAGATTTTCCATCGATTAATTTTCTTTTCTTGATTTCCTAGCATTTATATAAGTTATGTAAAGCTATAATATTAATTATCAAACATTTTTCGTTTTCATAACCAATTGAACTAAATACTTATAAAGTGAAAAAATGTTAGTATATATAAAGAAAAGGATAGAACGTAAACCAAGATTAAAAATAATCATCCGAAACGTCATCGTTATAGTAATACCTAAATCAAAACCTATAACTATATTAAAGATTTCGTAAGCTAAGACGCTTTTCGTAATCTTTTTACATAAAATCAATTTTCAAAAATAATATTTTCATGGAGCGTAAAGCCGTTTCAGGCCAGCATTTCGTTACCGAAGACTAAGACGAATCTTATTTACAAACTATAGTCGGAGTTATTAGCGAAAAAGCCGGTAATAAAAACAAATGGGTTTATAATACATATATCTAACGGTATGAATTGCGAACCGCGTTTCGGATTATATATTTGTTTTAAAAGGCGTTTTTTCAACATTTTTTATATATTGTTTAATGGGGCGGTTTAATATTAAGCGGTGACCAAAAGTTATATACCGCTTTCGTCTGTATAATAACAGTAATTCAAAGTTAAGTAAGCGCTAGAATTTATACTCGTTGGCCCGTTTTACATTATTCAAAACTATAAGGGCAATTTTATTTAATTTCCTTTTTTAGATGAGGTTTAAAACGCTGTTCCGAAAAGTAATGGTAGCGACATTAAAGTTAATTTTATAGTTTTTCGTCAAGTACGTTTTGCGTTTCGCTTTTAGGCCAGCCTTCCAAAGTTTCTTTTCTTTAAATACGGAAAACGAAGCGTTACACAACGTTAATATGTCGTCAGTTTATATATCCATTAGCATAAAGCCTTTAAAGCAGGCCGTTAACACTGATAAATACGGGTCGAAAGTTGAATTAGTTATCTCGAGCCGCTTTTTATAGTGATTTTAATAGGTATTATACTAGCAAACACCGGATTTAACTAGTTCGTAAAGTGGTTTTATAATACGTGAGATCGTATTAGGTGGGTGGTATTTCCTAAGATCTTTTGGTATATCGACATAAATACGTCGTTTAAGCCGCTTTTCAAATAAGTTATATGCCTTTGTTATATTACAAAGCTCAATATATAAGCAGCATAGTCCGTTGAGGGAGGTTACAAGTATGAGTATTAGGCTGTGGCTAACCCGTTATAATATAGGCGACTAGGTTATAATATCCTTTTTGCCATCGTTGTTGTAACTTTTTATAACTAAGCGGGTTTTTTCGTAAAACTTTTCGGTCTTATCTTGAATTTCGTGGAGAAGGTGAGTAGGAAAATTTTTATAGGCGCTGTTAATCGTTAAGTCGAACCTTTTAAACCCAAATATAACTTGGTTAATTAAAACAAAAATTTCTGTTTATGTAAATTATTCGAATAAGGCACCTAAGATAGTAATAATACTGTTGTGGCGAAACTTTAAGTTAAGCTCTCGGTTTTCCATCTCTTTTTACGTAATAATAAAGTTTATGGCAAAATTTCTGGAGAGTTTTCTGACATTTAAGCTGAAGGAGCGGCCTCGGCGGCGAGATGTAAATGGGGTTAGTATAAGCGGGCCGCTCTTATTTTGCGGAAGTGAGCCGAATTCGTAATTCTGGGGGTGGAATAAAATTAGTAGCGGTTAGGATTCGTCGTTAAGGGTATTGTTTCATTAGCGATTTTATTCGGATTATGGTTTTGGGCTGCTCCTTTTTCTTTTTCTCCTATATTTTCGTACTATTTTTCAGTGAAATTAACTTATACCGTTTAGCAATTTAACAAGTATATTTTAGCCTTTAAACCCATTAGTCTTCTAAAAGCCAATTTATCCGGCCTTAATTATCTAAATCAAAACCTTAGATTGTAATAGTAAGTCGAAAAGGCCAGTTTCGCGTAGGCTATTCCTTATAACTAACGTTTTGAATACATTGCTTTTAGCTCGTAAGGAACGAAATTCTATTATGGCTTTCACCATAACATTCGCCTTATGTACCGTAGTTAATAATGGTATAAATTCTATATAGATCCTTAGGTACGTATTAAAAATAAGGAGTATAAGGATAAGCCCACTTAGGCCAAAGATGTTGTTAACGGCGCTAACCGTTATCTAATGGATGTATTTCTCATAACTAGTGCTTTTTAGTGTTTTGGACAGTACCTTATACGCTCTTTCAAACGTTCCGTGATATCTTTTACATTTTCCAATGCCTTACGCGGCTTTTATTAAAACCTTCTTACACTCGTTACCGGCTATTCAAGCCTTAGTAAGCTATTCGGTAAAGTCGAAAGCTGTACCAGTGTCATATGTAATTCAGTTTGGGGGCCTTAGGTAACTGTTAAGCTAAGAGTTAACTAAAGCGTCTTAACAGTCTATAGCTAAGGCTTTTCGTGTAATTGGTTTTAATTTATAGTATATGCCGATATATAGGTGTATTATATTAATATAATAGATAAGGATTATAGCCATTCTTTTTCTTCTTTAACGCCTTGACTCCTAATTCAAGGTATAATTATTGTAATAGGTCATTTTACGCCTTATGTTCGTCGTTTTACCAACTGTTTCTTATATTACGTTGGGTAATATCCTTTTATAAATGCCGTTTAGTACAAAATTTTATCTTTTCAATATAGTAAATCGATAAGTTATACTATATCGAATAATGATTTTAGAAGGCAGCTATTCTTAGCTCCTGAAGTATTAATTCTTTACTTCGTATTTGAAATCGCAAGGCTTTAGTAATAAAGGGGTTAACTATTTCTCAAATATCAAACGTTCATCTACAAAATCTTTTATTAAAATTACCTAACATGTGAGGGTTTTAAGCTTTTCCCTTCCGGTAGTAAAATATAACCGCCAAAATGAATAAATTTTCCGTATATGAGTTTAGTTCCTTAACTAGTGTATTAATAATTTTGTTCTCAAGGCCTAAATAGATTTAGTATATCATAGCCTTTCTAATTCCTATATAGAAGGCTAGAATGGAGAATGAAAAATCTGAACTGCGGGATTAATACAGATTTAATAAACTTGTCCAAAACTAAGTTAATATTCTTTAAAAACGAGTCCTTTACAAATAACATCTAATTATCTTTACAAATCGTTTTTTTAATAACCATCGGTAATAAAAATAAGCGGAAAGACAAATTTAGCATTATTGACAACTTAATCTACTAGATCTTCATCAAATGTAAGAGGATTACACGAAGCGTACTAACCTTGGAGGTTTATAGTATAATAACAGGTTTCGAAGTAGGCATGGTATTGGGGGAAACACTTAACCTTATTACTAGGCAATTGAAAATTCCTCCTATCCCAGTGGTAATTTGTATATACTCGAGAAGCCTGTTCGAATACCTTTTGAATCTTGGAACCACCAGTGAAAAACGTTTGATAATCGATATAATAGCATTTTTTAAAGAGTATAAAGGAAGAGAGATTAAGGAATTCTGATGAATTAAAGGCAAAGACACTCCCACAAAGGCTATAATTAAGGCTGTTCCAAATAAAGCCCTAGAAAGGTTTATAGATAGCAATAGGCTAACCATACGTATGGAGAGCTACGTCAATAGACCACTTAGCAAACCTAAGTTATATGCCGGCGACCAGGGTTGTGGTGGCAGACTGGAAGACTGCCAGGGAGGTAAAGGCTGTAATAACTATATGTTTAACTGACACGGCTATAGTAGAGGTTTGTTTACGCCTGTAGCAAAAAAAAACCTTTTATAGGAATTGATAAACTCAAACCTCAGAGTAACAAAGCGATTAAGGTCAAATGAAGTCAATTCAGTATGTAAGTTAATTGAAATTGATAGGGGGTTAGTAAGTTAACGACTTCGCTATTTAATACAAACCGGAAAAGATTGGTCAACTAAAATGGCGTATACGCATCAACTAAAAAGCCGCCAGTATTGGAATATTACTATATACAATGTAGTAGGTTAATTTTACTTACAGTAAATTTAAATAAACTACAAGTTAAGTGTATTATTTGTATAGACTTACCGAATTAGGTGTAAGTCGAATGCAGTACGCTGCACTTTACACTAGGGTACGGTCCAAGTAATTGGCTATACAAATTACTGCGCAGACCTGTTAGCGGTCTACCAAACTTAGAATAATACATCTACCACTTAACCAATACAATACTACTGTTACTTCAACCAAGATTCGAATCGACAACTTTGCAAAGATCTAAGGCTCTACTAAAATTATTATTTTTAGACTAATAGATATGCTGAAAGAAAAAAATCAGGTTGTCAAACTCGTATTATATTATTATATTCTTAATTACTTAGAACAAATATAGACAAATGTTATTTATGTATTTTGATAAAGTATTAATTAAGAACGCGTATGATCATATTATTAATGGCAGTTTTTTTCGAATATTCATTCTGTTTTAAATTAAGTATTTTTTTTAAATTATTGCATTTTCATTACCTTTTTTAAAAACCTAAAATTCGTTTTGTAAGGAATTTTTTTCTCTGTAACATTGAACTTATAATAAATGTTGTTATTTGGAAAGTAAACCGTTAGCATAATAAATATTATCGTTAAATAGAATTCAGCACAAGTAATTGTATTTAGTTACATATTGGTAAAGCTTCCAAATTTTAATACCAATACAAAAAATTGACATCTTTACATCTAAATCTATTTATTATGGTAAATATTAAAGGAAAATTTACGATGATATTAAACCTTCCTGTCAATTTACAAATTTATTTCAACGTTAACGCTTTACTTTTGAAACTTTATAAAAAGTTTAAAAATAATTTTTTCACTCATGTGCTTTTATTGTCTCGATTAGTACCGTTCTAATAGGCTTTAAAAGATGATGAATAAAAAGGGGGAAAATTGTGGATAAATATTTGAATAGTCGTCGTTGTGTGGAAAATCAAATTTAATATTAAATTTATTGAAGGGTTTATATTTCAGAGGATGATAAATGGAAGGTCGTGGAAAATCTAAAACATTGTAAAGAACTTATTGAGATATACGAAAAAGCGATCCGCGAGTAGATTGTCTTATGAATACAATGTCTTAGAAGAAAGCTATTTCGTAAGAAAAATTTATCACGAGAATTTCGTGTTATGGAAATCTTTTCGCGTTTCATGTCTCTTGTTTCACATCTAGCATTTCACGTATCGTGTCTCGGGTCTCACGTCTCATATCTCGCATCTCGCTTTATCATATATATTATAAAATGAGAACATTTATTTTCTTCTTGGTCTTGAGCACTTGTTGTACACTTACATGTGGGGATACATACATGAGCTTACATGAGGAAGGAATAGAAGGAAGAAAACTGGGAAGACACCTTCATATGACTTTAAATGCTCAACTTTCGCTGAGCTTCTGATTCTAGCTAGTTTCTTCCTCTTCCATCGTGAGAATATTACACTGTTTCAACATTACGTTACTACCCTACCTGCGTAACAACAGAAATATGGGGTATAGTACGCGGATATTGATCTGTAAGGTTTATATAGATTTTTTTCGTCTTTTATATTTCCTCTAATAGCGTTGTCCTTTTTTTCTGAGGCGCTTTTATCGCGGTTAGGAAGGTTGTCTCCTATATGTACCTTGGGAGCGTTGTCCTCTTTATTTAGGGCGCTTTTTTCCTGATCCAGAGAGCTATCTTTTATATATATCTTTATATTGTTACCATTTATATATGCCGTTCGGGAACGCCGTCCACTTTTCCCAAAGCTCTCGTGATTCAGTCGGAAGGGCTATCTAATATAGCTAGAGACTGGGTGTTAATATAGATACCGAATTCGTTGCAATCGAAATAATTATGTTTTCTGTTGTTTTTCATATACCCCTTGGGAGCGCCGTCTATATCTTTTAGGGCGTTTTTAGCGAAGCCAGGAGGATTGTTTATCTTAGCTGTGAAGTAGATGTTTCCGTAGGTATCGAATTACTCTTTCGTCGAGTGGCTCGATTTATCCTTCATAGGGGGTAACTCTTGTAGCTTATCCTTTGTTTGATTTCAAGTTAAGGGTAATCTTTGTGAAAAAGTTTTTGTAAAGCCCAAGCGAAAAATAATCTCATTGGATTTCCCTCCCTTTAAATTTGAGTGCAAAAGGGCCTTTACGGCCCTTTTTCATTTTAAATCCGAGTCAAAGATGATCATCGTGACTCTTCTTCCTTTTGAACACGAGCGCAAGATTATCTCTGCAGCTCTTCTTCTTTTTTAATTCGAGTGAAAGATGACCTTTATAGGTCTTCCTTCTTCTGAACCTGAGTGAAAGATAACTTTTGCCGCCCTTTTTCCTTTTAAAGTCGAGTTTCGAATTGACCTTCCTACCCTTACCCCTTTACCGTAAGTCCTTCACTATACGCTCGTAAAGTGTTCCTACGTTGAGGCCCATTTCGCCAGTTTTCAATAAGTTGTTTTTTATGCGTAACCAACCAATATACCTTTACAAAATTCACTTCCAATATCTCTTTATCTGTTCAATCTAGACTTTAATCGAGCTAACCCGTTCTAAGTAATGCTTCTATAATACGACCGTTTTTGTCACCGGGAATATTAATTCGTTGACTGAAAAAATATGCCTATAACACGTTCTTAATTGAATAATTCATCATACATCACATTATGAACATCCAATCCGAAAACTCTTCACGTAAATCATCGAATGAATTAAATCCTTAAGTATTTGCGTCCTAATAGCCAAAAAAATATTTTGGAACGTACGTATTCATAATTCTAAGATTCAAGTCTTTTATGGGGACTTTGATATCTTACAAATTCAAATCACCAAACTTCAAAACGCTTTTCCGAAACATTGTATGTTAATCCCAAAATTGCATTGTAATGATCACACTAAATACCCATGAGTATATAGAAGGTATCAGAGGGTTTATATTATCAAAAAGGTAGCAGAGGTGCTGAGTGAATAATATCGCAACCGTGCAAGTAATGATCAAAAGCCGTGAGGCTATTCAGATGTGTAGACTGAATACTTAGATTGACAACTGAAGAGTTGTGAAGGAAATGCTATCTATGTGGTGATGACCATCTCCTTTTATCCTATAGCCTTCATACTATCTTTAGTACTGGATCGTCTGGATCGCCTTGCTATCCTAGCGATCCATCGTTTAACCCTTACCCTGGGTTTCTTAAAAAAGAGATGTTCACCGCTTAATTTGTTGGAAATTATACTTTTAATGGCGCAGCTGACTTCTGGCCTATTTTATAACCTGCAGTTGATCCTTAGGTTATAACATGCGTGTACTCGTTAGAGTTATCCAAGCTCGTTGTTAATGAAGCTATAAGTATGTAAATGCGAAATATATCGAAGCACTTTAAAATCTATTATAGTCGTTCCTAAAACGTACTGCAATGCCTCAAAAGCTGTTATGATCGATTCCGAAATATACGTAAGCGGTTTCAATAGCCATATAATACAATAACAAGGATACAAATACGCTTAAAATGATATAATAAAAAACGTTTCGAAATGAAATAATCCAAATACAAGTATAAGAAATAAAATACTCTACATAAAACTATGTAATATATATATAAAGAATGAATGAAATGTGACAAAAATTTACAACTAAGGCGTCTAACACTAACAATACGTGAATATAATACAAATAAAATATAACCTATCGTTCTAAACTAATTAATTAAGGCTTACAAGCATTTTACCAACCAAGTGATTAATAAACTCAAACGAATGGTATGTAATGAAGCAAACTAATATAAAGCGAAAATAAAATCGGGTGTCGGATATCCGAGTAAGAGGGTTACGTATATGAGTTGAAATATTATATGTAAGAGTAAAGGTTTTGTATAAAAGCGCAGGCTATTGTTTTAGGTGTTTTTTTTATTTTTGAATGGACGTTTCGATAGCTATTTCAAGCGCTCTCGAAATTTGTAAGAACTCTTTGGAAGTTGTTTTGAACGTTTTACTTATTTGTACGAGTGCTCCAAAGGCTATTTTGATTGCTTCCGAAGTGACAAAAGTTATTTCCGAATAGGTCCCAAAAAAAAAGTTCGAACCTTAATGGCTTGTATAGCCAATGCGATACGTTATAAAATGCTTTTCAAAAAGTGTCTGGATACGTCTAAAACGCTAATCGAGTTGATATTAACATAAGGTGGTTTTTATTAGTCCAAGAGCACCAATATAATTAATAATATCGTACTAAAGTTATTCTATTTAAAGCCACTCTGGGATTTAAAATCTTTCTATGCTTCCAGGTGTTTCTGATAAATCGTAATATAAAAACACGAAACAGTTGAAACCGTTAAAACATCCAGCTATAGGTCTTCAACTAAGATTCGCCTCTTTTTTCCTACGCCATGTGTATTTAACCGAATCTAGGACTAATCGATGTTAGTTAGGCCTTTACGTCAAAGTATTATAAAGACAATAAAGTATTCAAAATAATAAAATAATTAAGATAGATGTTAGAGAATAGGGAAAAGAATCATCCAGAAAGTGAACGCCTTAAGTGAGAGCTTATAAGCTCACACTTGGAACGTTGCACTCTATAATGCACTCTGCAAACATGCTTCCTACAGTATGATACGCTATCATACACTCTGAAAACGTGGTCCCCTACGCTAACTAACTATAGTGATATCTAATAATATCCACATGTGGAGTAGATATAAAAACAAAAAAGAAAAAAGATGTGCAAAGATTCGATTTAAACCAATACCTATTAGCATTAGTCCTTTATTAATATTTTTCAACGTTTGCAGCAATGACCAACTAAATATACCTGTTGGAATTGCATTCAAGTGTAGTGCAGTAAATTCAATTATACTGCAGACAAGTTGAATGTGCTAACTGAAAATAAATTGAAGTGGAGTACGCAATTAGATATTTTGCACAGGCCAAAAAATTTACTATACAAAGTAGTGTGTAGACCAGCTAGTAGTCTGCTAAACTTGGAAGAATACATCCAACACTTAACTATGTGATAATACCATTACTTCAACCATGATTCGAATTGACAACGTTGAAACGTTTAAAGGCCTATCAACACTGATCAGTACTTACTAGGTTAAGCACAAATAAACTAGGTAAAATAAATAGCTACTTTCTGGTTACGCTTTCTGAAATTACAAAGTTAAGGAAAGATTCTTACAAAAGGCCTTTACTAACTAAGTTGGTTTTTAACGACAGTAAATAAAGAAAGCTTCTGAATTACGTCGGATTTTTACGGAAGTTTAAAGGTAACAATGGTATCTGTTGATAGACTTTTCCTGTATTAATACACCTTTAGACGTTTCAACGTTGTCTATTCGAATCTTGGTTGATGTAACAGTAGTATTGTGTGGTAAAGTAGAGATTGCATTGTTTTAGGTTTGGCGAACCGCTAGCTAGTCTACACTCCAATTTGTAAGGATAATTAGTTGTTCTATTCCCTATTCTGAAGTGAGCACATACTTCATTTGACTTACAACCAACCCACAAACAATACAGTTAACTTGTAGTTAATAAAATTAACTTATTAACAGTATAGTTTACTTAACTATACTATAATTGAATACCTTTTACAAACTGGCAGCTTTTTTTTATATACGCGTATAGTAATATAGCTAACTACTTATTTGTGGTAGTTTATAAAATCCTTTCTCGTCCACCCAGTAAATCCCTGTCAATTTCAGTGTGTTTCATATCCAAATTGCCTTTAATTACCTTTTTTCGCCGCATGGTTCTGAATCTCGATTTTATCAACTGTAATGATCACACTAAATACCCGTGAGTATGTAGAAGGTGTTCAGAGGGTTTATGTTAGCAGTAAGGTAGCAGAGGTAACAAAAGGTGCAATATCAAGACTGTATTCGTGCAAGTGATGATCAGAAGCCGTGAGGCTATTCAGGGTAGACTGAATACTTAGATTGACAACTGAAGAGCTATGAAGGAAATACTATCTATCTTGGTAATGAAAGTGTCCTTATATATCCGCGCCTTCATACGTCTTCAGTGTAGGCTCGACTGGCTCGATACCGAGTCCATCGAGTCTCACACCATGCTGACCCTAACCCTTGTGTACGGTGTGTCTGTTGTGGATCCCTGGTGCCTGCCGAGAGGCTGTGTCCAACCGATTTCCTTCGTTATCTGCTGCGGGGCCGCCGCTGATGCGCCCTGCAGAGATTTTATGACCCAACATCAACCTCCGTACACAAGTTTTCATTTATAAACTTGTATAAACCTTAAACTCAACCATATTGATTAATTAAATTGCCGAATTCAATTCCCTAGCAGTTTCCTAGTTTGCTTTAGTATCCTTGCTTTCTTTTTCTTTTGTCGTTACACAAGTTAAAATTACCAGATGGACTTTTAACATACCTTGCGATACGTATAGTTAGCTTAATACTGTTTATAAATCGTTTTAAAGTTTTACTCAGTATTCATTTTGTTAAAACTTTGGCCGGATTGGTTCTTCTATTAATTCACTTCAAAGTTTCAATTTCTCTATCTTTATAAACTTTCCTAAACGTTGTTACGTAGGTAATCAGGCGTTCTTCATTAATTATCCCTAATTTCATAAATTTTTCGAATTTACTTCTCGAATCGATATAAACAAGAACTGGAATATCTGAGATTTTCAGTTACTTGATAACGATATTGAGGGTTTCCTATCTAGCTACACCAATATTGAGTAAACGATTATGCCGTAAACTTCGAAATGAAGAAATTTTTGTGTAGCTCTTTTACAATTAACAAAGTTTAATAAATTAAGTTACTTGTAATTTTGAATACAGTGTGTAACAATTTATTCTTATTAACGATTATTATAAGAAATACGATTTATAATGTCATGCTCATGTGATTGATGAAGAATTTGTCCTTCCAAATATCAATTTAGTTCCCAACAGTTTAATAGGAACAATATTAATCCTAAAGTTAAAATCAATCATTTGCTCATCCCACATTTCATTCAATTGAAAATAATCTGTATTCCTTTGTTTTTGATTTTGTGCTGCGATTAAAAGATGGTATAATACCTCGAGTTGGTACAGAGTTTCGATAAAACTATTACAGGCGTATTGCACCAAATACTTTTTAACCTTTGCTATATTAATTTAGTTAATGATATCCAGTTGACCTCTTAAACATTTTTCGAGTAAAACTAAGGTAAAGGTTAACATTGTTAACACCATACGCACGGATTAATAATCTATCAAAGTTTAGGTATTTACTATTTTATTGGTATAGCTTTAAACATTACAATGTTGTCGATTCGATTTGACGAAGCAACATTAGTATTACGTGATCATGTGGTGGATGTATTATTTTAGGCTTAGTAAATTTTAATCTGGTCTACAAACTAATTTTTATGACTTATTACTTGGCCTGTGCCCTAGTGTGAAGTGAGCGCATATTGTATTTAACTTGCAGTAAATATAGCAACCCCATAAAACAAAACACTCAATTTGTAGTCAATATAGTTAACTTTAATGTAAGTAAAGTTGACTTATTACAATGCAATTATAATTATTCCAACATTTGCGGCTTTTTGTTTTGTATGCGTACGCCAGTATATTTGATATTTTTTCCCCGGTTACCACTGAATTACGCCCTCTTCAACTTGTTAAACCCCTACTAATCCCACAGCCAAATTGACTCCAATTGCGTCCATTTTCCCCACAGGTCTTAGTCTCGACTTCATCAGTTCCTATAAATGAGTCTTTCGCTACAAGATAATGTAAACCCACAACTTAACCATATTAATTAAAAAATCGGTATCTTCGTCTTCATTTCCCTGGCCATCTTTTAGTTTGCCAGCATATATTTTTCGCCAGAACGTGATTTGACCTTGCTAGGTAGATTGTCAATCTAGCCCTCGATATATATATTTAGCACATCATCATTTACAACCCCATTAAGGGCCTTATTTAACGACGTTTTCGTTATAGTATTAGCGAGATTGTCTTTGCCATCGATTTATGTTAATTACTTTATTTTTCTATCTTTATAGGCTTTACTAAGTGTTATTACATTAATTATTAAGCGTTTTCCTCTCATGGTTCCGAGTTGTAAACGGTATTCGAATAGGCTTTTCGAATTGACATAAATTATCCCCGAGATGAAGGGAATTTTTAATCACCTGGTAGCGACGTTTATTGTTTCCCATAATGTTATACCAATATCGAAGCCATCTATCATATAGTATACCTCCGAAGTCAATACGTTTCATGTAATTCTCCTATATTTGACAATAGTTCAATAGATTAGGTTTCCGACTATATTAAATTAGTTCCATTGTCTGTTTTCATTAACAAGGGTTATGAAAAAGCCGATCTGTAACGATAAATTTGTGTTATTTATAAAGAAGCTATTTGCTAAGATTATCAATTTGGATTTCGATTGGTTAATTGGTACCATATTAATCCCTCGATCCAGGTTTTTTATGTGCTATTCCGGCCTTTGTTTAATCAGTTAAAATCTTAGTTCATTGGATTTTGTATTTATACCATAATGAATAAATTATAAAAGGTTCTCGGTTGATAAAGTGTAGCGATGTAGATGTTACGGACGTGTTGCTTTAAGTACCATTCAGCCTTGAATACGTCAATTTTGTTGTAAATTATGGTTAATTTAACGTCCTAACACTTTAGAATAAAATTAAGTGAGGTATTAATATTAATTATATGGATTAACGATACGTTAAAGTTAGATTAGTTACCTTCCATTAAAGTTGAGACAGATTTATAATTCTAAAACTTTAAGTGCTTAATCTCTTACTATTCTGATATTATAAAGTTGTTAATTTAAATGAATAAGTTATCGTTAGTTTATATTTATATAATGCCGAAGTCTTCATTTAACATGACTATTAAATACGGGTTATAGGTTAAAACTTTTATGCTTAGCTTCGATATAAAGTAAAATGCTTTTCTTTACTTACCTAATTAGTATACCGGGTAAAATTATATAAAATGTTAACAATTTTATATCCATTTTTTAAAAATGTTTAATATATACGGATTTCATTACTAAGGACATCGTATAAGTCGCTTTTATAGTTTTTATCCTTATTTTATAACCTTTAGAAGAAGTTAAATTTCGTAAGGTTACTTTTATCAATAGGAAAACTATATGGTAAAAGGTTACGATAAAGGTCGTAATTAGTAGGAATCAATCTGTAAAGCTTGTATTATCGTTTTAAGCCGCTAATCTTTTTTTCGGAAGTGCCGTTTTCGTTATTTAGACCGCCTTTACTACGTTCGAAAAGGGCGTTGATTGTATTAAGGAAATATTCTGGATTTTATATCTCTTCTAGTATGCTTATAGGGGTAGATATATGTTATACCCAAGTGACTAATAATATCCGCGGTCGTTTCTCTTTTTTTTGAACTCCGTATATCTTATCTAAGGCGCGAACATGTCTTCGAAGCATCGTATACTCTATATACGTACAATTTCTTCATATTATTCTTTATTCGTATCTCTTTTACAACCTGATTCTTATATTCCTTTATGTAATGTTCTTCTATAAAGTTTGTTTTCCATACGTCCTTATTTTCTTAATTTAATAAGTTGTGAAAAAGGAACGTATCGAATGAGGCTTTCATGAGGCGATTGATTCTACCTTCTAAAATATAAATGCCTCCGCTTTGTTGATGTACCCGTAGTATTTTAGAAATCGAGTTATACATAGTATAACATTTTTTTATCGGTCAGCTTAAGGGTCTTTTACTGAAATTATCCAATATATTGGGACTCTAAACCTTTTTTCCAAATAAGAAAAAATTACGGTTATACTATAAGTGTTTACCGCATAAGGGTCTAGGTCTTTAACTGGTATATCGATAACCTTATTTCATAAACTTGAGTGAATATTTTACAAAAGGTTTCTTCCAATCGCCGTATATTCAAATAAAAGTTTTATATATTAGCTAACGTTATTTTAACTTGTTATCAGTAAAATTACAATGGATATAGTACGAAGTGCATTAAAGCGTTTGGGAAGCTGATTTTTACATATATCACAAATGTTAAATTGGTATAAATGTTGATTCTATGTAGTGGTTAACATTAAGATATATTAAAAATATAGTATTCAAAAGAGTTTAGAAATGAAACGGTAAATATGAATATGTAAACTAGAACGGTTGAAATGCAGGCGTATAATCTATGAATTGAAGTAATGAAATGTAATAGAGGGTTTGAAGTAAAGCCTTTAACTCTTACTACTATAAATAAAACGCAAATAAAACGTGATTAAAAACTAATTGTTTGTTTTGAATAAGCCTTGCAATACTTCATGCACACTATACCAGTTAAGTAACTAATAAACTTAAACGTTGTAAGTAATGAATTTAAATAAGCGGTTTGATGTAGTGTGAACGAAGGAAGGCGAAATATATTATAGGAATGGGATAAAATGCACAGAAATAGGTATTGAAAATTAAAAAACAGTAATCGTTTCGAATGTTACGCTTATCGTTAATAAAATATACCGAAGAGTTTCAAAATTTAATTTAGGATAATTATATATATTTGATAAGCGGTTTGGATATTACTTTTAGAGCGTGAAATCATTATATAAGCGCAAAAAATATTGTATTTTAGCCGCTTCCGGAATTTGTAAACGATTCGGATATTAAGTTTAAATCGGATAGGTCCCAATAAAGGGTTTCAGTTGGTAGGTGGTGTGTAGAGCTACGGTTGATATCGTTATGTTGACGATACGGGTTTTAATTTGTTATGTAGTATAAAAAGGAGTGATCGGCGAGTTATTACGTTTCTTTAAAGCCGGTATTAGTATCTTTATGTTAACTGATAACCTTAGGCTTATTTTTCTCTTTTTACACTTTTTTCCTTTCAAATTTTATAATTTATTTAATGTAGTTCCAATTAAAAGTTGTGGGGAATTATATATAATACATTACCTGTTTTCATATAATTTAGGTAACAATATAGTATATCAATTAGTAATTCCATTTTCGGTAAACAAAACATCTCTAGGCGTTTAAATTTAAAGGAAATTTGTTGAACTGGTTCAAATACCTTATAGAAAGAGAATACCCTTTTCTGTAAGTGGCTAGAATACGTCTTTGGATCCGAGCTTTTCGTTAAACGTATTAGTTGGGCGTGTCGTACTTTCGGTCTATGTAGTACGAATAAAAGGGTTTTTTTATCGTCGCCTAATTTTGGAGCTTAATAGTATATATTAGTCGAGTCTGAAATTCGAATTGTTACAGTCACTAACAAGAAACGCAACTGGCTAAAGAACCTTTTGTAAATGGTATTAGTGTACTATAAAGTGAATTTAAACTTTTTATAAAATGTAACGGCTTGCTGAACCTGCTGGAAGAAGGTGCTTTCACTAGTTTCTACGTTCCCTATTACTTATTCACAAAATATTAGCCTGTTGGAAAGGATTTAGACGTTGCAACTTTGTCGATTCGATTGGTCAAAGTAACAATAGTATTGCATGGTCAAGTGAGGATATATTGTTCTAGGTTTGGTATACTGCTAACCGGTTTTCATAGTAATTTATATGGCGAATTGCTTGGGTCATACCCTAGTATGAAGTGGGCGCATACTGTACTTACTTTGTAGCCAATACAGTAGGCCCACACGAAATAATACATTCAGCTTGCATTTAGTATAGTCAACTTTACTGTAAGTAAAGTTAACCTACTGCACTATAAATACTATTATTCCAATAAGTCTGTTGAACATCTAATTAAAGAGGTTCATTTTAACTTCCGGTTTTTTTTGTAATCTAATATAAACGATTATTTGATAATGTTTTGGTTGGTGTAATATCAGGTAAGTTTAATATAATATTCGAAATAAACTCTAATATCATCGTAGATTTAATGGAAGGAGGAGCAATTAGTTAGGTTCCAGAGGTAGTAATCTTTAGATTAGTCGGTAAGAATATTAGGAAACGACGAGTGAAAACCTGGTAATTTTACTTTTTTCTATCGGTAAATGTTGAAAAACGGGCGTAGTTTAACGTAAAAAAGGTTACACAGCTTACCGTCATACTTTTTATTTTCTTTCTGAATCTTAACGAACCTGATAATTACCGTATGATCCGTATTTACCTTAGAGACGTATCGAGGGGGAAGGGTAATATACTGGTCGTAGGGATCCTTTAAATCCATCGACTGATACTAAGTTTAATAATAGTAGGTAGAATAATTACCTTTAGTCTATTTTAAAGGGGGAAAGCCAATAGTTGCACTTATAATAAGCTCACTTATAAAGCTATTTTTTATTTAGTTGTTAAAACTGAACGTACTCAGGAGCTTGGGGGAAAGGGACTTAAGAGTTTCCTCCGCGAAGGACTTAGTAATAATCCTTTTGGTATTAAGAGGTATGTTAAGGTTTTTTCTTCATTGACTGGTAAATTTGGAGGCTTACGGCGTATAAATTAATTCAATACTTACGTCCAAAGATATTAGACTTGATTTTAGGTAAAAGGTTTTAGAAATTTTTTTGGGTTGAAGTAAGGCTTGACAAAAATATGAGAGAGCATTGAGGAATACTATTGATAACAATGCCCTTAACATTTCCTACAGTCTATTTTAAGTCCTTATCTATTACGTATTTCTATAATAAGTAGGCAAGATTTCTATATTTCCTTCTTTTCACAGGGAGGTCAACCCTTTTACTAGCTAGTTTAGTTTTGAGCCTTATTTTAACTTGCTCGTTTATCATATTTAAGATATTGAACATTTATTCATTTAACTATTTGCAAATATTATCGAGGGCGATGGGTCCCAAATTTCGTTCAGGAAGGTCCAAATAGAGGAAATGGTGGCCGATGTAATTTATTTGGTATTTGGAGGTAGAGTTTTGATTAGGGTTCATTTTCCAAAAGTCGTTGTCGAAACGCTTAAAAAACGTCAATCAGAGGTTTATGATCTCTTTCTTTCGAATAGAATTGGTAATAATATTAATTTTATTTTTGCCTAAAGATATCGTAACGAAAAAATAAAGGGTATAAAGGGAAAAGAGGTGGTGTTGAGCAGTAGGTTGTAGGTTTGCCGTAAAGGTTATTACAGGTTTAAAGTCGTTGGACTTAATAGTTTTTACGATTTTGAATTTATAATAGTAATACCCGTAATATTAATGGCCGTAATAATACTTAATTAACCGTTTTCTAACTTAACTATTTAGTTATTTTTAAGATTTTTAGATGATTAATTTTAATGCTTTTAAAAAGAGTTTATGAATTTTTTTGTTTTTTTTAATTATAACGATATCATCGCTTACCTATATATTGCTTCGAATAGTTATACAGCTTATGAGCCTTCCCTATTTGCTGTTACCAATAGATTCATAACTTATCAGAGCTTTGCGCAATAATATTTCCTTTACCTTACCGAAACAAAGCGTGACAATAGGAAAACAGCATTTTCTTCTACTTAGCCAATCTGTGCTTAACTTAATAAGCACTGAGTAGTGTTGGGAGAACTTTAACTTTTTAACGAAGTCGATTCGAATCAATGTGGTCGAAGTAACTGGTTCTGTATTGAAATTAGTTGTGGTTGAGTTGTAAGTTCTAAGTTTGTTAGACCGCTAGCTAGTCTGCACACTAATTTGTATGGCCAAACGCTTTGGTCTCTGCCTCACTTTGAAGTGGGCACCTATTGCACTGCACTTTCAGTCATTATAGTCAAATCCCACAAATTACAGTCAATTTGCAGTACATACAATCAACTTTACTGAAAGTAAAGTTGACTTGACTGTACTTGATTTAACTGAAATTCCAATAGTTTCGAAATTTGGTAATTGAAGCTTACGCAACTTAAAACGTAATGAGACGTTCTTTAAAAATTTCTCCGATACGTATAAAGTATCAACTAAATTAATAGTGATGTAACTGGGGTTTTAGTAGTTAAAAGGTACAAACCGAGTTAATAATTTCGTATTCAAGTAGTTCTTTTTAAGGTTTCTTTACTTTTATAGTTTTCCTACACTTTTACTTATTTATTTTAAAGTTTAGTGTTACAACACAGATAGTTGAAACCGTTATAGAATCATGTTATATGTATTTAAGTTAAGTTCGTCGTTTTTTCTTAGGGTATTTATAGTCGACCGAATCGGCTAATAATTTGTATCGGTAAGGTTTATTTTACCGGGGACCTTAATTTAAAAGTAATTGTAAAATATTCATAGTATGTATTTAATATAAATAAAAAGATTCAATGGAAAAGACGCATTCGCAGAGTGCACGCCTTAGGTGAAATCTTGTAAGATCTTATTTGGGTAGTAACACTTTACCATATACTTTGCCAATCTCCATTCTAAGTAGTGGCACTCTACCGTATACTTTGCTAATGACCCTTCTAGGCAATGACAAACTATCATGCACTTTGCAAGAATGCACCTTGCAGAGTAACACATTACCGAATACTCTACAAAGGTGCAAATTGCAGTATAGCCGCTTACTAACTATAGAGATATATGATAATATCCACACCATCATTTAATCCTAGTATTTAATATCTCCCTACATACTCCTTATAACCTACGTATTGAATTTAGAAATATTATACAAATATACACGTAATTTGAAAAAAGATCCAAACGTCGTATTTACACCTATCTATAAATAAAGCTCTAGAAACACTACCCGCCCGAAATAATATTATATATCACGAATCTATTTTACGTAATTGCCAAAACTAGTGTATATTAGTTTAATACGTATTCAAAACACCATGAGGAACGCCTACAAATAACTAACTCTATCTTGAAACATTATCCATTAATCTTCACAACGTATTTAAAGGCATTCGTAATCGTTTAAATACAAATGTACTATACGTTTATCATGTATAATACGCCAGGTTTCGCATGAGAAAATAGAAAACTTGATAAACCAAGGTAAAATTAAATTTTTAAATATACATAACAAAATGAGGCTCGATTTAATTGAACGACGTAACAATTTCATTTTAAAATAACATCCTGAGGTTTATACCAAAATGGCAGTTGAAACAAGTTGACCATATTAACAGAATCAATATAAAACGCCCTAACAAATACCGTTATCAACTTATACATGGAGCTTAAATCACATTAATTATACAATCTAAAGTGACCTTGAAACTATTTATTATTACATAATTTTAAACAAAACCGTCGGATATCGAATACTAAACTTCAAATAAATACCGTAAATAATGAATCATAAGCCTGAAGCGTAGCTTGTATTTTGTACCCCTCGACATACGAATGACAAAACTATTAATTTTTACTAACAGTGTTGGAATAGTAGTATTTGCAGTACAGTAGATAAACTTTACTTACAGTAAAGTTGACTATACTGACTTCAAGTTTAGTATATTGTTTTATGCGGGATTACCGTATTGACTGCAAAGTAAGTACAGTATGCGCCCACTTCACGATAGAGCATGCGATAAGCAATTGAACATACCAATTACTGCACAGACCGGTTAGCGGTCTGCCAAACCTAGAACAATATATCTACCACTTGACCACGTAATACTACTATTACTTGGACTAATAGAATCGACAACGTTGCAACGTTTTAAGCCCTACTAACACTAATAAGTGTTTATTGGGTTAAACATATATTGACTAAGTAAAAGAAGAAGCTACTTTCTGGTTACAATTTACGTTGACAATGGCGGCTAAGGCAGAGGAAAGATTTTTACGAAAGGCCCCCATAAATTGCGACGGTTTTTACAGCTGTAAGTAAAAAAGACTTTTAGGTTGCAGCGGTTTTTACAGCAACTTCAAGGTAGTAACGGTATCGCTATCAAAAATACCAAGAAATCTTTACAAATCTTTTTCAAAGATGTTGAGATTAACTAATAGAAATCTTAAAATTCGGCAAGTTGGTAAAAGGCTAAGTTATTAATACTACAGGTGTTACTAATATGTAAGAACGACTAAGTCCCTACGTCAAATCACCTATAATAACAAACGACTGTCAATCTTACCCCCTATACCAAATCTTTACCTTTACTTTACTCTTTGTTTTTCCTTACGCCAATTTAAACGCTAAGATCGCTACTTTAAGGGAAAACACCAAGAAATACCAAGTTGCACCAAGAAAGCTACATCGCGTAACCTCACTCCAAGTCACTAAGTCAACAAGTTTCCACGCAACTTCTCGCCAAAACACTATGTCTCTCACCCACCAAGTTATACACCACCTGGAATCTTAAGATGGCACCTTCCCAAGACTTACTAAAGGCAATAGAAGTTCTCGGATCTGTCTCTTCCAAGCAATACGATGAAGATCTTCAGAGCTAAGATGCCAACGAAAATTTAACGGAGAAACATCTGGTTAACTTCATCGGCTATTGCATCCTTAAGTAAGATAGCGGTAAATAACTTGACCATGTCGACCTCTCTTTTCGAAAATTTTCGTTACGTCTTTAACAACTGGACCATTGATATACATAAAAAGGTTTAAAAAGTATGAAGTTAAAGCTAAAAGCGAAACTTAAATAACAAGGGATTTAAGTACTAAAAAAGAGTTCCACCAAGTATGCAAAAACCTTTTTAGAATTAACACAACTTGAGGAATGCCTTCAAAATCTACGACCTGAAGAAAAGCGTATTAAAGAACCTTAAAGCTCTTACACGCGATTCAGAGAACCTCTCCTCCATCCTTCCCTCCAACCTTAACTAAGTTAAGCCTTTTTACGCGTTAAAAATAAAAAACTTATTAATCTGCTTAGTATTCTAGTACCCCTATATAACAATACAGAATACGCCTTTAACGGCGGAACAGCGCGTAAATCAGTGGCTTCCAATACCGTGAAAGGAATCTATATCAGCTTTCTACATCAGTTAATTAAATAGGATCGTTAAGCCTCTTAAAACTTTTAAATTACTATTACCCCCTTGCTCTTTAATCGTTAATTTCCCTAAAAGCCTTTTTATGATAGGTTTACTAACACGCGTAAGTTTACCATTGGTCCTACTACAGGACTTTATCTCTCGGGTTAGGCGATTACCAATTACCCTTAACACTGTACTTCAAAGGTTCCAAGGCTTAAAATACCAGAAAATACTACTAATAAAGACTGGGATAACTATCGCGACTTATCTTTAAGACCTGTCAAAACGATTAATATTAATTACTAACTTCTTACGGACTTTTCCAAGATTTGAAACGAAGTAGAAAGATATAACAAAAAGCTTTACAACCTCTTTAATACGAAGATAATGCCCCTTTTAAACATTTGTAAGTAAATAGAGGTTATCCCTTCTAGTTTTTACTTACTATTTTCTAAAATACTTGCAAGATACGCTAAAGATTACTACCTGATCGTTTTAACTTAAGTAATTATCCTTCACAAAGTTTACGATGATATGAAAAGATATTTCAAATACGACGTTTACTTTACCTAATATTATACGAATTGTGCTACTACGAGGTAAATTATAATAATGGCGAAGAAAAAAGAGGAGTAAATACCGATAAATATATTAAATCAGATGCTTGACAAGTTGATGTTATACTAGGAAGTAATTGGAGAAGCTTGCGTTAGCGAAGCCATAGTTCGCGAACACGTATAGGCAGTAGTTACGGGCATTAACGAGTTCGAATACGTATTATAGCGCCTATATACCACATGTGAAGGCTTTTTTAGCCAGTTAATCTCCTCACCTATAACGGTTATAGCGCGTATACTAAATTCGCTTGGTATGTACCTTTAAACCAGTAACTTCCCTAAAGTGAATGAAAAAGACTTTGTGGTAGTTAATTGAGTCGATTGTAAGTACGGTTACGGGCACTTTTAACGTTTAAGGTCTAGTTTATCTACCCTAAACTAAATGTAAGAGCTATATTAGCATTAATAAGATTAAGATTTAAACGTACCTGTTAACCGTAAGAACTATTGTCGTAATTGTGGTAAGAGATGTTGTATTTGTAGTAAATCTGGCTATTAGTTAATTCGCTACCCACCTGCCTAATGAACTAACGAAAAGGTCATGTATTACATTTAGTATTCTCTTACTTTTAAATAGGATTATTTAAACTAAATCGTAAACTTTAAAGACGACGAGAAAATTAATGGTAATGATAGCCCTAATTAAGTGGTACGAAAAGATTACTCCTAACACGATCTAGTAATTAGCCGACTATATCTTCCCATACCGAATAGGCGGTGAAGATCCTTACTTTTACTTTAACTAAGCCCTTAACCTCTTTTATATCTTTAACCTCTACTATAGTTACGTGGACAATACGTTTTAAGGTATTATACCAGATATATGAGGAGTAAGTTATTTAACAGAAGACTATTCGCAAAACGTGAAAATTCAGAGGGAAATTAGTATGAACATTAAGATTAATTGTTATGATACTAGCAAAGCTAAACTTGGCTTGTGACCAGGCGAGTAATTATCGTTACTAGGAATAAGAGTAATTTAAACTATTATTATATCGATTAGATTTTACATTCTTAAGATCTTTACTACTTCTTTTCTTTGCTTAAAGGATATAAAAACCCTCGATGTTAACGTTAACGTTAACGTTGATAAGCTGGCTAAAACCGGTCAAATTTTTTCTGTTGCCTTTAATTGGAGGTATTTATAGTTTTATTTTTAGACCTCAAGTTGATGGTATTAAACTTAACGGAGCCGGAGATACGCTAATTATGCCGGTGTTTAAATTACACAAGCGTTAATAGGTTATACAAAGTTTTAAAGTCTGTAGAGTATGAAGATAGTGAATACTTGACCTTAAAAGTTATTAAAAAGCTTTATTACCATTGCTAAACGTATGCCTAACCCCCCCAAATAATTAGGTTTACACTAAAAAACGATGAAATTTTCATTGTAAGGTCTTCGTTAATATATTTTACTTGGATAATAATCCTATCCTTTATATGATTAACTTTATGACCTCTTTCTACAGAGTTAAGTTTCTAAAGTCTCTTTCGAAAAAAGATACGGAGAAAACGCTAAAGATATTGTAAATGAATACGTTTCTGTGCCTACCTGACCTCGTTGTCTACGATAGCGGAACCAACTTTGCGGCGGCGGAATTCCAAAAAGAAAAAGCCAGGATAATAGGTATTTAATGTAAGCAGGTTCCTGTTAAATCCCATTGGAATATTAAAAAGGTTAAAAGGGTATACATACTACTTCGCCGTGCATATAATATCCTTACGTTGGAAATTGGAAGTTTTACGGATCTGGAGGCACGACTTTGGATAGTGGTAAAGGGTCTGAACGATACTTTAGACCTTAATGACCTAATGATAACGCTACTGGTCCTTGAAGCGTACCTATTCTTGACGAGTAAATCTCCTCTATTGGTAATTACTTAAAAATGAGCTTTGTTTTATGGAAAAGCACTACAGGAACTCCGGAAGGAATTGGTACGTTGACATATTAATAATGCCCTTAATACCAGAAACGGACCTATAATAATAGATGTAATTGCTTTACCATTACAAAGTAAAATCCTCTTATGGCGGGAACTGGGTAAATGGAAGGGCCTATATAAGATTTTAAGTATCTCTAATTTTAAAGTAGTTGTTAAAACTGTTAACAGTCTTGTAAAGTTTCGTGTTACATAGGTTAAGCCTTACATAAGGGTTATTATTAATAAAGACACTTAAGCTAAACAACCTTGTTAATACTAATCTCCTCGAACCGTTGTTGATAAGCCGATAAAATTCTGTCGACGCGAATAACCCTAAAGGAAAAGAATATTAAAGAAGATAAATATATATTGAGCCGAATTAATAATACTATCTGGGTAAGTATAAAGGAGAAAGATAACGAAAACTTGACTTTGAATCTTTGAGTATAAGATATTATGAAAACCTTCGGCAAACTTTTTGAGGAAAGCGATAGGTTTGAGATTAACAGCCTATTAATTTAAAGAGTTATATAATTTGTATCTGTGGATATTATCATATATCTTCATAGATATTATATTTAGGTATCAGTACATTACGCTGTAAGGTACACTCCTGAAGTATGATACTATCATGTGTCATGCTACAGGCTGTATTCTTGCAGAGTATATGATAACGTAACACGATTCAGATTATACTCTTATGCGTGGAGCAGTCTAGAAGCAGGTATTCCAGAGTGGTACGCTCTGAGAGAGGGTTTATAAACCCTTACCTATAACGTACACCTCTGGATACTTTTTCTAACCATATATCTCAACTTACTTTATTTAAATACCAATCATCTTTTGATTACTCTTTTATTTTCTTTGTTTCACATGAACAAGTACTTAGACCCTACCGATACTGATCTGTAGTCGACTCGGTCGACTACAAACAACCTAGAAAGAAGAGATAGACAATTGTTGAATACCTATAGCGGGACGCTATAATGGTACCAACTACCTGTGCTTTAATAATACGCTTTATGAGAACTATATGGAAGTGTGGAATTACGCGGGAGCGCCGAGAAACTCAAATCATTACAAGACTATAAGATCCGAAGTGATTTTGAAAAGATCAGCCCCGTTCCATCAACCGCCAACTTATATTAACGTTCTAAACAATTAACCTGAGTCCTTTTTAAAAGGGCGTCCTATCACGTATCAGGCCACATAAACCAAAATACCGAGATTCGGAACCTTTTACTGGGATGTACCAGATACCATGCTACGTAAGCTAAGAACACCAAGTTTCGGAACCCTTCGCTGGGACCCACCCGATTTTTGCCTTAGCCAATATTAGTTGTATATAAACAATCAACCCGATCGCCTCAGCAATATCGGTTGCACATTAAACAACAAACTGATCCCTCCACTAATTTCTGCTATGGTACGCCAATAAGGACCGACTACCAAACACCGGATCATATAATTACATTCCCTTTGCCTTACCCACTTTTCTACGTTCGCCCTATATATTCTATGTTCAATACTTGGAACGTTTTAAATTTTCCTAGCCGCTTTGCTAGTGTAGCGCTATTAATCGCTCACAAAACCTTCCTACATTCGCTTTATTTTTTATTTTCGTTTGCCTTGTTTGCTTTAAGTTTATTTGAGTTTTCCTAGCTTTTTGACTAGTATAGCGCTACTACGCTATAACGAAACCTTTTTACGTTCGCTTTTTAGTTCCGTTTCCCTGTTTGTTTTAAGCTTATTTGAGTTTTCCTAGTCGTTTCACTTGTGTGAATTAGCAAGCGCTAAATATATGATGCCTTCACTAGTAACGGACCTGGCAAAAGTTAACGAATATATGGAGTACCTTTTTATACATACGTCGGTTCGAAGAAGTATCCTTCAATATTTGGACCTTAATTTCTGGGATAATAAAATCGAGGCTTTAGTGAATGATTTTGATTCCTATACGGCAAATATATATGTTATAAGAATAATTTTTGATTATTACAGTGGCGAAGTTAAAGGATGCTTTTTATACGACGATTTCAAAGAATATTTTGCCGACTGGTTATTAGGCATGTGGCGAATGGTAAATGGTACAATTGCAATAATACTGCGAAGATAATTACAAAGCAGAGGTATCAATACACCTAATGGATACATCCATATCGCAAAAAACTTTGTCTGTAACGGCTCAGCTTACACAAATGCCGAAGTAGACGAACGAGAAAATTATAAAAGGAGAATTTGTGGAGGAATATTACCTGTAAAAGCTGAAGGAAGGCCTGTATCGGCCGCAAAGAGGAAGAAGACTACAAGAGAAGAAAGGCCTAGATACACAGTCTGAGCCGCAGCCGCAAGAAGGAAAAGAAAAAGGGCTATAGGAGGAAGAAGAGCCAGATTTGCCACAAATACAACTTCCAGCCTACCACGAATCATAAGATCTACCACACACGCATTTTACAACCGACCACAAATCACAAAATCTGCCACAAATACAACAAACGAACCACTCGCTTATTTTAAAATCGGCTACAATTACAACATTCACGCTGATCGCTTTAGCAAAATCTGCTACACCACACCAATTGGAGCCGATACTTTAGGAGGAGGAGTGACCAGATACTTTATACGTAACTGTGCCTTTACAAAAAATTAAAAACGTTTCTGTACCTACGAAAATAAGTCACCTACCCACGAAAACAAACCACCTACAGCAGTATTTCACTGCTTTCACTTACGTACAACGTCCTAAATTACGTATTTAGAACATGTACGTTACTTTTAACACTTGCTACAACTATCGACGTCATGAGAAAGGTCACGTAACCTAATTCGCAATATTAATGCTTCATTTTAAGCAAAAGAACGAAAAAAAATAGAAGTTTTTCTTGAAACGATGATATATACTATTATCACTACTGGGTCCAGAATATTACCTACTGTCACTATTAACTAAGAATATCGCAACGACTAATACGGACCGTACTACTTATACTGTCACTACCTGATTACGGATAAAAACCAAAGCTATACTGTTACTACTGGATACGGAACGTATAAAGAAAGAAGAAAAGATTGCCTGTATAGATATTATTATATATCTTCATAGAGGGTATATTTAGGTAGCAGTACATTACGCTGTAAAGTACACTCCTGAAGTATGATACGATCACTTGTCATACTATAGGCTGTACTCTTGCTAAGTATATGATAACGTGACACGCTGCAAATTATACTCTCATGTGTAAAGCGGTCTAGAAGCAGGTATTCCAGAGTGGTACGCTCTGAGCGAAGGCTTATAAGCCCTCACCTGTAATATATACCTCTGGATATTTCTTCTAACCTTACATCTTGACTTACTTTACTATAATACCGATCATCTTTTGATAACTCTTCTACTTGCTTTGTTTCATGTGAATAAGTACTTAGACTCTACCGACAGTATCAAAAGATGATTTTAAAGTTTAAGACCTAAATGCTATGATCTTTAAGTCGAGGATTATTTACGAGGTTAAAGATAAAATTACGGGGCGGCCGTACAAAAAATGAGGTCTAATTGCTTCAAGATACGGTAATAAAGGTAAAAATTAGATTCTTATATAATCGTTAACGATTTAAAAAATTAACTAACACCTAGTAGTTGTTTTGGTAGTAAATTTACTAATTAAGATTAAAGGTATATGTACACTTAATAGTTGAGATATAATATAAGTCTAAACGTAGTCAAGAATAGACTTACAGCGGATTATATCATTAAAACTATTATATGAAATACGGCTTATCGAAACTTTAGGAACGGTAATACGATATATCAAGATTTAATACTAATTATCTAAAGTAGGCGTTTACTGGTTTTTAATTTACCAATCGTATTTTAAATCACGACTAGATATTAAGTTTTCAATATACAACCCGTATTTACTGGTAACGTAAGAAAACGACTTCGACTCAATGTTTATATAAATTAACGATACTTTTTTTGTTGGAACGGCTGGTTTTAAGGTATCGGAATAGTAGGTAATTCGAAACTTCAAGATCTGAAACTGTAAGCCGGTTACGACGTTGGCGGAAGGTAGCTTACTTGACTTTAATAAATCGTTAATCCGTATACTTGGTGTTAATGCCAGCTTTAGCTTTCGTTAAAAGGGTTAAGGTACTAACTTGGCTATAATCGACAAGATTAACGAGAATAAGGTCTAACGGTACCTGAAACAGCGTGCTTGTAACAGCTATATTGCTACCTGTAATGATCACACTAAATACCCGTGAGTAAATAGAAGGTGTCAGGGGGTTTATGTTAGCAGTAAGGTAGCAGAGGTAACAAATGTGCAATATCAAGAAGATGTTTGTTCATGCTGTAGAATGATCACTAGCCGTTAGGCTATTTAGGTGTATAGACTGAATACTTAGATTGAAAACTAAAAAGCTATGAAGGAAATACTATCTATGTGGTGATAACCATATCCTTATATATCCGTACCTTCATACCATCTTCAGTACTGGACCGCTGAAGTCAATGTCGCTTCCTTCGGTCCCAATGTTGTCGACTGGACCGCGAGCGGTCCTGTTGGTCCAAACCCTAACCCTGGGTGCTTACATAAGAGAGATCCTTGGCTTGATATGTTGGACATTAGGCTTCTGATAGCGCAGCGGACCGCTGGCCTATTTCATAATCTGCAGTTAGTCCTTAGATTGAAAAATCTCCACGTTAAATATTACCAAGTCCTATATAGATCAAAACCTTAAGATTTCTACTGTAAGCGTTCAATTCAAAGCTATTACCAACCTTATTAAAAAAGAAGTAATTGAAAAGTTTGGAACTAGTTTAACCAAATTTCATGATGACCACCTTTAGGAGCTAGATGTTAATAAAGAATTAACGGAAAAACACCTTACCAATTTTGTCGGATACTTTATCGTTAAATATAATAATAGCTATGATCCTAACCGTACTTTTAACAATTATCGCAATTTTTTTAATGACTGGATAATTGATACGTGGAAAGCAATTTAAAAAGGGATTAAGTTAAAATTTAGGTTCAAACTAGAGGAACGAGGGATTTTCGTTTAAGTACAGGGCGCTACGACGTTAGCTTAAGCCCTCTTCGACGTGGCTTAGCTTGAAAATGCCTTTACAACCTACGACCTAAGGGAAAAGCTATTAAAGAACCTTACCGACCTTAAATGCGATCTAAAGGACCTTTAATTTACCCTTAGTTAAGTTAAGCCTCTTTATACGTTGGCGATAAGCAACTTATTGACTTGCTCGACAGTTCAATACCTCTACGTAATAGCTCGTAGTATGTTTTTAGCGGTGTCAAAGCACGTGTAACAGCGGCTACCAACGTAGCTAAAAGTATTAATGTTAACGCTTTATACCAGTGAATTAAATAAGATCGTTAGAATTTTTAAAACCTTTAAGTAACTATCTCCTCTTAGCAATTCAATCGCTAAGTTCCTTAAGAACCTTTCCCCTTTAGATTTATCTACGCGCGAAATCCTACCACAGGTTTTCTCATAAGACTTTACCCCTCAGGCTAAACGACTAGCAATTACCCTTAACACCGTACCTCGGACTCTCTAAAGTTTAAACTTCCAAAAAACACCATTTAAGGCTAGGATAACTATAACGACCTTTCCACAAGATTTGTTAAATTGGTTAACATTAACTATAATTTTTTTACGGACTTCGTTAAGAATTGGAATAACCTAAAAAAGTATTACGGGAAGCCCTAAAACCTCCTTCACTTTAAAATAATGCTCTTTTTTAAAATATCTGCAAATGGATAAAGATTCCCTCTTTAGGTCTTTACTTACTATTTTCCGAAATCCCTATAGGGTACGCCAAGGACTATTACTTAATCTTTTTTATTAAAGCCACTACTTTCCGCGAAATCTATGATAGCATAAAGGACTACTTCGAGTACAATGACCACCTTACGTAATATTATATAAATTGGACTATTATAAGGTAAATTATAGTGATGATAAAGAAGAAAGAGAAGGAAACACTGATGGATGTTTTCAATTATATACTTAATAAATTAATGTTATGCTAAAAAGTAATGGAGAAAGCTCATATTAACGAAGTCATACATCACAAATAGGTACGTGTGGTAGTTTCGGGCGTTAACGAGTTTGAATACACCTTAAAATGGCTAGATACCACCTACGAAGACTTTTTTAGCCAATTACGTTTCTCGCTTACTATAGTAATAACGCGTACACCAAACTCGCTTGATATGTACTTTGAAACTGGCAACTTTGTTAACGTAGATAAAGAAGACCTTATAATGATTAACTATGTCTACCGCAAGTATGTGCGCCTATAACGCCTAAGGTTTGGCTTATCTACCTCGGCCTTAAACTGGAGGTAGCAACCACGTTAGCGTTAATAAGGCCAAGATTTAAGCGGACTTGTTAATTACCAATATTATTTTCGTAATAATAGCAAAAGATATTGGATTTGTAGTAAGTTTGGCTGTTGGTTAACTTGGTACCCCTTTGCCGAATGTAATAATAAAAAGGAAGTATATTATGCCTAATACCCCACTACTTTTAAATAAGATTACTTGAATTAAATCTCAGGCTTTAAAGGCGATGAACCAATTAACGCTGTTAACACCCCCATGTAAATTAATTAACACGAAGATACTACTCTTAATACGACCTAGTAATTAGCCGACTACACCTTCTTATACCGTTTAGGTGATAAAGACCTTTATCTTTGTTCTAATTAAGGCTTTGACTCCTTATACACCTTTAACCTTCGCGAGCATTACGCGGACCACACGTTGTAAAGTATTATGTTAGATATAGGGGTAATAAGGTACTTAATAAGAGGTTATTCATAGTATCTAACGTTATAGAAGGAAGTAATATAGTCATTAAGATTAATCGTTAGATGCTACTAAAGCCAAAATTAGCTTTGGATTAGACGAATAATTATCGTCATTTGAGATAACGGTAGTTTAAACTGTTATAAAAGCAATTAAATTTCATACCCTCAAGTCCTCTACCCCCTTTCTTCTTTATTTGGAGGATATAAAAACTTCCGGCGTTAACGTCCACGTTAACGTAGATAAACTGGTTAAAAAAGGTTAGAGGTTTTTATTTGCCCTTAAATGGGGGTACTTATGGTTTTATCTTTAAAACCCGGAAGTAGTGATATTAAACTTAAAGGAGTCAGAAATACGTTAACTACACCAGTATTTTAACTATCCAGCCGTTAATGGATTATATAAAGTTCTGAAATCCATAGGGCATGACGATATGGAATATTTTGCCTTAAAAGTCATTAAAAGACTTTATTACTATTGTAAAACGTATGCTTAAGTCACCCAGAGATTTAAGTTTATATTAAAAGACGATCAAGATTCTAACTACGAGATTTTCGTTGATATATTTTACTTTGATAATAAGCCTATTCATAACGTTATTCAATCCAAAACCTCCATTTACGGGGCTGAGTTTCTAAAGTTCTTTTCGGCAAAGGATATATAGGAAATGTTAAAGATACTATAGATTAACACGTACTTAGGCCTATCTAACGTCGTTGTCCATAATACCGATACCAACTTTACCGCGGTAAAGTTTTAAGAAAATACCAAGATAATGGATATCTGTAGATATTACTATATATCCTCATAGATAGTATTTATAGGCCTAGTGGCAGTGCACTGTATTGCAGGGTACACTCCTGCAGAGTACACGATAACGTGTCACGCTGCAGACTGCACTCTTGCAAGACGCAAAGTGCATCATACATGGATTGGTCTGGAATGGATATACCAGATCGAACGGAAATGCATGGATTGGTCTGGAATAGCTATACCAGACTGAATGGCAATATATGGAGCGGTCTAGAGTAGTACGCTCTGAGTGAGGGCTTATAAACCCTCATCTGTGGCGTACACCTTTAAATACTTCTTCTTTACATTTATCATCTTTTATACTATAATACTAATCTAACGATTACTCTGTTTTATACCATATTTTACGTAAAAGAATAAAGTTTTTAAATCTTACCGACACTAATTAATAGCCGAATAGGTCGACTAAAAATGACCTGGGTAAAAATAGATAAATACAAGTTGAATAACTACAGCGGAATATTGTAACAGTCCAAACTACTTGTATTCCAATAATTGGTTTTCACAAAAATTACACGCCGACTTATATAAAAACTATAAAGGTTAAGTGATTTTAAAAGGGATAATTTTAATATGATACTATTAACCTTTGTCTATCTTTATATCTACCAAAATCCTTATTACGCTTCCATTAACCCGTATTTGGCACTTTGACGGACCCGAGCACTTTTTGGACAACATCCTATTACGAACTAGGCCACGTAAGCAAAAAACTACTAAGTTTTGGAACCTTTAGTTGTGACTTATCCGATTGTCAACAACCTAAACCGCTCCCTTAACTCAAAAGTAGTTACGTTTATACCATCCGAACCGATTACTTTGGTAAAAATGGTTATGTACAAAGTAACCAAACCGCTTACTTCACGAAGTTCGGCCAATTTCTGAACCCTTAATTGGAACCCATCTGATTTTCGAAAACCTAAACCGCTCCCTTGATTTAAAAGCGGCTACATTTACATTATCCGAATCGATCGCTTTAGTAAAAGCGGTTACGCACAAAGCAACCAAACCGCTTAATTTACCAAGTTTATCTATGACACGCCAATTCGAATCGATTACCGGACACAATTTAAACACCAGTTTATACAATTAAACTCCTTTTACCCTATCGACTTCCTTTACGTCCGTTCTAAATATGTAAAGTTTACTTATGTTCGCCTTGTATATTTTAAGTTTAGTACTTGTAACGTTTGAGTTTTCTTGGCTATTTAACTAGTATAATTCTACTCAGTGTTAATAAAATGAACTCAAATTTTATGAATTGTTTGTAGTTACGTTTTACTTACGTTTTATTTGAAATTTATTCGTACTAACAAACGTTAGTAAATATTATTTTAACCACTTTAATTATTTTATTTACTTTATATCTGCCGTTTTTAAGCATCCAAATTCAATTACAGCCTAAAATCACTAACTTAAACCGTTTCAGTATACTAAATACGTACAGAAACCACTATTTCCAATAGCTCCGAAATACCTATAACCAAGGCTCCAAAACTAACAACATTAGAGGAAACCAACGCTAACTTCGATCTCCTAGTCGAACATATGGGAATCAGAAAGGTCATAATACACGAAATCGACCTGGTACTTGAAAACAACACTATCGATTCGCTAATTAAGGAACTAGAATCTTATATTGTAAATATATACATTTTAGCTGTAATATTACGTTACTGAGAGTAGAAAATCTAAAGACCTAATTTAGTAAATAATTCCTATAAAAAATTCGGTTTGGATATTGGATGTATGGCAAATAGTGAATCCTACTATTGCCAAAGCCTTATAGGTCAAACTATGAATCAGATTCATCAATACCTCAAAGGGTAGAAATAAACGTCTTGTGAAAGCCCTATTCGAAATAACGTAACTTTTCGATGTACCGGATTAGGAGGATAAAGATTTATACCTAACGGAATTTCTAAAGTGGTGTTATTTTACGAAGCATAAAAAACTATTGCTAAAACAACGGGAATGAGGCATAAAACGACCTAATTTTGTATCTACGCCTAAAGCTAAAAGCAAAGGCTACGAGAAGTATGAACAACTATAATCCTTATTTACCACATATATATAATATACCATTATAACGATATATATTGTAAAATAAAACTAAATATCAAAATATTTCCTGAACAATAGAAATAACCCGTTCGGTTATGGCGAAAACGGCCGAAATACCGAAAATAGCCCGATCAATCATAGAAGGATCGGCCATAACACAGAAAATAGCCCGCTTTAGAAATTAACAAGCGGCGTGAAACGCTAATACGTACCTTACAAACTAATGCCCGCCAACCATAACCCCTACTGTAACCTCCTACCGTACCGTTTTCCAATGGATAGGAGTAACTCCACGAAGCTAAACAACTTTTCTAGGCTTTAGGAAGGGACGACGATTCCAACGGTAAGACGTACAACGTATTTAATCATAAAATACGCTTTATACTTCACACATATAAGAAATTAAATATTGAATTATTACAATTTCATATTGTCTTACCTGGTATACTGTTTAGACAAGTTAAAAAATAGTATATATATCACTTTACGCAAATGGATATAATGGTAAAGTATTATAACCGCCCTAAATCCCACGTCGATACGAAAATCAACTACGAACTTCGTGATAAGAATTAAACTAATACGACTTGGAAATCCATAAAAACCCAATAAAAAAACACTGATAAAAACTCATAGGAAATTCTTACCGCCTAATCAGCTAAGTTCCGAAAATGCTAGACAGTCTTTAAACTAGAAAATAAAGGTAACGAGCTATGTATTTAAGTAATAATAAAAGCTAGTCGCGGAAACCCATATTTCTATCTTACACTTTTTAAACTAGAAAAACACCCAAAGGCCTTTTATACAAGTTTTAAAATATCGCTTAAAACCTTTATGCGTTGATAAACGAGCCTCTGATTAATATTTGTAAAGGATAAAATTAAAGGCGAAAGCCAAATTACCAAAGTAAATCTCACCAAGACTATTTACCACGTTTTGAATCGAAGATTTAAGGTTTATCCAAGGTAAAACGAACGCCTAAAGTCTAGGTATTAAGGAAGGAAGTTAGGTAATAAGGGATAGGGACAATCGTTTGAAAATGGAAAAAACATACCGCGACTACAGCAATACTTGCGAAAAAGAATACGAAGCTCTACGGGTTTACAAAAGCAATATATCGTATATGGAAAAGTCGGTTATTAGTTTACAAACCACCTTGCTTATAAGTAAATTCGAACCGAACGACAATTTTTGGCCGAGTATATATTTAAGGATCGAATAAAAGCTAATTTTGTAACATACGTAACCGAGTGCAAAAACACAAATAACGGATTCAACGCCTATACTTACGAATATATATCCGAAAAAAAACGACTTTAGGTATAATGATTATTATCTATTAGCTTACGACGATAAAACCACCCCACGTATCTTTGACGGCTTTAAGAACACCTCTTTCATATATATTACAAGCCTAGACTATATAAACAAAATATTTAACGCCTTTATGGCATCGCAATTCACGCTTTTTAACAGATACGGAAACATTTTTCAGGGTATTATACCTGATATTGACGTAGCCAAAATCTCAACGGCCGGAAAGCGACAATTCGATGCGTTTATAGCGAAGTTTTCGAAGTTTCAGCTAAATCGAATAGGAAAACACCAAAACATCTTATTTGGTAAATATAAAGCGTTATCGTTCGAAGCGGTCGTTATAAATACGCGTTTCAAACTGATGAAGTATTACGTAATAAACTTTAAAATACCATTTTTACTCTTATTAGCTAATATAAATTAGTTCGAAATTAAAGTCTGGAATAAGATCAACCAACTTGTTTGCGCCTTAAATAATATATCCATTCCGCTCCGACTTCAGTTTGGCCACTTGTGGGTTTCCCTCGAAACACATATAATTAAGGTTATTTATTTAACTTAACCGAAATTACGGATTATATACCGACAATTTGGACACCCGGTTGCAAAACGCCTTTTACGCCTGTTTTATATCGTAAGCAATACAGATATAGGAAAAGATGTACTTAAAGCTATCGAAAGATTTTTCTATAAGTACTATTTACATTTATAGGCCCTACGACGGTTCAAGTTTCGCCACTAAAACGAATTTAACTTTAAATACAAAGTAATTGTTGATATTATATATCTAAATAGCTAATCGGTCTTTTACGCTGTCGATGCGGTAATATTTTTTAACCCGCCAAATTTATACAAAACTCTATCGTTATAAACTATTAGAAGACTTTGGCTAACTATTAGTTTAACGTCAACTTAGGGCCCCCAAACTGGATTACAAACGACGTTAACACGACCTTTGACTTTACCGAATAGCGTATTAAGGTTCAGACAACCGGTAACAAGTGTAAATAGATTTTATTAAACGCCCTATAAAGTATTGGAAAGTGTAAACAGTATTACAGACCGTTTAAAAAAGCGTATACAATATTATTAAAAAGCCTAAAGAGTATTAGTTTGAAGGAATTTATCCTTTAAATAGCGGTTAACGCCATTAACAACACTTTTGGCCTAAGTAGGCTTATCCCTACGTTCCTTATCTTTAATGTTTACCTAAGGATACATGTAAACTTTACCTCATTACCGTTTATGGTATAAAGAGCTAATATTATAGCGAAAGCCATAGCGGCATTACGCTTCCTATAGGCAAAGAACGATATATACAGAACGTTAGCTATAAGGAATAGCCTACATAGAGCTAAAGTTTTGAATTTATTGATAAAATTTAAAGTTTTGGATTGGAAAAAGAAAAATGAATAAATTAACCTTTGGGGAATTGATGAGTTTACAGGCTATAATATATTCATTAACTTACCAAACAGTATAAGTTCGTTTCGTTAGATAATTATACGTGCTTGTAAGAAAAAAGTTAAGAAAACGGCTCCAAACCATAGAACGAATAAAACCGCCTAAAAAAATACCCTTCAAAATGACGAATTTAAACCGAACCTAACATTAACCTTAACCCAAAAACACGATTCTAGACCAATTACATCAGATAAAAGCGGCCTATTTATATTAATCTTACCAAAACCTCGCTACCGAAGGTGTCCCCTCAGCTTAAAAACTAGGAAACGCTCCAAAAACTTTGCCAAAAACTCCTCATTACGTAAAAGGAAATGGAAAATCGAAAGCTTAGCCTGATTTTCGTTACGAAGTTATTATCACAACCTTAGGTACCCTATTTAAATAATTCACCTAAACGGAAATCTCTGCTTTAATCGACTAAAGTGTATTTATTTTCAAACGTTTCAACCTGGTCATTCACGGTAATCATAGGATTTTTCCCACCCGCCACATATACGAAGTTAAAAATGAAACCGGAAACCCTTACAAAAAAAACCCGTCTAGTCGTCAAAGAATATAACAACGAAGGTGAAAAGAATATTATAACCTAATCACCAACGTTATAAAAAGATAGCCATCGCCTTATTATTACATTCACGGCCTTTCTCAACGAACTGTATAACCTATATATCGAGTTTCCAGATATAATACAAGTATATATATAATCTGAGGAACGGCTTAAACAACTAATTTACACCGATATACCAAAAGATCTTAAGTAACAACACCCGCCTAAAACGATCCTACGTATTATAAAACACTTTGAGACTTAGTTAAAATCAGTATTTACTAGTATAAAACCGATTAAAAACATTATAAGAAACGACTCGGAATAACCAACTTTACCTTTAACTCATACCTATTAGTATCGACAACCCATTCGAAGGGTTTTATATTAATAGGTATGTAGATGGATAACACTTTGACGTTATATAATACCTCGTTTTTCGCATTTGAAGAAAGGAAACTTTTAAAGTCAGGTTCAAAAGCGAAACCCAAGACGTACTTGATAGAAAAACACATAATCTATTTTAATAACGCCATTATTACCCTTCGAAACGACGTTTTAAGCTTTATAGAAAAAGATTAGTTAAATAAAGTTGCTTTTGTAGTTTTAAATAAAGTAAAACGGGCCGACGAATATAAATACTAACGCATACATAGCGTTGAAATCGCTTCTATAGTACAGCTAAAAGTAACATTTAACCTCTATATCACCGCATAATACCAAATCGACTAGACAAAAGATACATATAAAGCGCTTAATAAACGTTTTTTATAATATATATATAGCTCAAAACTCGATTTACGATTTATACCGCTAAATATACGAATTACAAAACTATTTGTTTTTACTAACGACTTCTTCGTTAATAACAGCGACTACAGCTTATAAATAAACTTCGTTCTAGTTCTCGGCAAAGAAATACCGGCCCGAAACGGCTTTACTCTTCGTGAAAAAAAATTCTATTAAATCTTTGCTAAGTACAAAAGGGTTACGAAAAGTGTTCTGGCGTTAGAAATCTATAACATAATTAAAGGTTTCGATTCGGGTATTACCATAACGATAACGGTCCGAATAATTATTTCCAACCTGAATTTACGCCCCTTCCCTTTTATCGTATATACTAAAGCCTTTTCACTTGACGAATATTTGGTTAAACTGGGTATTACGAATAAAAAACAACTGATAATTGACATTATAACTTTGCACAAGTCGTATAAACGATGAAAGATCGAGGAAACAAGGTAAATCGATAACAAATCTAACCTAATGGACGCTATAACCAAAGTTACCCTAAAAGTAGTATTAAAGAAATTTATATTGACAAGTAAACTGTTAGTTAGGGTTGTTGGAAAGGCTTTATGGCCCTAATTGACGCGCCACTGTTCGCTAATTTAAATCGGCCCGTACTACACCATTCGCTCCGATCCCTGATTTTACCTTTGTTTAAAGCTACCATTTCGTACAGTTCTTAATATTCTGCCACTCCTTATTTTATACGGTTCAACCTAACGAAATTTCTATTTTTTCTATTCATTTTTATTATTTCGCACCGCCCCTAACATTTTATCACTTTTTGTTTTGTCCATTTCAAACCTACTAAATATCGTACTTTTCCCTACCTTTTCTATTCAGTTTTACCACTTTTTTCCGCTCCTAACGTATTAATATACTTCATTTTAAAAATTTCGATCCTACTACGTATTTCGCTACTTGATTTTCTTTTTTTTAATCTTTTTATATTTAAAATTACGTTTATTACTTCAAAATGATCATTTTATGGATAGCTATAATATTCCTGTATAACGTACTACATTATAGCCGGGTACGACGACCCGACTCAAAGTCATTTATCTACTATTAAAGGAAAAGGGTGACGACGTCGCGTCCTTACCGTCCTCCCCATTGATCTCTCCCTCTATGCTAATGTTACCGCTATTACCGCTATCGACGTTATTAACGCCAATAAGGATATGGCCTTATGTCTTTCTAGTTATACACTTAGGTAAATGCGTAAAGAAGGAATTACCCTCCTTACGTTGACGTACGATAACATCGTTAAACTTACCTATGTAATACATATATAAGCCCTGTTTTTAAGTGGCGAAGACGTTTAACGTCTCCTTAAACCGCTGGCTAACTCTTATTACTAATTAGTATTGGTTTATTTTAGTTATTTATGACTACGATTATTTTTCGAAACACTCCAAACGATATATTTTTGTCAAAAGATTTTTTTAAATTTTGATTAAAACTTATAAAAAGTCGGAGGGCACGTAACTCGGCTTGGGCTTACAGCTTCAAAACCACCGGAACGGAGGCGTATAAGCTATTAATCAATTCATAACGGTAGCAGCGGGCCGAATGACCCCCGCTTTCATAACAATCGCCAATAGACTTACCCGTGGCCGTGGACGCGATACACGATACGTAAGGTATATTTATTAACAGGCTAAAACTATGATCCCGGGTATTTCTCTTTAATCCTTTACGTGTTAAAAAGGCCTTACATCGTATCTTAGCGATAAGAAGTTTAAGGTGGTGGAAAATATCAGCTTTATACTCCTTATTTATGGGAAGGGAGGTTAAAAATTTACGAACAAATAGACTTAGGATATACGTACTTTAACGTAGTTACGTCAGGCTACGCTTATGGCGTTAAAAGAATACAACAGGTAATAGGGTTTTCACTCGTAGGGAAAAGATAAAGTTTATAACCTTGGGAGCTCCCCACTCCTCCCCTTGGAAACTAAGGAAGGGGAAAGGAAAGAATGGAAAGGGGGAGATTATAGCGATGGCGGCGAAAAGGGGTAAAACGGCGGCGGCGGGTGGAGTAGCCGTAATTACTGAGATTATACCCGATAAAGGCGAACTGATAGGTGCGGCAACGGCGGCGGCGGCGGCGGCGGTGGCAGCGGCGGCGCGTCGACACTTTCACGCCAAACAGTACCTTTCTATCTTGTTTTTACGTAGTATTTATTTGAAGGATAGGTTAGTATATAGATATTGGCTAAATAACCTACCCATTAAAACAGTTTGTTTAATTAAAGGGAATAAAGGTTAAATTAGAATAGAGACTTATATCAGCTTAACTTACGTGCTTTTGGAAAAAAAGTTTTAGTTAAACCGATAGCGATATATCTTTTTATATTGATCTAATACGCAATTAAGTAATTACCCTTACGTAATTACCCTTACGTAATTACTTTTATGTAGGTATCCTTGTTAAAAACCATAAAAGGCGTTATTACTAACTACATCGCCCCTATTTAGCTTTTTTAACTAGAGCCGAATTACAATTACCACTACAGCCGAACCTTACTGATTCCAGCCGAACCATAATCACTACAGCAACTAAACCTTATTAATTATAACAGAAATTACTAATTCTATTATACTATCATTACGGAAACTATTAACTTGGATCTTTTATAATTAATACTACAATAATACTATTACTACAGAACCTACTGATTTAAACCTTTGTAACTATAACAAAATTGTCACTACTAAGTTATAGGTACGAAGTATTTAAGGAAAAAAGAAAATATTACCTATATGGATATTACTATATACCCTTATAGATAGTATATATAAGTCTAGTGACAGTGCACTATATTGCAGGGTATACTCTTGCAGAGTATACGATAATGCGTCACGTTGCAGGCTGCACTTTTGCAAGACGCAAAGTGCATTATGCATAGATCGGTCTGAAATGGATATACCAAATCGAACGGCAATGTATGGATCGGTCTGGAATGGCTATACCAGACCGAATGGAAATGCGTAGAGCAGTCTAGAATGGTATGCTCTGGGTGAGGGCTTATAATCCCTCACCTGTAGTTTGCACCTCTAGATGTTTCTTCTTTACATCTATCATCTTTGATACTACAATACCAATCTAATGATTACTTTTCTCTATGCCTTATTTCATGTGAAAGAACAAAGGTTTGAGACCTTACCAATAGTATCTAGTATAAATAGATACTTGTAAAAACCTATTAAAGTATATGGAAAGTTAAAAGAGAATATGCCCTACTTCGCCAATCGTATAATATCTTTACGTTGGAAATTGGAAGCTTTACAGATATGGAGTCATACCTACAAACGGTAGTAAAAGGCCTTAACGACACTGTATGCCCTGACAGCTTAGTACCAACACTCTTGGTCTTTAAAACGCATCCATGCCTGAAGAGTAAATCTCTGCCTTCGGAAAGTATTTAAAAACGCGTTACGGCTTATATCAAAGCTTTGAGGTAATTGCGAAGAAAATCAGCATGCCTCCAGATTAGTACCACCCTTAATATCAAAAACGGCCCTTTAACAATCGAAGTACTTGTTTTGTCGTTATAAAGTAAAGTCCTCGTCTAGCGGGAGCCGAGTAAATGGGAAGAGCCGTATAAGATATTAAGTATCGCGAACTTCAAAGTAGTTGTTGAAATTGCCAACTGTCCTATATCTTTTTAAACCACTTATGTCAAGCTTTATTTTCGGGTTACTAAAGATAAAAACCTTTAATCCCCTTAAGTTAAACAACCGAGTTAATAAGAACCCCTTTTACCCGTTATTAATAAGCCAATGAAGCGCCGCCGGCGCAAACGACTTCCAAAAAAAAAAAAAAAAAGGAACGTTAAAGAGCAAGAATACATACCGGGACGTATCTATAAAAATGTTTGAGTAAGTAGAAAGGAGAAGGATAACAAAAACTTAATATTAAAGTTCTAAGCACAAGGGATTATTAAGACCTTCGGCAAATCCTTTAAAAAAAGTGATAATGTCGATATTAACGGCCTGGTAATTCGAGGGGTTGTATAATTCGTATCGAGGGTCGATTTTAACCTTTAAAACCTAAACGTTATGATCTTTAAATTAAGGATTATCTACAAAGTTAAGGGCAAGATTACAGGGTAACCGTACGAGTAATCACGTCTAATCGCTTAAGGATATGATAATGAAGATAAAAAAAGGATTTTACACAGTTTCTAACGATTTAAAAAATTAGCTAGCGTTTAGTAATAGCTTTAATAATAATTTTATTAATGAAAACTGAAGGTAAATTTATACTTAATGGCTGTGATATAATAAAGCCTATACGTAACAAATAACGGATTAATAGCGGATCATATTGCTAAACCTACCATAGAAACTCCGTGCTATTGACCTTTTAGGTACGGTAATTCGTTTTATTAAGCTATTATATGGATTGGCTAAGGCAGGCATCCACTGGTTTTTAACCTACCAGTCGTATTTTAAAATACGGCTGATGATAAAGTTCTTAACATACGATCCGTATTTATTGATGACGTGATAGAGGAACTTCGGCATAATCTATATGCAAATTAATGATACCCTTTTTTTTGGAACGGCTGGCTTTATAATACTAAAATAATAAGTGATTAAAGACTTTAAGTTCTTAAATTGTAAGCTGGTAATAATAATGACGAAGGATAGCCAACTTAACTTTGATGTATTATCAATACGCATATTTAGTGCTAATACCGGCCTAATTTTTCGTTAAAAGAGCTAAAGGCTTATTTTGGCTACAATTAATAGACCAAATGTAGCCAGAGTCCAATGGTACTTCGAATAACATACTCGAGGAAGCTATATTGTTATCATGTGCCAATTGAAGGCCCTTTACAACCTATCTATCGCGGCGTAGGCATAAAAGCCAAAAAACAAGGTCTTTGACCGGTTAAATAAAAGGCTCGAGTGGCAGATGTAAAACCTAGACCAAGGAATTAATATAATTCTAATCGACCTTTTAAGGGTTAAGTTGATAATCTTTACAGACGGGTTTTTTAAAACAACAACGATTTATCTTGACAAATCGGCTTTTTAATAACCATTGTGAATGGAAACAAATAGGAAAGCCATGTTAACATTATTGGTAACTTAATTTACTAAACCTTTGTTAAGTTTAAAAGGATTACACGAAGCGTGTTGGCTTCGAAGGTTTACGGCATAATGGCAGGCTTCGACATAGGGATAGTATTATGGGAAACCATTAACATTATTACTAACTAGTAAAAGATTCCTCCCATCCCAGTAGTGATTTGTACCGACTCGAGGAGCCTTTTTGAATACCTTTCGAAACTCGAAACCACTAGTAAAAAACGACTAATAATCGACATGATGACATTTTGTAAAACCTACGAAAGGAGGAAGATTAAGGAGTTCCGATAGATTAATGGTAATGATAATACCGCAAATTCTATAACGAAGCAGTGTTGAATAAAGTCCTAGAAAGGTTTGTGAATAACAACAAGTTAATTATACGAATCGAGGGTTACATTAATAGGCCGCCCAGAAAGCCCGGATTATATGACGACGGATAAGGATATACTAGTAGACTGGAAGACTTTTAGGGGATTGATGATGGTAATATGTTTAATTGGAATGGTTGAAGTGAAGGTTTACGAAAGTTTGTGGCGAAAGACCTTTTTGTAGGAGTGAATAAACTCGGATCTCGGGGCGACGGAACAATTAAGGTCAAATAGGGTTAATTTATATTCAATTGTGTTTAATTTAGTATGGAAGTTAACTGAAATTAATAGGGGTCTAACTAGTTAACGAGGAGGTAATTTAGAGGTAACCGGAAAAGATTGGTTAGATACACTAGCATACGCGTATAAATTAAAAAGCCGCTAGTATTGGAATAGTATTGCATATAATATAGTAGGTTAACTTTACTTACAGTAAAGTTGAATGTATTGTAAGTGTATTACTTTTTACAGACTAACCTCATTGGGTGTAAGTCGAGTGTAGTACGCTGCACTTCACTCTAGGGAACAGGCCAAGTAATTGGTCATACAAATTACAGTGTAAACCGCCTACTGGCATGCCAAACCTAGAATAATACATCCACCACTTGACCAATATAATGCTACCATTACTTCGACTACGATTCGAATCGAAAATATTGCAACAATCTTAAGATCTATCAATAGGCGGAAATAAATTTACCGCAATTATAACTATATTTAAACTTGAATCGGAAATTTATTATACTAAAACCTTATTTTAGATTTTATCTATTTGTAGAAATAGTAGTTAAGTAGGGTTGATATAATACAAAAGTAACTTATTATATAAATACTTTTATATAACTATAAATGATTCTTTTTCCCAATACTTGGGCGTAATTTTTGTAATTTGAGTCTAATGTATACGTTTTTAGCGTTTGTTATTTTAAATTCGCCCAATATTGTGGATATAAATATATACCTTCATGGATAGTATATTTAGATGGTAGATAGAAATGCTGTAAGGTACAGTCCTGTAAAATGATACGATCATGTGTCATGTTACAGACTGTACTCTTGCAGAGTATATAATAACGTGATACGCTGCAGATTACACTCTCATGCGTGGAGCGATCTAGAAGCAGGTATTCCAGAGTGATACGTTCTAGGTGAGGGCTTATAAGCCTTTACCTGTGGTATGCACCTCTGGATGCTTCTTCTGATTTACATATCTTCATCTTTTATACCATAAATACCAATCATCTTGATTACTCTTCCAAGTTACCTTGTTTCACGTGAACAGGTCTTTAGATCCTACCGACACTGATCAGTAGCCGACTCGGTCGACTACCGACAGCTTAGAGAGAAGAGACAAACATTCGTTAAATACCTATAGCGGGATGCTATAGCGGTACCAACTGCCTTTGTTTTGAACTACGCCTTATAAGAGCCATACGGGAGTGTGGAATTACGTGGGAGCGCCGAGAAACCCGAAGCATTACAAGACTATAAAATTCAGAGTGACTTTGAAAAGATTAGCCCCGTTCTATTAACCGCTAACTTGTATTGACGCTCTGAACAATTAACCTGAGTTCTTTTTAAAAGGCGTCCTATCACGTATCAGGCCACGTAAGCAAGAAAAATCACCAAGTTTTTCGGAACCCTTTACTGGGACCTACTGAATATCAGGTCACGCAAGCCAAAACACCAAGATTTGAAACCCCTTTACTGGGACCTACCGGATACCAGGCTATGCAAGCCAAAACTACCAAGTTTCGGAACCCTTCGCTGGGACCTATCTGATTTTTTTTCTTTTGAACCACTTGCTCTAACAAATCCAAATCGGTTACACACCAAGCAACCAACCGATTCCTTTACCAAGTTCTGCTACGACATGTCACTACAGATCGATTCGCACACCGGATCACACATTTTACTTTACCTTACCTACGTTCCCTTTGCTCTTCCTACCTTACCTACCTTTGCCCTGTTTGTTTTGAGTTTATTTGAGTTTCTCTAACCGCTTGGTTAGTGTGACGCTAATACGCATTAATAAGACTCTCCTACGTTCGCTTCTTTTTTTTTTAGTTTCCTTTACCCTATTTGTTCTAAGTTAATTTGAGTGTTTTTTAGCCGCTTGGCTAGTGTGGAGTTACTACGCGCTAACAAAACCTTTTTTACGTTCGTTTTTTTTTAGTTTCGTTTGCCCTATTTGTTCTAAGTTAATTTGATTTTGTTTTAGCTACTTAGCTAATGTGGCGCTACTAAGCGCTAACAAACTCTTTCCGTGTTCGCCTTGTTTTTACATTCGCCTTATTTTAAATTCATTTGTATTAGCAAGCGCTAAATGTATAATGGCTCTACAGGTAATGAACTTGACAAAAGCTAGCGAATATATGGAGTACCTTTTTATACACACGTTGTTTCGAAGTAGTATCCTTAAACATTTAAACCTTAACCTTTGGGATTATAAAATCGAAGTTTTGGTGGAGAATTTGAGTCCCTATACGGCAAATACATACGTTATAAGAATGATTTTTGACTATTACAGTTGCGAATTTAAAGGGCGCGATTTATTTAATAGCTTTATGGAGGACTTTGTGGACTGGTTACTAAGTATGTAGCAAATGGTAGATGAAACGATTGTAATAATTATATTAAGACAATTACGAAGCAGAGGTATTAATACATTTAGTAGATACAGCCATATCGTAAAAGCCCTATTTGCAATGACACAGCTTACATATATGCCTAAATGGACAAAGGAAGAAATTATGGAAGGAGAATTTGTAGAGGGATATTACCTGCAGAAGCTGAAGGAAGGCCTATGTGTATAGTTCAAGCCACAGCCTTAAAACGAAGGAGAGCTGTGGAAGGAGAAGGAAAGGTAGGCTACGTATTCCTGGCCACGACCTCAAAAGAAGGAGGAGCATGGTACGCAACCCGGACCACACCCCCAAGAAAAATAGGGGTCAGATCGGCAATCCAAATCAAAACCTCGAGACATAAGAAAGGCTGCGGAAAAAATGAGGAGAAAAGGGGCTATAAAAGGAGGAAAGCTTATGTATACAACCCAAACCACATCTTCAGCAAAAGGAAGGGAAAGAAAAGATTGCCCCCACACGCTTTCAAGAGAAGGAAGGCCTAGATATACAGTCTGGGCCGCAGCTACAAGGGGGAGAAAAAGAGCTACAGGAGGAGAAAGGGCCAGATCTGCCACAAATACAACTTCTAACAGACCACGAATCACAGGATCTACCACAAATACAACTTCCAGCCGACCACAAATCACCAGATCTGCCACAAATACAACTTCCAGCCGACTACAAATCACAGTATCTGCCACAAATACAACAAACGCACCGCTCGTTTCATTTAAAATCAGCTACGTTTGCAACACCTACACCGATCGTACCGGCAGATTCGGCTACAATACACAAATCCAAACCAATACTTCAGGAGAAGGAGTGGCCAGATGCTTTATACGCAATTGGGCCCCTACAAAAACCACACCAATTCGAGCCGATACTTCAGGAGGAGGAGTGGCCAGATGCTTTATACGCAACTGGGCCCCTACAAGAAAACAAAAGCATCCCTATTACCACGGAAACAAGCCACCGAAAATAATATTTCACCACTGTCACCCACGTACAACGCCTTAACGTACGTATTTAAAACATGTATAATGCTTTTAATACTTGCTATAACCATCGACGTTATGAGGAAGGTCACTTAACCTAATTCGCAACATCAGTGCTTTACTATAAGCAAAAGAACGAAAAAAAGAAAGAAGTTTTGCCTAGAATGATGGCATACCCCACTGTCCCTATTGGATACGGAATATCACCTACTATTGATATCAACTAAGGAATATAGTTACTATACAACTAATACGGACCGCACCACAACAATACTAATATTACTGGTTACGGAACGCATAAAGAAAGAAGAAAAGATTGCCTGTGTGGATATAATTATATACCTTCATAGATAGTATATTTAGGTGGCAGTACATCATGCTGTAAAGTACAGTCCTGTAACATGACACGATCACGTGTCATGTTACAGGCTGTACTCTTGCAGAGTATATCATAACGTGACACGCTGCAGATTACACTCATGCATGGAGCGGTCTAGAAGCAGGTATTCCAGAGTGGCACGTTCTAGATGAGGGCTTATAAGCCCTCACCTGTGGCGTGCACCTCTAGATGCTTCTTCTGATCTACATATCTTCATCTTTCATACCACAAATACCAATCATCTTGATTAATCGTCTAAGTTACCTTGTTTCACATGAACAGGTCTTTAGACTCTACCGACAAATATTATAATTTGAAACCAGAAAATAAACCTCCTGTTTCTATAATAACTCAGATAATAAAATAAAGTATGGGAGCATTGTATGTTAAAAAAACTGGTAAATATCTAGTACATTTCCAATGCTTTAAGTGTAATCGTGAACGAAAGGTTTTGGAAGCCTGAGGTACACATTGCGGTGATTGAGAGACTAGAAACATTTACGTAAAATCCGAGTAATTCGATAAATTGAAATACTGCATAGAATTTCTATGTAAATACAAAGATTTCAACTTGAATGGATAAATAGAAAATTTGTGTTAAATATTTCTGGTATCTCTAGAAGTTATCCAAAAAGAAAATATCGTCGTTGATAAAGGTTTAACAAAATAAATTTTATAGTCTTAAAATACAATATATAAATTTCTGTGCAAAGGTTCGTAAATTTCTAAAGCTTATTTAGTCTACTTTTCAATATTTAAGTTACTAATAGCTTATAAAGGTAAAATGATTTTGGTACCGATGATATACAAGAAATTAAAAAAAGAACTTTATTGTATTAATTACCGAAATGTAAAACAATCCTCGTAAAAAGTTGATAAAGTTGGTTGAAAGAAGTAGTGGGTAATTATTAAGATATCGTATTTGTTAAGAAGCTTGAAACTAATTATCACGCGATTTTTCTCGATATTATAAGTTTTCTTTAGATTACGAAGACCGGTAAGGCGAATAATAAAACGTCGTTTATGAGTTTTAAATAGCCTTGGAGGTATAAATCGTTAAACGATTAATCAAATAGGGATTTTCTATGAAAAAGTGGGTAGTAGTAACGATTGAGTTTCGCACTTTTCCAGCTTTTGATATGTAAAACCTTTATAATTTGGTCGAAAAAGACCATAAAAAGCCTAAAATCATGCCAAATATCAGGAAATTTATCATGAATCTTTGCGAATGTTAGAGCCTTAAACGCTTTTATTGTATTAATATATACACCACATTTTTTTTCAATATTAATATTTAATTTGAAGTCTTAATGTTGAAAAAAGTTGGAAAGTCCTTACAATAACGCTTGTGCTGGTAGGGCTTTAGATATTACAACATTGTCGATTCGATTGGTCAAAGTAAAAGTAGTATTATGTGGTCAAGTGGTGGATGTATTGTTATAGGTTTGGCAGACTGCTAGCCGATTTGCACAGTAATTTGTATGGCTAATCGCTTTGCCCGTACCTTAGTGTGAAGTGGAAGCATACTATATTTAACTTGCAGTCAATACAGTAGGCTTACAGAATAATACATTCAACCTGCCATCAGTGTAGTCAACTTAACAATAAGTAAATTTAATTTACTGAATTGTAATTACTACTATTCTAACATCTTATCTTATTAACTAGCGAAATCTTTTGGTTCTCGCGTATTTCTCACAGGTTCTCGCGTTAGGTTTTGGATAAGGCCGGAAACTGTATCTAGAAATAGTTTTTGAAACTATGGGTTAACGAGAATTTTCGCAAAGGGATGAGACTGCGTTCTCTTTATTGTTTTAGCTATGTAAGAGTCTAATTGAAACTCGAATTCCATAGGTGGGGCCTCGAAGCACAAGTTACCTATAGCAACGAAATTTACTAGAGAATTCCTAACAGCCTTACGCGTATTGTTAACAATCTCGGACACCACATCTCTAACCCCTCCTACCTATAAAAATATTTATATAACGCTATTCAAATTGTGTAAAAGTATGCCGTATCTTGACACTTTATAATATTTTTCAAACTCGTATATTTCTTAGTATAATTAATTATAGTTATAGGAATATAAAGTTGAATAATGTGAAACGTACTGGGATTTAAAATAGCGGTTGAAGCTTAAGGCTACTGAGTAGTTAATATAAATGAATGTCTCTTAGGAAATTTACTATTTAATAGGTAGATACTTATTTTGCCTGGATAACACTGTTTCAGTTGTAACCTTGGTAAGATCTTTACGTATAATTCAACTCGTAGTTATTTTATATATTGAAAATAGTACTTAGAAATACTTTTTTTTAAAACGAATAACATTTTTGGATATGAGAATCCGTTTCATTAAAATTAAGCCAATTATTAAATAGGAGGGCGCCAGCATTTAAGCGGTCTACTACCTAAGTTTTAGCCATTTCCTTAAGAAATTTGAGCGTTTTATCAGGTTTATGGCCGGGGATTATAAAAGTTTAACGAATATTGGTAATAAATCATACAAAAGGTTCCATAACATTTTTGATTGTTTGGTGCTTGATTTGCGAAACTTCCGTTTAGATATAGTCGAAGAAGTATTTGTTGAGCTAAAATGTAATGACGAGATCCACAATTATACATATATCTAAATACAATGTATATTTTGGCCTTGAAAGCGTACCACATACAATGAACCATAAATAATATAGCTGTTTATAGCGAGGAGAACCTCTTCGTTAACTGGCTTCGCCATGTCAACTTCTAGATTCTCTGTATATAAAGCTATATACTTAAGGTTTGCAGGTTTATTGGTAGTTGAATAATCTATGTAGCGTATCTTTCTCTATATATATTGTAAGGATAAGGTTTTTATTTATGGGCAGGATTTAAAATACTAAAAAAAAAGCATTACAAAACTCTTCAGTTTGCCTATAATAAGCGTATATCCGACGGCTTGGTAGCGTTTTACTGGCAAAGCTTGGTGTCTCGTTTATAAAGCCTATTTTATTCGTTTAAAAGGGCGAGAAGAAACGCTTATATTTTCTATAGATTTGATTAGAATAGTGTTATAGTTCAACCTATGATGGTAAGTCACGTAGATGCCAAATGGGGTTTACTATTGCATACGGAGGAAGACTAGAAGAGGCTACCATGGCCCACCGTGTAGGACCTATAGGTATGGCTAGTACCCAGCCTGTTACGTATCCTTACACGTGCCGTACACTGACCGCACCCAATCCGCGCCCGAACCGGACTCGAATCGGGTATTACCTATCTCATTATAGGTATAGTTACGTAACCTATAAACTTAATGGTTAATAGCTTAAGTTTATAATATACCCCTCTTTTCCCCGGATATTATAAAGGCTACGGCGTCCCATTGGTTAAATGTGGGGCGCGTACTTTACTCATTTAGTACACAGGCTAGACGCAAGTTGGTAACACGGCGTTTAACACATCGTATAACGTATCGGCCGATTCGACTCCAAGCCACCGGCGTTGTATAACGCGCCCGTAACATGCCATATAACATATAAACCGATTTAACCTTGAGTCGCCAGCGTCGTATAACGCGCCTCTTGATTTATTGTATAATATATCTTTTTTACCGTCGATATCATATAGCGTACCTCTTAATATATAATGTAATATATCGAAATATTCGACCATAAACACCCAGTATCGTATAAAGCGTCTTTAATATACCGCTTAATATATTAACCGGTTCAACCCCGGGTTACCAGCACCGTATAACGCATTTTTCAACGAGTCGTATAACGTATTAGCCGATTTAATCCTAAGCTGCCGGCGTCATATAACGCTCCCCTTAACTTTACCATATAATATATCCTTTTTGCCGTCTGTATTAAATAACGTACCTTTTAACGCGCCGTATAATACCGTGTTTTTACCTTTAATACCGTATGACTCGCCTCGTATAATACATAACTTTTACAAAATCCGGTCCACTAATACCTATAAATATAAACGCCCCCATAACCCTTAAAACTTCGTTTTTTTTCATTTTATAGCGTCTTCCTTACTTTGCCATTTACCCTTTTTCGTAATAATTTTACTTTTCCCATTTGTATTTTAACTGTCAATTCCCACCGATATCTTTTAACCATTTACTTTACCACATCCTTATAACCGACGTATATAATAAACCTAATTTGAGCCACGTTACTGCCAACGCTTTTGGTAAAGATAATAAGCCGCCTTATAACGTATATTACCATATTTTTATACGAATAACTTGCCACTAACTACCTTTTGTAGCCTCGTTTCGTTATAGGATTCCTTTCCGTCTTTGGTAACAACGAAAATAAAAACGAACTCCCTTTTTTGTAAATTGAAAACGTGTAAATATTGTATATTAACCGTTTTTTCAATTTCGGTATTTTTTATCAATATCAAAGTTTATTGGGCGTAAGGTTATTATACGTATTAAAAGGTTTATAATAAGGTAAATTTACAAAATTAACCTTACAAAAAACCCGATCATAATATAACCTCTTTTCGTTATATATTTAAAAGATAAATTTATTTACGGTTTTACCTAGTTTACGCGCCCTTTTACATCAATTAGTTGTTATGGCTGAGGATAAAGGTTATATTTTATCCTTTACGCATAAACGGAAAAGAAATATCACAGATTATCGACATGTTTTAACCCCCACCTTTTTTAATTTTATTAATTAGTTTGCACGGCTTCGCTATATTATTCGGGTATAAGAAATCCTTACCGTTCCAGCTGTATAAACTATTACCCTTTTAGTCATATATTTCCGTTGCCCTTTTCTCCCAGATCCGTTTTTCCCTAAAATTCCTCTATCACCTTTTACGATGTCGCCTATTTATAAAGATAAAACTCCTTTAATTCACCGTGCATTAAAGCGTATCGTTTACGCTCCAAACTCCTTTAATACCCGTTGTATACCATCTCGTAATTTTAACCACATAACCAAAAAAACATTATTATGTAACTTATATTTTTTATAATTAATATAGGTTTCGGTTAATAAAATATAACAAATAATATCTAAAGTATAATTATACGAGCTCCGCTTTCACCTGTATATCATTTCTTAACTTTAGTTAGTAGCTAACTAATTGGGCCAACCGCAAACGGGCAAAAGATTGTATTTGGGCCGACCCCATCGCTCGAGCTTAAACTAATATATTATAGTTTTTGGTAACCCATTTAAAAGGTAGTTTTCTTCACCTAGCCCCTCACACTGCTTTTCGTTAACCGCTATCGTCGGATTCCTTTAACGTCCATCCCTTTTAAAGTTATCCGCTATCCTTGACGTCGCCTCGCTCTCATCCTGCCTTTTACTAGCCCTTGAAGTCGGCGCCTATTAACGCCCGCTACGCACCTCGTAGTTCTCCTCTACCGAAGTTTTTTGATATCCGAAACAAATTACAATAAGGCCCTAAGCATGAATAACGCCGATATTCGCTAAACTATAATAAAATTGATAATAATGAATGGGTATATTTTGATTAAATCGTAGTAAAAGTTGTTTTACAATCGGATACGTATTCGAGAAAATCCGGTAATATTAACCGGCCCTACTTATAATATCATGATATAATTTAATAATAAATTCCTACCTAATTTATCATTAATACATTATTTATATGGTATCTATAACATACCTTATATAGGTTAATGAATATAATCCCAACGTCGACGTTTAGATACCGGGTTATTATAAACTTGAATATCTCCCTATTTCGTTTGAATTTGTTTAAGTTTATTGTATTCTGGTATTTTTTTAGCAATTTTCATTTTGGTTGATTATAGCCTTTTTACTTTTTCCAATATAAATTGAACCCCGCCCTACCCCGTTTTAAACGCAAAATATTTTTAAATTTAATTTTTTTCGTATATACCTTGCCTTATATTGTTAACGACAAAAAATAAATTCGGGCGAATATCGGATAAGACTTACGAAAAAAGGGGTTTAAAACCGTTTATTTAACTAAATCTACGTAAAATATAGCGTGTTCATTAAGAATATCTAAAACGATATTTAACGGATTCGAAATATCGACGACTTAATATTAATTATATAGCTAGTTAAGATTTTTATTGAAGTGATTAGTTTGAATATTACTAAGTCTTAGTCAAATCTAATCCCCTACTTTATATCGTTTCGCCGAATGTCGTCGACAATTTACCATCGTTTTTATTTATTATTAAATATTAACTATCACCGTTTAAGCTAACTTCGCACCTTTTCGTAAGTATATTAAAAAGGTAACGATTGTTATCGCTGGATTATTTAACGATTTCGTATTTTTATTTACCTTCTAAATAGGTATTATTTTCTACCTATTCATCTAACAGTTTATATTAAACCTGGTAATCGTCGATTCCCGGTTATTCCACTTGAATTAATAAACGGGTAAATAAAAAAACCAGTCTTATTATAAAACGGCAACGATAATACATAAGTACTTTTAAATTTCCTGAGTTATACATTTAATACCGTTATTTAGTTATGGGTAATACGTTATAAATAGAAGTTATTCGACTATTACTAAAAAAATATAAGGTCGTTTAAAATACGCCCATTGTTAGAATAGTATTACATGCAGTGCAGTAGGTCAACTTTATCTATAGTAAATTTGACTATACCAAACTACAAGTTGAGTGTATTGCATTATGTAGACTTACTGCATTGAGTATAAGTCGAGTGCAGTACGTTGCACTTCACTCTAGGGCACGGGCCAAGAAATTGGCCATACAAATTACAATTCAGACCGGCTAGCGGTCTGCTAAACCTAGAACAATACATCTACCATCTAACCATGCAATACTACTGTTACTTCGACCAATCGAATCGACAATGTTGCAAAATCTAAGGCCTACCAACACTGATCAGTGCTTTCCTGCTAGTTTAAGCATAAATAAGCTAAGTAGAAGAAGAAGCTACTTTTCGATTGTTATGCTTTGTGAGTACGACTGTTAGGGTAGAGGAAAAAATTTTGTGAAGTGCTTTTATTAGTATTGCGCCAGTCCTCAACGACAGGAAAACATAAAAGACTCCTTGGGTTGCGTTAATCCTTAACGCTAATCTAGAAGTAGGCAACGGTATAGTTACTTAAGAATATCAAGAAATATTTATGAATCCTTTTGGAAGAGCATTAATATTGACCGCTAAAAGTTTTAAACGATAAGTTGGTAAATAGTTAAGTTAATACTACTTCAAGTGCTACTACTGTAAAAACGACTAAGTCTTTACGACAAATAATCATAACAAATAACTTTCGACCTTTATCACTACTAATAACCTTTAACCTTACCCTCTACATTAAACTTTTGCCTTTACTTTACTTTTTTTTCACTTCCTACGCTACGCTGATCGCTAAGTTTACTACTTCAAGCGAAAACACTAAGCCTCATTAAAAAATCCACGTTACGAAACCTCTCGTCAAGTTGCCAAGCTCACACGCGACTTTACATCAAAATAGCCAAAATACTAAGCCTTTACACCTAAGATTACCAAGTTCCTCGCCCTATACGCCTGTCAAAATCTCTGCCTTTAGCGCCTACCTTAAAGCAATTGTCGACCTCGCCCGGAAAAAAGAAATTAAGGTCCTCAGATACGTTTTTACCAAGTTCTACGACGACGACCTTTGGACGTTATATATTAATAAAGACCTTACTGAAAAATACTTTACCAACTTCGTTGGATGTTTTATCGGTAAATATAATATCAGTTACGATCTTAATCGTACTTTTGATAGATACTACGAATTTTTTAACTACTAGATAATTGATATGTAAAATCAATTTATATAAGGATGAAGTTAAAACTTAAATCTTTATTAGAGGAACAAAGGATTTTCATTTAAGTATAAGGCGTTATGACGTTAGCCTAAGCCTTTTTTGACCTACCTCAACTTGACGAATGCCTTTAAGACCTACAGTTTAAGGGAAAAGGTATTAAAGCACTTTAACGCCTTTACACACGATCTAGAAGAACTCCCTTTTAACCTTAAATAAGTCAAGCCTTTTTACGCGTCAACGATAAGGAACCTGTTAACCTCCTCGGCGGTTTAACACCTTTATGTAATAACGTAATGTACGCCTTTAACTGTGGTAGAACTCGTAAAGCAATAGTTATTAACGTGTCTAAAGGTATTAACGTTAGCGTTTTATACCAGTTAATTAAGTAAGATCGTTAAGCCTCTCAAAACCTACAAAAACCTATCGACCCTTAATATTACAATCGCCAAACACCTTAAAAATTCTTTCCCTTTAGACTTGCATACGTACGTAAGCCGACTATAAGTCCTATTATAAGACTTTATCCATCGGTACAGACGACTAGTAATTACCCTTAACACTGTGCCTCAAAACCTATAAGATTTAAACCGCCAGAAAAGACTAACCAAGACTGTAATATTTATCGTAACCTTCCTTTAAAACCTGTTAAAATAGTTAATATTAATTACAAACTGATAACGGACTTCGTTAAGATTTGCGATAATATAGAAAAGTATAACGGAAAGCTTTATAACCTTTTCGATACTAAGATAATACCTTTTTTAAATATATATAAATAGATGAAGGTTTTACCTTTTGGTTTTTACTTACTGTTTTCCGAAATCCTTATAGGTTAGGTTGAAAACTATTACTTAAATTTTTTAACGAGCTTTACCACGTTTCGCTAAATTTACGATAGTATAAAGAGCTACTTCGAATACGACGTCCACCTAGCGTAATATTATACGAATAAGGCCACCACGCGGGGGACTACAATAATGGTAAAGGAAATAGAGAAGGAATTACCAATAAATATTCTTAATTAAATGTTTAACAAATTAATAGTATTTTAAAAGGTAATAGGGAAGGCCTACTTTGGTAAAATCATATTTCTTAAATAGGTACGGATAGCAGTTACAGGTGTTAATGAATTAGAATACGTCTTATAACGCTTAAATACCACCTACGAAGGTTTTTTTTTAGCTAGTTTCGTTTCTCGTTTGCTACTGTAATAGTACGTATACTAAACTCGTTTAGTATATACCCCCAAGTCGGTAACTTTTTAACGTAAATAAAGACAATCATGTGGTAGTTAATTATATCGATCGTAAATACAGACGACTACAACGCCTAAGGTTTGGTTTATCGACCTCGGCCTCGGATTAAAGACAATACCCACGTTGGCGTTAACAAGATATAGGCGGACCTGTTGACTGCTAGTACTATCGTTGTAATGGTGGCAAAAGTTATTGGATCTATAGTAAAACTGGCTATTAGTTAACTCAGCACCACCCTGTTAAGCGAAATAACAAAAAAGTAATGTATTATATCCAGTACCCAACCACTTTGAAATAGGAATGCCTAAACTAGGTTACAAACTTCGAAGGGAATGAGCCTGTTAATGGTAATACTTTTAAGTAAATTAAATGATACGAAGATATTATTTTTGATACGGCGACCTAATAACTAGCCTACTATGTCTTTTTGTACCGTTTAGATGGTAAAGACCCTTATCTTTACCCTAACCATGCCTTTGACTCTTTATATACCTTTAATCTTCGTAATTATTACGTAGAATATACGTTTTAAGGTATTATGCTAGATATTAGAGAAGTAGGGTATTGAATAGGAGTTTATTTGTAATATGTGGTATTGCAGAAGTAAATTATTATAGTTACAGAGATTAATCGATACGATGTTGATAAAGCCAAAGTTGGTTTTAGCATAGGCGAATAATTATCGTTATTAGGGATAATAGTAATTTAAATTGTTGTGAAACCGATTATATTTTACATCCTTGAATACCCTTCCCTCTTTTTCCTTTTCTTAAAGAATATAAATATTTTCGGCGTTAACATTAATGTTAACGTAGATAAATTGGTTAAAAACGGCTAAAGGTTTTTACTCGCCTTTAAGTAGAGGTATTTATGGTTTTATTTTTAAGGCTCGGAAGTAGTGGTATTAAATCTAACGGAGTCGGAAATACGTTAATTATATCGATGCTTTAACTACCTAGCTGTTGATAGGCTGTATAAAGCTTTGAAGTCCGTAGAGTATAACGATATAGAATACTTTGCCTTAAAAGCTATTAAAAAGCTTTGTTATTACTGTTGAATGTATGCCTAATCCCTTTATAAATTTAAGTTTATATTAAAAAACGACAAGGAGTTTAACCACAAAATCGTCATTTATATGTTTTACTTAGATAATAAGCTTGTTTTTTGCATCGTTAACCTTATAACTTCTTTTTACGGAGTAAAATTTTAAAAATCTCTTTCGGTAAAACATATATATAAAACATTAAGGTTGTTATAGATTAATATATATTTAACTTTACTTAACGTCGTTTTTTACGATATTAGTACTAACTTTCCGGCGGTGAAGGTTTAAAACGATGTCAAAATAATGGGTATTTGATTTAAATAGGTATTTATAAAATTCTATTAAAGTATTGGGAAGGTAAAAAAGATATATGTTTTACTTCACCGAATGTACAATATCCTTACGTTGGAAATTGTGAGCTTTATAAATTCGGAGGTACGTTTACAGATATCAGTGAAAAGCCTTAATGACACCGTAGGCCTTGAAGGCTTAGTGCTAAAGTTTTTAGTTATTAAAGCGTATTTTCGCCTAACGAATGAATCTCCGTTTTCGGCAAGTATCGAGAAACTTATTACGGCTTATATCAAAGCTTTAAGGAAACTATAAATTCAATCGGCACGTCGCTAGATTAATAATGTCTTTAATACCAGAAACGGTCTTTTCATGATGAACGTATTTATTTTACCGTTATAAAGCGAAGTCTTCGTATGGTGTGAGCAAGGAAAATGAGAAGGTTCATATAAGATATTAAATATTATAAACTTTAAAATAGTTGTTAAAATTGTTAACGGCTTTATATTCTTTCTAATAACCTAGGTTAAGCCTTATATTAGGGGTGCTAAAGAAAAAGACCCTTAAGCCTTCTTATTGAAGCGAATGAGTTAACACGACCTTTTTTCACATGTTGTTAATAATCCGATGAAACGCTGTCGACACGAACGACTTTCGAAAAAAAAGAGTAAAACGTTGAAGAGGAAGAATATATACCAGGCCGTATTTATAATACTGCTTGGATAAAAAGGAAAGAGAAGGATAACGAATATATGGCAGTGAAGTTTAGAGTGTAAAAGATTATTAAAACTTTCGGCAAACCTTTTAAGGAAAGTGATAAAGTCGAGATCGATAGCTTAATAACTCGAGATGTAGTATAATTTGTACCGAAAACTAATTTTAACCTTTAAAACCTAAACTTTATTGTTTTTAAATCGAGAACAATTTACGAAGTTAAAGGTAAGATTACAGGATGGCCTTATAAAAAATACGACTAATTGTTTAAGGATACAGTGATAAAGGTAAAGATTGTATTTTTACGTAGTCATTAACGATTTAAAAGATTATCTAACGCTGTATAATTGCCTTAACATTAAGTTTATTGGTTAAATTCAAGGTAAGTTCATATTTAATAAAAGTAATATTACATAAGCCTATATATAATGAGTAACAGATTTATAACGAATTGTATTATTAAAGCTATTATAGGAAATCCATATTATTCATTGATTAAAAATGGTAATGCAGTATGTTAAACTACTGTATAGATTAGCGAAAGTAGGAGTTTACTAGTTTCTGATCTATTAGTCGTACTTTAAGTCCCGGTTAGCAATAAATTTTTTAATACACGATCCGTACTTATCAAGAACGTAAAGGAATAACTTCTGCATAATGGGTGTATAAACTAACGATATCCTTTTCGTTGGAACTGTTAGTGTTGTAGTACTAAAATGACAAACGATGAAGGATTTTAAGTTTCAAAATTGTAAGCTAGTGACGACGTTAACGAAAAATAATTAATTTAAATTGAATAAATTATTAATTCTCATTTTGGTATCAATACCGGCTTAAGCTTTCGTTAAAAGGGTTAAGGCGCTGTTTTTATCATAATCTATAAGATTGATAAGACTAGGGTTTAACGGTACTTGGAATAACGTATACGGGGTAGTTATATTATTACCCTATATTAATCGGAAGCCTTATACGATTTTTCTATTGCGGTATAAGTTCAAATACCAACGGATAAAGACTTTAAGCAATTAAATAAGAGGTTGGAGGGGTAGATACGGAATCTGGACCGTGGAATTAATATGGTATCAATCGACCTTTTAAAAGCTAAGCTTATAATCTTGATGGACGGTTCTTTTGTAAATGACACCGATTTATCTTTACAAATCGGCTTTTTAATAACCCTCGTTAACGAAAATAAGCGGGAAGACCAGTTTATTATTATCGGTAATCTAATTTACTAAACCGCCGTCAAGTGTAGAAGGATTACATGAAACGTATTGACTTTAGAGGTTTACGGTATAATGGCGGGTTTTAACGTAGGTATAGCGTTGTAGAAAACCCTTAACCTTATTACCAGGCAGCTGAAAATTCCCTTTATCCCGGTGGTAATTTATACCAACTCGAGGAGTTTCTTCGAATACTTGTTAAAGCTCGGAATTACCAGTGAAAAGCGCCTAATAATCGACGTTATAGCACTTCGTAAAACCTACGAATCAAGGGAGATTAAGGAATTCCGATAGATCGATAGCAAAGATAATCCCACAAATATTATGATGAAGGCCACTTCAAATAAAGCCTTGGAAAGATTTGTAAATAGTAATAAGCTAATTATACGTATCGAAAACTACGTTAACCAACCGCCCGAAAGGTATAAATTACGTAACAACGGACAGAGGTATGTTGATAAATTGAAAGACTACTAGGGAATTAATTATATTGATCTGTTTAAGTGATATAGTTAAAGTTGCGAAAGGCTGTAGCAGAAGAACTTTTTGTAGGAGTTGATAAATTCGGATCTCGGAGCGGCGGAGCAATTGAGGTCAAATGGGGTCAATTTGCATGCAATTGGTTGTAATGCAGTATGAAAGTCAATTGGAATTAATAGGGGGTACGAGGCCACTGTTTAGCGTTAACCGGAAAAGATTGGTTAGCCATACTAGCGTGCGCATACAAACTAAAAAGCCGCTAGTGTTAGAATAGTATTACATGTAGTGCAGTAGGTCAACTTTACTTATAGTAAAGTTAACTATACTGAACTGTAAGTTAAGTGTATTACGTTGTACAGACTTACTGCATTGGATGTAAGCCGAGTGCAGTACGTTGCACTTCACTCTAGGGCACGGGCCAAGCAATTGGCCATACAAATTACAGTGCAGACTAGCTAGCGGTTTGCCAAACCTAAAACAATACATTCACTATCTGACTACGCGATACTACTGTTACTTCGACCAATCGAATCGACAACGTTGCAACGTTTAAAGCCTACCAATACCTAACTAATTCGAATCGCAGTTATTAATAATAAAAGTTCGAAATTTAAAAAATCTTTATTATATATTCCGCAAACATTTCGTATACATATCGGTAATTATAAACTATATAGATTTAAGTTACAAAAATTTTAAGAGGCGATTCGTAATGACTAATAAATATCGAAGGCTGCCTTTAATGATGAAGACGTGGATTTTGAAGTCGATAGAAATATATGCCTAAAACTGATTTGAAATAAGAAGGGGTTAAAGTAGGCCTTATCGTAAATTACTACGAGGTATTATCCTGTTATATTATGTATATATTTGATATAAACCTTGAAAAACGCGAAATAATTTCTTTTACCCAAATAACCTATAATAAGCGAATTTTAAGTTTATTATAAGATTTTCTTTATTAATGGTTTTTAATTCGGTAATTATAAACTGTTAAAATAATGTGATATACTTCGCGGGTAAATTTTATAATCCGAAATTTACACCGATTATCCGGCTTGAATTAGGAAACTCTTAATGCTTTTGGAAACTGCTAATAGGCAAATCTTATATAACATGTCATTAGTTACTTTTTAATCTTATAATTCCGTTAAGGTATTTAAGCTGAAAATAAGGCGATTATTCGGTGTTAAAGATATTAACGGGCCTAACGCAAACTGGGTTTGTAACGATACCATTAATTTCAACGTATTGAAACCCCCCGGCGTTATCCCCAATAAGTACTCGGGCGTGAATCGGGTCCGGAGCGGTCTCGCCTTCAACAACTTTTCAAAAACCTTCGGCCTACTCTTAAGGTACATATCATCGCAGTCTAACATCTAATCTTTCGTTTTAATAAATTTATTTATATAACCCGCCGTAATTTATATTCGCCTAATATATAAGTTTATTATTACTACGTTTAATATAAGAATGAAAATATTGTTGAAAAACTCACGCGCGGCGTTTTTTGACTTCAGGGTTATATTACAATTTCTGGGTTAACGTATCCGGATAAGCGCCTTGAGTTACGAGCCTATATCGTAAGTGGTATTAAAAGAGCGAAAATACTTCGGCCCATTAAGCCCAACGTTCCGAAATCAAACGTAGTAAAATAAAAAAATCCAATCTTTTATAATCTGTTAGTATCGTAAACGAGGTGCGGATATTATATAATTCGGAAAACCACGTTTTTAAATGAAATGCTACCGCAAAAAGCTCTTTATCGTGAATGATATAGTTATGTTTCGTATTTATTGATCGTTCTAAATGGTACGTTATTGGCTTGAAGATATTATCCTCATCCCGTTACGACAAATACTCTATTCACACCGTTTCCGAATAGTCGGTTTCCACTACCATTAGCCGATTTAAATCATAATATATTAAAATCTAGGTCTAATACACGCATTATTTTAAAGTTCCAAAATATATTCCTTCCGTTTAGTCTAAATATAACGATCTTTTTACTTTGTTAATCGAACGAAATAATTCGTTAGTTCGGAGAAATTACCGATGAAATTACAATAAAAATTAGTAAAACCCAAAAAACTTCGAACTTCTCAGATAATACGTAACAATTCCCACTCGCGGATTGCCCGGACTATTTCGGGATCGGCTCGAATATCTACACCAACCGTTATAATAAAACATGGGTATTTTACTTTTTCAATTACAAAATTATATTTTTTAAAATCCCGATTTAGGTCCGTATTACAAAAACTTTGTAGAATCACGCGAACTTTAGCTACATAGTTTTGTTTAGTACAGGAAAAAGGACTGAAAGATTATTCAAGTACGTTATAAGGAAATTATCTAAAATATCCGCTATTATATAATTAATATATCGCTAAAACGTCGCCGGCATTTTTATTAGCTTAAAAGTGGTAACTAACTATTTAAATAACCTGAACCACGTACGAAACGTCGTTAATTCCTCTCATCCAAATAAAACCCGGATACAGTAAAAGGCTGTTCGAATATCTAACTTCGTAAGTTATATCGACTTCAATAACATATATAAGGTCTCTTTAATTAAAGGTAAGGCGAAACAGTTTTGCTCGGTAATCTTATTTAATATTTAATAGTCGATATAAAATCGCTATCCCCCTTTCGGGATAGAAATAAATAATACCAGTGTAATAATCGATAAAGAATTCATCAGAACTTAACCTTTATTCATTAATTTCGTAACCTATCGTTGAAGTTTAGAAAGTTAATCCCGTAACATTAGGTATAACAGCTCTTAAGATCGTTATAATAAAATACATTTTCGTTTTACTTAATATAAATGTAATAATCGAGTTTCCCCTTATATAGGGGTAAAGTTGTAACCTTATTCTTATCGAATAGGTTGCGGAAATCTGCCAATTTTAGTAGGAGACATAATTAATCCTCTTCTCTTTCAACCGTATTCATCGCCGTCGTTCATAAAATCCGCGTTCTTTTGCAAAAGTTTATGGTAAAAACCAACCAAAATTAATCCTCAGTACGTTATACCTCCCCATACGAACGTTTCGTTAAATCGATAAAACTCGATTTTACCACGTTTCGTATATCCTTCAACCTAAAATAAATTATTACCGTGTCGATAACTAAAACTCATTAATTAAAAACTATTAAACGATTATCGTTAATATTGAAAGTTACATTTTAGTATTGTAACTCAAACATTTTGAAAATTATATCTCGCGTTATTCCTTAAATAATATATGCTAATATTGGGTTCGACTATTTATTAATATTTATAAAAAACTTACCTATTTGGGTAATACAAGTATTTTTCCGTAAGTTTAATATCGTGACACAATTTCGAAGATATAATAACCGAATTCATTTAATTTTCAACCGTTATATTCAAGTTTTACTTATAATATAATAATGATTATGGCAAAAATTGATTTAAATATCTAAAAAATAAGTGTTATGAAAAATTATAGGAATAAGGAATGAATCCTCGTTTATACGTATTTTAATTAAACTCAACTCCTTTTTTTTCGGTTTTATAATTACTCCATTAATGTTTTATAATCTTTTAACGAAACTATATTTAAAATTTAAACTTTTCCAAACACCGTTAATAAAAAAACCTTTATTTACCTTTTCTATTTAGCCCGTATATATTTACGTAAAAGGTAATGCCGGGCGGTATTCGTAACCATGTTAATAATATTTCAACAAGCCATATCATATGTAACGCCCCATAGCGAGTTTAAGCTAACGTTCCTTTACCTTCGCCGACGTCTCTTTACGTCTTTAGTGCCAAACGTGTACCAAACGGATTTACTAAGATAATTAGTCTCGATATTGAAATAATTAACTACGATTACCCCAACCCTTTAACGAAGATACCTAAAAGACGCGGATCTCTATTATAACTATATTACTATCCGTATATTAAACTTATTCGGGTTTCGCTAATTAAAGACTAAAATATTACTTTAAGTGTAAAAACTTTAATTTGTCGGCGAATTCGAGGTACTTTTCTAAAGCTACGATATAGTCAATCCAGTCAATGCTTACCATAATAAATTTGTCGTGAATGCGTAGCGATACGCAAAATCTTAAAAAGTTCTATTATACAGCCGAAAGCTAATCTAAGTCATCTGTTTAAAATACAAGTATTTCGAACCTAATAACGAATAGTACTTATAAATCTTTATTACTTATAAGTAATTGTTTGAATTAGACTAATACTTTATCTGTACGATAAGGGTCGTTAAAAGTAGCCTTTATATAATCGAGAAAAAAAACCTATATTATATATACCTTCGTATTCACCGGTTTCGTAATACGTTATAACCGTCTACTTTATCGCCGCTATATAATAACTCTATACGTAAAAAAATGTATACCGACCCTTTCTAATTTATATTTTATTTACTTTTAGTATAAATTTGATTGTTTAACGCATCTCCGCTTATGTAAAAGTAGATCCGTCGAATTACGATTGGTTATATCGTTTTTGCCTATCTTAAGCCAATAAAAAGTTAATACGAGTTACGGCTAATTCGGCTTTAAATTATTGAATTTTAATTACAAGTTAAACGAAGTTAAACCTAAATTCGATAATTAAAGTTGATTAATTCGACTATTATAATTACTTTATAACGGATATAATCTAATTTACGGTATCTTATAAACGTGAAATATCGGCTTAAGTTAGCTTTAAAAACGGAAAACATGTATTTATAAATGTAAAGGACTGAGTATTCGTTAATGGCCTATTTTTCCCGAGTACGTTAAAGTGTAACGTAAAATTATGAACGTTTGTTATCGATTTATTTATTATATATAATATTCTTTCGGAAAAATAAAAGAAGATCTTAATAATATACTATAATCTGACTTACGATAGTAAACTAAGTAAGTGTTAAATAGGGTTTACTATTTGTTATGGACACAGGCTGTTGGCCATTAAGCCTATAGGTTACGTAATTGTGTATGTAACTGGATGAGTAACGCCTGGCCTGGGCCTGGCCCGGGCTCGGATAGGGCACGGTCCGTGTACGGTACGTGTAAGGGCATGTGACGGGCTGGGTACTAGTCTTGCCTAAGGGCCTTACAAGTTGGACCACGGTAACATTTTTTAGTCTTCCTCCGCACTTTAATAATGAATCCCATTTGGTATTTATTTGGTCTACTATCGTAGGTCAGATTATAACATCCTATTAATGTTTTTTTCTTCTTTTTTCCGAAAAAATATTCCTTATAATGGACGAATGGATGGCAAACATTAATAATTTTACGTTATACTTTAACATTATCGAAAGGAATGGGCCGTTGGCGAATACCTAGTTTTCCACCTTCATAGATGTATTTTTGGCCTCTTCGGAGTTAATTGGGACCGATATCTCCCATTTATAAGATACTGTAAGCTATATCGCATCGGTTGTTAAATAGTTATAATAACCTGGTTAATCGACTTTAACTTTCAACTTTACTTTCGACTATGCTTAATTCGTTGCGAAAATTTAGTAATTCGAAACCGAATTAGCTGTGACCCGCGTTAGAATTTTACCGGGTTAAGGCGGACGAAAATAACATAATTAACCGTAATTTAATGGATTTACTTTTACGTAAGTGCTGATGCTCCAGACTATCGAATTCATATTAAAAACAGATAAAATATAAATCGAAAAGGGTCGGTACGCGTTTTTCTACGTATAGGGATGTTATACAATGGCGGTGAAATAGGCGGTTACGGCTTATTACGAATCTGGAGGGCACGAGGGTAAATACGATATAGAGAAGTTTTTCGATTATATTAAAGCAGTTTTCGGCGACCTTTACCATACGGATAAAGTATTGGTCGAATTCAAAGGTTTGATTATAAATAATAAAAACGTATAAGTATTATTCGCTATTAATTTCGAAATACTTTTAACTTAAGTAAATCGTTTAAATTGGTTCTTGGTCGTAAAATATTATTACTTACGCGCCCGCGTATCGCTAAGTATCCGCGATAAGTCTATTATAGTAGGTATTAACCGGGTAAATTATGTCGTAACCCTGGAAAAATACCGCTAATTCGTCGACAAGTTAGAGTTTTTGGATTTAAAACAGCGTTTTGGTCGTTAATTAACGGAATCCGTTTAACGATAACGGCCGAATAGTAATATAATTATAACAGGAATTTACGCTTTTTAAATGCCTTCGTTAAAGGGCTGTGGTAATTGCAACTAGTTTTTTCGATACCGCGGTTAGTTATTTTAATAACCCCGTTTAATACGTATTTAAAACTAGGGACGTAAGGCGACGTGAACGATAATAAAAAAACGTTAGGTTAAGCTTACTTCAGGGAGTTACGTATGTTATGCTTTATTAAACCATTTTTAACGTAGCTACAACTTGCGTCCGGTATTATCTTTTATGTAGGTGTATACGGCCTAAGTTGAAAAGGTAAAGGAAGGTTTTTTATTAACGGCGACGGGAAAAACCTAGCTCTTAGATATAGTTTCATTTAAAAGTTATATAGCCTTAACGAAGTAATTACAAAATCGAGTAAAAAGGAGTTTAGTTAAATTAAAATACGTATAAACGAGGAATTATTCCTTATTCTTGTATTTTTAATAACACTTACTTTTTAAATATTTAAGTCGATTTTGGTTGTGATTGTTACCATATTATAAACGAGGCTTTGGTATAATAGTTAAGGTTAAAGTAAATTCAGCTATTGTTTCCACGAAATTTCAATACTATATTGAGGTTACGATAAAATAAACGTACTATCCAAATTATCAAATTTCGTATAAATATAAATTAATCGTTAAGCCCCATATTAACATATATTATTCCCGGAATAACGTGGGATATAATTTTTGGAATGTTTTGGATACTATATTAAAAAGTGACTTTGAATATGAGGGGTAGTAGTTTAGTAATTTAAGATTAGAAAGGTTTAGTTGTCGACGTAGTATCAATACACCTTAGAACGAAAAATATATAAGGCGTGGTTAGCTCGCCTTTCCTCTAGTTAAAGTAACGATTATACCGAAAGGTATAATGTATATGAAATCCGTTCCAAATAGTTTTTATTATAAGTTTTAGCGAAATAACGCGGATTTTATAAGTAACAGCGACGATTACAGTTAAAAATAAAAGAATTAGTCGCGTTTTTCAACGAAATTAACTGTATTTCACGACTTATTCGATAAGAATAAGGTTATAACCTTACTTTTATATAAATAGAAACTCGACTATTACATTTATATCAAACTAAATAAAGATAAACTTTTACTAAAACTATCTTAAGAGCCGTTATACATAATACTACGAAATTATTTTTTTAAGTTCCAACGATAGGTTACGAAATTAGTAAATAAAGGTGAGATACGGGCGAGCTTTTAATCGGCGGCGACTTCGGTATTATTAATTCGTAAACTGGGGAAGTGATAACTATTTTATATTGATTATCGGATATTGAATAAAATTACAAAGTAAAACCGTTTTCTTTTACCTTTAATTAATAAGACCTTATATACATTGTCGAAATTGATATAGCTTACGAAATTGGATATTCGAGCGGTATTTCAACGTATTCAAGTAATACTCAGGTAAAAGGGATTAACGGCGTTTCGTACGCAGTTTGGTTTATTTAAATAACTAGTTATTTTTTAAGCTAATAAATGCGCCAGCGACGTTTTAATGATATATTAATTATATAATAACGGATATTTTAGGTAATTTCATTATAATGTATTTAAATAACCTTTTTTTTGGTATTAAGTAAGACTATATAATGAAAATTTATGTGGTTTTGGGACATCTTCGCGATACGAGATTGAATTTGGATTTAAAGAAGTACGACTTCGTAATTAAGGAGGTAAAATACCTGAGCTTTATTGTAATAGTTAAAGTAAGTATTCGGGCCGACCCCGAAAAAATCCGGATAATCCGCGAGTAAAAGTTATTATGTACAGTCAGGAAAATTCGAAGTTTTCTGGGTTTTACCAACTTTTATCGTAATTTTATTGGTAATTCTTCAAAGTTAGTGGATGATTTCGTCCACCTAACGAAATAAATCATTCCTTGAATTTAAATGAAGCGAGAGGAATATATATTTCAAACTTTTAAAAATTCCTTTATTACGGCTCCTATGTTGGCATATCAAGATTTAAATCGGCTAATAGCAATAAAAACTAATTATTCTGAAACGACGTTAGAAGGGTGTTTATTGTAATAGGATAAGGATAATATTTTAAAGTTAATAACTTACTATTCCATACAATTAACGGATACGGAACATAACTATACTATTCAAGATAAGGAACTTCTCGTGGTAATATCTTATTTAAAAAGGTGTTTTTTTTAATTACGTAATATCCGTGTACTGTTCACGCTTTTAATAGATTATAAGGGATTAAAGTTTTTTTTCATTACGATTGATTTCGAAACATTAGGTTAAATAGGCCGAGGTCCTTTTTCTTTTTTAATATTATTTATAGTACAGGCTTGTAACTTAAGACGCCTGCCCGGATATATTAATTTGTAGGTTATAAAATAATCCTGAAGTAAAGGAACGTCGCGCGCGAGTTTTTTAAATCGTTTTTATTATTATATTAATTATAGTATTAATAAATTTATATATTAAAAAATAGAAATTACGGCGGGTTAGGTAAAGGAGTTCGACAAAACGGAAGCCTAGTTATTAAATTACGACGATATATATTCTAAAGGGGGGTTAGGAGCTTTCGAAGAGCCGCCGAAAGCGATACCGCCCCGAGCCCGGCTCGTATCCGAGTTGTTATCGGAGATAACGTTAGGGGATTTTAATACGGCAGCTTCGATAGTACCGTCGCGAATTCGACCTGCATCAAGCCCTCCGGCAACGTTAACGCCGAATAGTGCCTTTATTTTTAGCTCGGATACGTTAACGGAATTGTAAGACTAGAAAATAATAAACAACCTGTTATATAAGGTTTATTTTTAATGGTTTTTAAAGGCGTTAAACGCTTTTTACCTAAGGTAGGATAATTGACGCGAATTACAAATTGCGGGATTTACTCTCGAGGGGTATTAATTTACCGTAATTGTTAATAGCTACCAAATTAAAATCTATTAATAACGAGAATATTATAATAAATCTACGACTCGCCTATTATAAGTTATTCGAATAAAAATATTTTATTTTACGTTTTTTAACGAAATTAGCACTAAAAAAGTATAGTCGCAAATATTGGACGTTTATATCGAATATATACATAATATAACGGGACAAAACCTTGTCTTACTTTATGGTAGGGCTTATTTCAACCTTTTCTTATTTCCGACCGGTATTAAACACATATTTCGATCGATTTCATAATCGACCTACAAATTATTAATAATGTTCTTCTATATTTACTAGTTATTACGGATTACTTTTTCAAATTTATCCAGTTAAAAGTTATAGTTTATAATTACAAATACGTATACGAAACTTTTCCAGGATATATGGTGGAGATTTTATAGGTTTTTAACCTTTATTATTGATAACTGCGATTTGAATTAGATAGGCGTATTTTAAACGATACTTTATTTCCTAATAAAGATCGAACAACTTTTATTTACAACGTATCACCTATAAATAGATAAGCTATCAAGCGGGCAAATTAAAAAATTTAAAACTATTTACGTATTATAATCGCTTTTTCATAATATAATGAAACTTCGTATATATCGATTTATTAATTTATATTAAATAACCGGAATTTGACGCTTGCCAGGTTTAATATTAAATTTTGAGTAAATAAATACGAAATATTACTTTTCTTTAAAGTAAATAGGGATACGAAATCGTTAACCAATTTAATGGGGCGAGTGATTACTTTTTTGGCTTATTAGCATAAGGAAACGGAACTAATTTAGGCTATAATAACTTATGTTTAATAATAAATAAAAACGGCGGTAAACCGTAAATAACGTTCGGCAAAACGATATAAAGTAGTAAATTAAGTTTAATGAAACCTTTAAAATATTAAAACTAACCACCCGAATAAAAAGTTTAATTAACTTTATAACTAATACTAGGTAGTCGGTATTTAGAACCCCATAAATATTATATTAAATATCTTCAATAAATATCTAGTATTTTATATGGATTTAGTTAAATATACGGCTTCGGACCCCTTGCTTTTACAAGTATTATCTGATATTCGCTTAAAACCAATTTTAATAACGAACGATATAAAAACCGGTAAATACGAGATATTTAAAGTATAAGATATCCTCGCGGTAAAGACGGAAAAGGGCGGGGTTCTTTACTTATTAGTTAAGTAAAAGGGTTATAATAAGCCGGAATGAAAATTACTAAAGAATTATTGGTATATTATAGCCTTAGGTAAATTCGAAACGATATAAGAAGATATTCAAGTTTATAATGATCTGGTATCTCAGACGATAACGTTAAACATATATTAAACGACACATATGAAACGAATCATTGATACCCTCGAAATAACACTTTACTTATAAATAATGAAATTTTTTATTATTAGACGAAGTTAAAATACTGTAAATAAAGTCGAGTAAATATTAATCGATTATTTCCAATATATATTCAACCGCTCAACGACTTTTACCATACTTTAACGAATGTGTATTTACTTATTATTATTATTATTATTATTCTTCTTTGGATTTAACGAATATCAATGTTATTAACGTTAAGGGCCTCATTACGACTAACCCCAAACGTTAGGCGATATTAAAGGAAGGGTACGGTAAAAGGAATAGCAAAAACCGGTAAACGCCGAAAAAGGGGGCTAATAAAGGGCGGGACGTACGTGAAGCAACGTTAAAAAAGGCGAATAACGCGAAGAAGAGCGAGCGTTAGAAAAAGCCAATAATAAATAATATTAAAAAGGATAAACATTAAAAGAGGTCGACGATAATAGATAACGTTAAAAAGGAAAGTCGCTAAATAAAACCAATAATAATAATTAACGAAAAACAGGGAAAAAAGAGTAGCAGAGTAAAAAACTCTTTAAACGGTTTACTAAAAATTATAATACGTTAGTTTAAATCCGGGTAACATAATCGACCTGGACACGATTTTACGCCTGCTCGTAATCGGTCCGATTAACTCGTTTTTATATAAGGTTAGTAAATGGAATATAAATGAAATCAGGGATTATATAATTAAACCTTAAGCGTCGTTTCTAATATTTCGTAAGCTATAACTTCCATTAACTATAAAAATACAGCTTAAGTAGTTATATTATTTTAGCCTTTTAATTCAAAACTACGAAAGAGTATTCAGCGATAACTAAAGGTGGCCAGAGCGAAAACGTTACGTGTTAAAGTTTGGTTAACTAAAAGCATTCTATTTTTATAAATAAGCGATATAGTAAAAAACGATAAAGAGATTCGGGGTAAATACGGACTCAAAAGAAAAAGGCGACGTAAACATATAATTAAAGGAGTAACGGCTTATACGGCCGGTATAGTAAAAACTCTCTACATTCGAACGATATTACGAAGCCGGGTAAATTGATTAACCAACTTAAAAAAGATGGTGGTAAAAACGGGTTGATAACCCAGGATTTCTCCCTAAAGTTTACGTATGGGGGACAATATATAACCTCTATCCTTTACCGTAACAACTAATTAACGTAAAAGGGTATATAAACCGGGTAAAGCCATAAATGAATTCATTTCCTAAATATATCACGAAAAAAACTAAATTAATGGTAGGTTCTTCCTAAAGCTTCTTTATAAACTTACGTTACTATAAACCTTCTAATATATACGACACCCTTATATACGATAAATTCGAACGTAAAATAAAAAAAAACGTTTAAATTTCAAAACCGGTTATTATACGATATACAAACATTTTTAACTTATAACGAAAGAAGTTCATTTTTATCCTTATTTTTTCCAAAAATAAGAAGATTTCATATAACGCGAAAATATAATAATAAATGATAAACAATGAAGCATTAATATATAATAAGATAATATACTTTACGGTGAAGCTCGTCTTTCCCTCCGTAGGCGCTAGCGATAACGTAACTTAAGTTAAAACCGTTATATACGTTGGCTATAATAATTAATAAGAAGAAAAGGTGAAGATATATTTACGCAAATAACTAACTAATATATATATAAAAGAGTTAAAATGGTTGCGACTATAAAAGCGAATAAAAAGGGGGGGCAATAGTATAAAAAGAAAAAGGAAAAAGTGTTAGATATTACGAAGGAACGTTTATATTTATAGGGACTAACCGACTGGATGAGATAGGGGTAAGTATTATACGGGGCGCGTTACTCGACATTAAAAATAAAAGCGTAACTTTAAACGATACTTTAACGAACGAATTATACGGCGTCGGCAGTATAAAGGATACCTTATACGGCGCGTTAATGAGTATGTTATACGGCGCCAACTGTAAGAAAAATACCATATATAGCGCGTTAACAAATATATTATACGACATCAGCGTCAAAAAGAATACTTTACACGGCGTGTTAGCAGATACGTTATATGGTACCGGCAACAAAAAGGATACCTTATACGATACATTAACGGATATATTATATGGTGCCGACGATATAAGGTAAGCCAGCCAAAATGTTATACTATATATTAAACGTAATATCACCGGCTTATACTCGACTCTCATATTAAGTGAGTATGGCTCGCGTCCGATATTTATTTAAAAAAGCGTTGTAACCCTTATAGCATCCGGGGAGAAGAGGGTATATTATGGATTTCGGATGTTGGCTATTAAGTTTATAGGTTATGGAATTGTATACGTAACGGAATAGGTAACGTCTGACCTAAGTTCGGCCCGGGCGCGGATAAGACACGGTCTGAGTACAAGCCGGATACGGTCCGTACACGAATCGAATACAGTTTGTGTACGGCACGTGTAAGGGTACGTAACGGGTTGAGCACTAGCCTTGCCCAAAGGCCCTGCATATTGGGCCACGGTAGCCTCTTCTGGTCTTCCTTCGCACCTCAATAGTAAATCTCGTTTGGCACCTACTTAACTTACTATTGTAGGTCAGATTATAATACTATTAAGGTACGGAGGAAAACTAAAAGAGGCTAATATAACCTACCATATAAAACCTATAGACATAGCCAGTGCCCAACCCATCACGTACCCTTACACGTGCCATGTACGAACCGCGCCCGGTTTGCACCCAAACTAGTCCCAGACTGGGTACTACCTATCTCGTTATATACATAATTACATAATCTATAAACTCAATGGTTAATGGCTTAAGTCTATAACAAATAGTTAGTATCTTTCCATTTCGATTAAATATTATTGAAAGGTTTACGCTGGTGATTACAGTCGTGGTACCGGTTGCGTTCGCAACGACTATCGTTATCGTAATGGCGAACCTTACGGTTGCCGCGGCGATTATTATTACAATATTTTTTTCGTAAGGTTTCTTACGAGCCTCGCGAGGCTTACACTTATGGTTGCGAATGTAATGATCACTTTTACCAGGTTTTTTATCATTCTTCTTTTTATTTTTATACGAATTATTGTTTTTATATTGTAATTTTTCCTACCAATGTTGCAAATCGTACTTTTCGTGGCTATCTTTAACAATAGATTTATAACATAGATATTTCCAGCTAGCGGGAACGAGTAAAATTATTCTGTATTTTTCAATTGAACACACCTCGTCGCAAAAGCTTTGTTTACGATCCGATAGTTCAAGGTTTAGTTAAATACTTAAGTTTAACGAAGTCCAAATATTAATTATCATTTCACACAATATTGATTTCGTTAATCTAAACTACTTATTTTTCGCGCATACCTAAGTTTAATTTAAATGTATTTGCGAAAGCCGTACCTATTCTCTATAAAATTTTGTAAAATAAAAGTTAATTTTCGGATATTCTCAATAACGTAACCCTAATTCATTTTAAAGAGTAACGATAATACGTTTATAATAGCTTACAGACCTAAAAAGGTGAATTTCATATGTTTCACGTTAAAATCTCAATATTTCACCACAAAAATAGCGAAACCTTGCAATAAAATACCAAACATAAACACTATTTGGCTTTTTACACCGGGATTAAACTTTATAAATCTCTCCAGACGCGTTCAAAAGCTTTACACGTTAGTAAAATAACATTACAGCTTATATTAATAATAATCATATTAAGAATATCATAATATTCTGCGTTATATACACATATCTCCTCCTGTTTTAAACGGTGAAAGGCATTAACAACTAATAATTAAAAGGCCGATATAGACCGACTTTTTATAAATTTGTGGATGCTCGGAGCTGCGAGGATAAGGCAGAGAAATATGGAGACGAATGATATAAAGGCGAGGTTGAAAACTGTAAAGACGAGGCTTAAGGCTTCGAGAATAAGAAACCTTATTCCTTCTTCAAGTAAGGGCCTCGAAACGACTTACCATAATTATTTAATAGTTTTTATTTTTCATTATCGACCCATATTAATAATATTAAAAAGCTCGGTAAAATTTTCGTTTATCTTAGTTATCTATTATTATAAACGTATAACCCGTTTCAACTCAGGTGAATGATTTATAATAGTATAATGATGAGCAGACGTATGAAGGTGTAAAGAGGAAATTGACGAAGGAATTGAAATAGGCTGTGAAATATTTGAAGGAGTAGTTAACGATTTGTTAATTTTATTACGAGTATAGCGACAAATCATTAACAAGAGAGAAACGTTTAGATTTAAGCCTAGAACTTATAACTCGCGCTTAATTATAGGGAATTGGTGGCGGCGAAATAGTAGCGGCAGCAGCGAGAATGGCAACGGCGGTGGCAAAAATAGCGATGGCGATGACAAGATGACGGCGGTGGCGAAATAGCGGTAGCAGATATAGTGAGATAATGGTGGAGGTGACGATGATAGCGGTGATAAAAAGTTATAAGAAAGAAGTTAAAATATCGTAAAGTTGAAAAGCGAAAAAAAAGAGGGGAGGTTTTGGGGGGGCAAGAGTTTTTTTTTTTTTTTTTCTTTTTTTTTTTCTTGTTTTTGCGGGACAGTAGAACTGGCGACTTTGTTCCTTCCATTTTGACTTGTTTAAACTGGTAGAAGGGTAATATCTAGTGCTTTTCAAATCTTTTGCTTACAGTTAACAATTTTTAATACGCGTGTAGGGTAGCAAAGTAATGTTGAAACAGTGTAGTATTCTAACGATGGAAGAGAAAGAAACTAGCAAGAACTAGAAGCTCAGCGAAAGCTGAGCATATGTAGGTATGCGCATGTGCTTTTCCAGTTTCTTTCCTTCCCTTCCTTATGTACGTTCATGTATGTATCATCCTATATAAGTGTACAACAATTTTTCGTCGTGTCAATTTTCTATTAATAATAACGATAAAGTATTATTATTGGTAGGCCTTAAACGTTACAATGTTGTCGATTCGATTGGTCGAAGTAACAGTAGTATTGCAGTAGTCAGATGATAGATGTAGTGTTCTAGGTTTAGCAGACCGCTAGCTGGTTTTCATTGTAATTTGTATGGCCAATTGTTTGGCTCGTGCCCTAGAGTGAAGTGCAGCGTACTGTACTCGACTTACACCCAATGTGGTAAGTCTTTACAACGCAATACACTTGCAGTACAATCAACTTTATTATAAGAAAAGTTAACCTACTGCATTGCATGTAATATTATTTTAACACTAGCAGCTTTTTAGTTTATGCGTGCATGCCAGTGTAGCTAACTAATCTTTTCCGGTTGCCACTAAATTGCGTCCTCGTTAACTGACTAGACTCCTGTTAATTCTAGTTGACTTCCACATTGAATTATACCTAATTGCATGTAAATTAACTCCATTTAACCTTAATTTCCCCATCGCTCCAAGATTCGAGTTTATCAACTTCCATAAAAAGTTTTTCCGCTATAAGCCTTTGCAGGCTTCCATTTCAGCTGTGCTAGTTAAAAAGGTTACTATCGCAGCCTTTACTTTCCTGACAATCTTTTAGTTTGCTATTACATAATTTGAGCTTTCTGGGTAGCCGGTTAACGTAGCCCTCGATGCGTATAGTCAGCTTGTTGTTATTCACAAACCTTTCTAAGGCTTTGTTTAACGTAGCCTTTATCATGATATTTACAGGATTATTTTTGCTATCGATCCATCGGAAATCCTTAATCTCCCTCCTTTCATAAGCTTTACAAAGTGCTATTACGTCGATTATCAGGCGCTTTTAACTTGTGGTTCCGAGTTTTAATAGGTATTCGAAACGACTTTTCAAGTTGGTATAGATTACTACCGGGATATAAGGAATTTTCAATTGCTTAGTGATGAGGTTGAGAGTTTTCCACAGCGCTATGCCTATGTTAAAGCTCGCTATTATTCCTTAGACCTCCGAAGTTAACAAGTTTCGTGTAATCCTCTTACACTTGACGGAGGTTTAGTAAATTAGGTTGCCAGTGATATCAAACTTGTCTTCTTGCCTATTTTTGTTAATGAAGGTTATTAAGAAACCAATTTGTAAGAATAAATGGGTATTATTTTCAAAGAACTCATCAGTAAAGATCATTAACTTGGCTTTTAAGAGGTCGATTAGCACCATATGAATTTCACGGTCTAGGTTCTATATTTGATACTTTAATTTCTTATTTAATCTATTAAAGTTTTTATCCGTTGGTGTTTGCGTTTATACTGCGATGAATAGGTCGTTAAAGGCTTTCGGCTGGAATAAATTAGCAATATAACTGCTCCGAATACGTTATTCTAAATACTGTTAAGCTTTAACCTCGTTAATTTTGTTAATTACTGCTAAAATATCACCCTAACTTTTTTAACGAAAGCTAAGGCTAGTATTAACACTAAGCGTACGGATTAATGATCCATTAAAGTTGAGTTAGGTGTTTTTTGTTAACGTTGTCACCGGCTTATAATTCTTAAACTTAAAGTATTTAATCGCTTGTTATTTTAATATTATAAAGTTAGGTGTTTTAACGAAGAAGATATCGTTAATTAACATACCTATTATGCTGAAATCTTTTTTTTATATTAATAAGATACACGGATCGTATAGTAAAGATTTTATCGTTAGCTATAATTTGAAATAAGACTGGTAAGTTAGGAACTAGTAAACGCCTGCAATAACTAATCCATATAGTGGCTTAATATAACGTATTATCGTAACTAAAGGGTATATAATACGGAGTTTCTATAGTAAATTTAATAGTATAATCCATTAAAAATACGTTACTAATTATATATAAGCTTACGTAATATTACGGCTATTAGGTATAAACTGACCCTTAGTTTTAACTAATAAATTTATTACCAAGGTAATTATTAAACATTAGCTAATTTTTCAATCGTTGGTGACTACATAAAGATCTAATTCTTACCTTTATCGCCGTATCTTTAAGCGATTAATTATGATTTTTCGTAAGGCCGCTCCGTGGTTTTACCTTTAACCTTGAAAATAATTTTCAACTTAAAGATTGTAACGTTTAAGTTTTAAAGGCTAAAGTCGGTTTTCGGTATAAATTATATAATACTTCGAGTTAATAGGCCATTAATTTCGACCTTATCGCTTTCCTTAAAAGGTTTTCCAGAAATTTTAATAATCTCTTATACTTTAAATTTTACTGTCAAATCTTTGTTATCCTTTTATTTCTTATTTACTCAAGTAGGATTATAGATACAACCCAGTATATATTCTTTTTTTTAACATATTCTTTTTTCAAGGCTTACTACTTCGGCGGCGTTTTATTAACTTGTTCATAATGGGTAGAAGATGTTCGTATTAGCTCAGTCGTTTGGCTTAAAGGTATCTATCGTTAGTAGCCTTAATATAAGACTTGGCCTAAGTAATTCGAAAGAATATAAAACCGTTAACAGTTTTAACAACCACATTAAAGGTCGCGATACTTAATATATTATACGGCTTTTCTTATTTACCCGGCTCCCGCTATATAAGGACTTCACTTTGTAAAAGTAAAGTAAATACGTTTATTATTATATACCCGTTTTTGATGTTAAGAGTGTTATTAACTTAGCGGCTTGTCGATTCTTTTCGTAGTTTCCTTGATACTCTGTTGTAGATTATAACACGTTTCTAAGTATTTATCGAAGGTGGAGATTCACTTTTTAAGCGTAAATATGCTTAAAATATTAAAAAAGTTGGTACTAAGCTGTTAAAGCCCACAGTGTTATTAAGACTTTTTATTATTATTTGTAGGCGTGCCTCTGGATTCGTAAGACTTTCAATTTTTAATGTAAGGATATTATACGTTTTTCGAAATAGGTTGTATACCCTTTTAACTTTTCTAATGCTTTAATAGGCTTTTACAGGTACCTATTTATACTGGATACCTATTATTTTGGTATTTTTTTAAAACTCCACCACCATAAAGTTAATATTAATATTGTAAACAACGACGTTAGATAGACTCAAATATGTATTAATTTATAGAATCCTTGACGTTTCCCACGTATTCTTTACCTAAAAGTACCTTAAAAATTTAACCCCGTAAAAAGAGGTTATTCAATTAACGACGTAAAAAACAGGCTTTTTATTCAAGAAAAACATATTAATAAAAATATTTTAATTAAAGTTTTTATCGTCTATTAGTATAAATTCAAATTTTCGGGGGGTTTATATATGCGTTTAATAGTAATGATAAAGTCTTCTAATGGCTTTTGAGGAAAAATATTCCACATCGTTATGCCCTGCAGATTTTAGGACATTATATAGTTTGTCAACAGTTGGGTGGTTGAAACGCCAGTGTAATTAGCGTATCTTCGGCTTCGTTGGGTTTAATACTACCGCTTCCGGACCTTTAAGATAAAACCATAAGTATCTTCATTTAAAGGCGAGTAAAAACCTTTGCCCGGTTTTAACCAGCTCGTCTACGTTAATTTTAATGTTAATACCAAGAGTTTTTACATCCTCTAAACAAAATAGGAAAAGTGTAATGGATTTAAGGATATGAAATATAATCGTTTCCACAATAGTTTAAATTACCGTTATCCTTAATAACGATAGTTGTTTGCCTAGGCTAAAGTCAATTTTAGCCTTATTAGTATCGTAACGATTAATTTTAATAGCTATAATATTTTCGCTCTACAGTGCTACATATTACAAATAACCTCTTATTAAATACTTTACTGTCTTTATATTTGGCATAATACCCCGGAACGTATAATCCACGTAACAATCGTAAAGGTTGAAAATTTGTAAGGGATTATGGGTATAGTTAGAGTAAAGATAAGAGTCTTTATTATCTAAATAGTATAAAAAGGTATAGTCGGCTAATTATTAAGCTTCTGTATTAGGAGTAATATCTTCGTTTTACTTAATCTGCTTAAAAGTAGTATTACTAATAGGCTTATCCTTTTCGAAGATTGTAACTTTATTTAAGTATTTCTAATTAGAAGTGGTAGGGTATTAAATGTAATATTTTTTATTATTATTTCATTCGATAAAGGGGTGTCGAGTTAATTAATAATTAGTCTTCCCATAAATCTAATATCTTTTTCCACTATTACGAAGATAATGCTAACGATTAACAGGTTTACCTATATTTTGTTGGCGTTAATGTAGATACTGTTTTTAGTTTAAGGCTGAAGTCGATATACCAAATTTTAGGTGTTATAGGTGTTCGTACTTACGGTTGACGTAATTAACTATCGCAAGGTTATTTTTATTTACGTTAAGGAAGTGAATGGTTGAGGAGTATATACTAAACGAATTTGGTATACGTGCTATTACGGTGGTAAGCGAGGAGCGTAATTGGTTAAAAAAAGCTTTTATAAGTGGCATTTTAACATTATAAGGCGTATTTAAACTCGTTAACGCCCGTAATTGTTGCCCGTACCTACTCGCGGAGTGTGGCTTCACTAACATATACCTTTTTAATTGCTTTTTAACATATTATCAGCTTGTTAAGAATTTAATTAAAAATATTCATTAACCGATGTAGTCTAAAAGTCTTCTTTACTTACTGTCGTGAAAACCGATGTAGTAGTAAAGGCCTTTCGTAAAAATCTTTCTTCTATCCTAACGGTCGTATAACTTAAAACGTAACCGGAAAGTAACTTCTTTTTCTACTTAGCTTATCTGTGCTTAACTTAATAAATAGACAAGCATTAATTAGTATTGTTAGGCCTTAGACGTTGCAACGTTGTCGATTCGATTAGTTGAAGTAACAGTAGTATTGCAGTAGTCAGATGGTGGATGTATTGTACTAGGTTTGGCAGACCGCTAGCCGGTCTGCACTGTAATTGGTATGGTCAATTGCTTGGTCCATGCCCTAGAGTGAAGTGCAGTGTATTGCACTCGACTTATACTCAATGCGGTAAGTCTCCACAACACAATACACTTGCAGTACAGTCAACTTTACTGCAAGTAAAGTTGATCTACTGCACTGCATGTAATATTATTACAACAATTATCATATTTGGGAAGACAAAGAATGGAAATTTATAAATCATAAAGACGAGTTCGAAATGCGGATATTAGGATAACGAAAGTTAGGGAAAGGCGTTCCAAATAACGTATTGAAAGCGTTCGTATTTAATAACACTCTTTTCGTTAATATTATTAAGGAGGTTATGTAACTTAGCCTCAATAGGTTCTTTGCCGCTTTATTAGCATATTTTACTATTTAAATAAGCTATTTGCTGCTTTACTAGCATATTTTAATATCCAAACGTTTTATTAGCCATTTACATTATATATTTCACATTTTAGATGGGCTATTTAATGCTTTACAAACACATTGTTTTTCCTTACGTTTACCGTTTGTTATTTATATTACGATATTATATGAAATAATTTGGAGGTTGTTATTTATATGTGTAAGCGCTATATAACTAGTTTGGAGCTTATTATTTATATGTATAAGTTTCGTATGACTGATTTGAAGCTTGTTGTTCGGGTATATAAGCGCCGTGTAGCTGATTGAGAGCTTATTATTTAGGCGTGTGTGTTGTATAGCTAATTGGGAGTTTGTTTTACAAATGTTAATGCGTTGTTTCCGGAGGGAAAAAAAGTTTTGCTTGAACCGATAGCGATATATTACTTTATATTGACTTTACAACACGCGACATCGATAATCACACCTTTACGAGACTCAATAACCTTTTAGAACAACCTATCAAAACAATTTTTCAAAACAAAACTACATTACTATTACTACCAAATAATCGATTAAAAGCTTGGACGAATTATATTATCATTATTAAGTTATAGATACGAAACTGTTTAATAATAATAAAGATTGCCAGTGTGAATATTATTAGATATCACTCTAATTAGCAAGCGTAGGGGACCACGTATGCGGAATACATGATAGCGTATCACGCTGTAGGAAGCATATTTGCGGAGTGCATGGTAAAGTGCCACGCTCCAGGTGGGAGCTTATAAGCTTTCACCCGAGGCGTGCACTCTCCGGATGCCTCTTCTCCCTCTTCTCTGACATCCATCTTATCTATCTTACTACTTTGAATACTATACTGTCTTCTTCATACGTTGACGTAAAGACCTAACCGACACCATCCAACAACTTTACACTACGTATTCTTTGCTTTACACTCTACACTGTTATTTTATTTATTCTTTCTTTATTACTACACACGCAGTACATTGTGGGTGGGGTGTTAAAGTATAATAAATATAGTCTATACGAGGTCTGTACACAGGACTTAACACCAATGATACAAGGAATACTCCGGAAATGAAGATTTCTACCGGAAAACTAAAAAGTCATATTCTCAAGCTATAAGGGCATCGAGATGAGGATTACAGCTAGTTTCAACTGATAGGACTACTAGTATCTACTAGTACAAGGTTCCGATCGTGATGATCGAGATCTATGAGAATTCTCTTGATTATATATTAAAAGATTCTCTAGGTGGATTCTAGGTATTTCAGAATCTATGAGCCTATACAATATCTTTTTGTAAAGTTGGTTCAACACAAACCCAAAACCAACGAGTCAGAAAATTTTCTGCCCACACTTTTACTATGTAGATTTCCGGGGCAGGATGTGCCAAATAGCTTTTTGCGAAGCCGCTGCGAAAGCGAACCGGCGGTCCCCGGCGCCTGCTCAGGCTTGCGGCGTTTTTGCCAGGCCTCCCCTTGAATCACCTTCACCTCCCGCTTCCCCCAAGTCCTCATAACCATCGCACGCACCTCGGGGTCCTCTCGAAAGCGCCGGTCGTACTCAGCGTTGGCTTCCGTCATGATGTTGTACCAATCATCGCCGAAGGAATTGAACAGCACGCGGGTGGCCTTGTTGCGCTTTAAGCGGCGGTCAGTTAGGTAGCAGGAGACATGACAATACTACTAACTGTACAGATTATGCTATGTACGAATGGCTGTCTCAAACACTCCAAGGATACCCAATTCCCATCCACTGCCTCATGGAAAGTCAGGCTTGTGACAGGAGCAAGAAGTAGCATAACCAAGGGAAACCCTTGACAAGATGGAGACCGAAAGCCAATCTGAAGGTGAAGTACCTGAAATTAATAACCTGGGATTTCATGAGCATTTGGGCAGTATCCAACATGGCATGTCCTTGGCAAGAACTGGGGCAAGTGCTACATTTCATTCATGGCTTGGTCCTGATATTCACTACGCCTGGCAGACATGTCGGATCTTGCTCTTGATCCAAGCTTAAATTTATTCTTGGTCGTATTGAAGCACTCAGTTCCCTCTGTTTCTTTAGTTAACATGGTCTTGTCTTATTATCTTGTAACCTTGTCTTGTCTCTTTCTACATGCTGGCCAATCAACTCTAGGGCAGGATATCCTGTGTCCTGCTCCAGAATTGAGTAGAGGAAGTGGTGTTGAATATGGTAATTGAGATTGTAAATCCCCTGTAACCTGGGGCTATCTCCTTCCTATCCTATGCATGAAGCAAGGCAAGTGACTGAGTGCAGGGCTGAAGTACAGCATACTCTTTCTGACTCTGGTCCTGTTTACTGTCTTAGTGTCTCTGCCTGAATGGGTTTGTTAGTGGCTTGAACATGGATGCTGAACACTGATGGAGGTGGTGCCCATGTTCTGGTTTGGCGTACCTCAATCAGCAGTTATATTTACATTGCAGCAGGTTGTCCCTGCTGATGCCCGGACAACTTCTAAACTATCCGCTCGCTGGCTGGCTGTTAACATGCCATACTGCCATTTATTGCACTCATCTAGCTGTTTGCCGGCTTGGAGCAATCTATTTGTCCTGGCCAGCTTCCAATACATTGTGCTGCTCCGGCTGTGACTTGGAAAAGAGCAGTGCTGACAAGATGTATATTGTCTCGATTGCACCACAGTGAAGGAACGTGAGGGTCAAGTTTGTTTTCCCGCAGTAGAGCCCAGGGATTGGACCATACTGGAACCACTGGAACCGTGAGTTGACTCTGCAGCTTGACGCATCAAAACGTCGTGGCACAGCACCCACAACACCACACAGCATGTGTCACTGTCACCAAGTCTCTCACCTCAACCTCGGGCTTTGGAATTTCCAGACCACAGACTCATGCAATCTACATTATTCATATTCGGGCCCAATATTGTTCCAGGCAGTCTTCGGCATTGCTTTCGATACTGATCGGTAAAGCCTTCTCCCTCAACACGCAGTACCAACTCGGCCGTCCACACCAACGTTGCCTGGCTGTGGCCATGACATCAGCCCTTCCAGTGGATGGCTGACCTTCGGTGGCAACAACCAGCTGTTTATTATCGGATACATACCACGCATCGTAAGTCCAGCTACGTTTCCGGCGCGGGTGGTGCCCATGGTGATGCCATCCTTGAGGCCCGAACAGCATCTCTTCAGCCTTGCTTTCCCCAACTGCCAATCGAAACCGTCGGCGGGTGGGTTCACTCTGGGCCCCTCTATCCTCTATCCTCCTTCCTCCTTCCTCCTTCCTCCTTCCTCCTTCCTCCTTCCTCCTTCTATCCTCTGTAACTGCCAGAGTTACAGTTGTTTCGTCGCCGGCTTCTGCCCGTGGGTCTGCCAGTGTTCCAGTGTCGCACCTGCACCCAGACATTTCACGCTGAATCGCACACTGACCCGCATGCACACAGCATCCTCCCAGTCCTCCAAGAAGACCCAACAAATCCAATTGCCAGTGCTCCTGCGTGGTCTTGGTATGATGTCGACCTTTCAGGGTGCCAAGAAATTCCGAGATGTCCAGCCGCTCCCTGCGAGCATGGAGGACGAGAGCCTGGAGCATGAGCCCAGGTCCGTGGGTGACACCTTCCCGAACGCGCCCACACTGCTACCGCAGCAAGAAACCGCCATAACAAGTCCTCTCGACCTCGACCTCGACCTCGACGACCCGCACTCGACTCCGCCCGCTCCAGTCGTCTCGCGCACCTCAAGCCCTCGCCCCCACCTGTTCCCCAGCCTCCAAGCGGCACGCGAGCACATCTACCGCAAGTCTTCAGAAAACAAGCTAGCATCACGTAATGCTTCCGGCGACGTCATCCAGACACCAAGCGAAGATGCACCCACGCTGGGAGACATGAACCCGCCGCCATTCGCTCGCGCCTTTGGTCGTTCCTTAACTGGCCATGCTGGACCCCGATCTCGCTCTCCTACCCGCCCGAAATTGCCAAGCAGCCCAGCCCCTGGTTTCCAGCCCACCACGACGCCTGTCATCCGGGGGAACATCCCCAAGCCTCTCAACACAAATTACAGTCGCAATGTCAGCTACGTGGCACCACCGGCGTCGCAGTTATCGGGGAGCTCAGTCGACAACATCATCGGCCAGTATGGACAGCGGTCATCTTCTGCCGTGCAGAGCCAGGAGACTGTGCACGGCGGATCGCCGTCGAACGCCGAGGTGGGTCACGTCATTGGACACAGCCACGGGCACGACTTGATGCGCAAGGCGCTCGATAAGTCAGCACCTTCAGGGCCTCCTACTCTCGACGCACCGCTCCACCCATCGAATCCATTCTTCACCACCCGTCCTCCAGCGCCCTCAGACCCGATCGTGCCCGACACCTCGTCCGCACTTGGCTCAATTGAGTCGTTCCCGCTTCTTGAGGAATTCAGCAGCCCAGAAATCAAGCATGAAAAGGCCCAGCTCACCAGCGATCTCAGGGCGGGATCAGTCGAAACCTCAAGCTCTGAGCCATTGTCTGGGGCGGAGAGCAAGGTCGGGTCGTTGCATTGCCCGTCGAACATGCACTCGGTGCGCCGCCAGCAGCGCCGCCGACCGGACTCTGTGGGCCATGCGACATACTCAACTGGCAGGATGTCCGAAAGCACCGACGCATCGGAGCTTGACGATGACCCGTTCAAGTACGATCGTCCAGGACCGCTGCTGCAACCCAGTCGGGAGCGCATCGTGTCTGTCAATCTGCGAAAGGTTAGCGGTCTTCCGCGGGAGAGTACTGCAACCGTCTATTCTCAGGATGGCACACCTTCCAAAACCTTCTACGGTGAAGCTGCGGAGTACTTCGACTGGGACAGACAGTCCAACCTTCCTGACCAAAGTCGAGAGTGTCATGTCACTTTTGCTGCGCCGGTGTCGTCGAGCAACCCAGCGGGAGCCGCCACTGCGAACGCGACCCGTAGCTTTTACGATTTCAAGGCGATTCAGCCAGACTGGGCATCAGGCAACCCGGACGTGGTCCGCATACCAGTGGTAAAGAAGAGGAATGTCTTTGGTCCTGACTCGAAGAAGCAGACTGAGCAGGAGGTGGGGCTGGCGGCACTGCGTTGTCGCGATGGAGACGACCGCATCACCGGTAACACAGAGGACTAGGAGACTATGTGTGAGAGTGATGTTGGTCCCTCCATGAAGGGTGCAGGAATCTCCATGAGCAGCAGCAATCAAGGTCGCAACTGGGTGTTTGGCTACAAACAGTGTGGAAGCTCCATCGCAGACGTCTCAGACAGGGACCTGCCGGCACAGACCTTCACTGGCTTTGAGGGCGGGCCTTTCGGTGGCGATGGCCTCGTACATCCGCCGTGTCCATCTGACCGCAGTGGACGGCTTCCTGGACGCTCTCTCTTCCGGCCCCGCGAGATCCGTGGAACGCCTGCACCGGTCTTCCTTCCGGAGCAGCGACTCCATCGAGTCAACGGCTTGTTCACCAACGACTCGAGAAGCTTGCAGCAGCAATACCAGCAAGACCAGCGTCCACCGTCTGCTGTTCGCTTCCCGCCGGTGCGAGATTTGCTTCGTGCTGGCAATCAGAAGCGGCCGTCTATTGCCAAGTTTCCGCAGCACCTCGGGCAGCCAAACAACTTCGGCTTCTCGCGATTGGAGTCTATGAAGGGTGGCAAGAGCTACGAGATGCACTCGTTGACCCCGTTCGGAAAACATAAGCAGCAAGGTAAGACCCACACCCCTATATGCAATCCCGTCGTAGCCGCAGTTGATCTGACAATCCGACCAGCGGATCGAGCTGCTCGACAGAATCAAACCGGTCTCGTCACCCCAGTCAGCCCACCCACGGCCTCAATTTCGAATCACCAGCGGGGACGTACCAGCGAGTCGGACGAGTCTCACAACCAGAGCCTCGTTGATTCACCCTTCTTGCGCCTGATCCCTTTGAATGAGGCTCGAAAGAAGTCTGCGATACGCAGCGCCTGTAGAAAGCACGAAGACGCACTCTCCAGCTTGAATGCCCACAGCGTCGCAACCAAGCACACCATCTGCAACATCAGCACTGCAAGCAACGCAGGTACGGTCATCACTGCACCATCCGCAGTTGCCACACCCCCTGTCCCACGCTTCACTCCGCGCGCCATTGCCAGCCAGCCAGCCAGTAAGAATTCACAGCCTCATTATTGAATGTATGTCTTGCTGACCATAGCGAACGCAACAGGAACCATGTTTGCCCATGACGGCACCGGCCCGACCATAAGCACCGCCGACAACGATGGTAGTGGACAAATCATCCACACGCTCACCTACCCTGATGGCACTCGTTCTTTCCTCTTCGACCCTGAGCCTCGCCTTGTGCCCTGGGATCAGAGACACCGCCGAGGTCTCGCCCCGTGGTCCACCGATCGATCTCTCCAAGCCATTCAGCGGGGCCAACACCGAGGTATGGATCGTGTCTACTGCAGCGACAACTCCGAGCACTGGCTCTCGCCTGAGGCCGATGAGAAGCGGCGCGTCTTCTTCCTGTGCATCGCTTGCTTCTCGGTGTTCCCCTTCATCGCCCTCGTTGCCCTGTGCGGTGGCTTGAACACCGCGCTGTCGTGGACAACCCATGGTGAGGTCAACCGCTTCAGCAAGCGTCAGCTTAGCGTCTTGATGCTCGAGGCCACTGTCGGCATAATCGCGTGGATCTCGCTTATCGTTTTCGGATTGCTGAAGATCCACTAAGCCGCATGGGCGTGAGATGTGATACAGCTTCGACTCGGCGACGTGGCACGCACACGAGGCCTTGGGATCTCGAACCAACAGCCTGCAGGCAGAGGTTCTGGCTCTTGCAACTTGAACATTACGTTTTGCATAAGACTTTCAACCGATCTGGCCTACTGTACAAACGATGGGATATTTGGTTTTCTTTGCTGGCGTTGTTCTACGAAGTTCACTTCGCGCCGCCCAACCACACAGCTCGAACACATTCAGGCATGGTATCACTGACAGACAACATACCCAGAAACCGAACGGCAAATAGGACGTGAAGGGCCTCGTTTCTTTTCCTCCTATCTCATGCGGCAAACACCAACTCGAAACACGCTCTACACATTCGAGATTGCTCGGTTCACGGTAACGCCAGAATAATCTGTACTTTCAGCTCTGCGCTTTCAGCAGACAACAAGGAGCAGTCACAACAATCGGTGGCGGACCCCCAGGAATTATGAGGTGCTCAGGACGACGTCGTGAAGGGGATCCCAAACACGAGCTTGATTTTTATATTTGCTTGCATATCCGAGGCGGAGTGCGCCTGGTCGTTGAATAGTCGGCCCCCTCGAAGTGGAACATATTCAGCAAAGTGCGTACGAACTTTGGATGAACGGTGGCGATGGATAAGCTGCCATTGGATGATGGATAGCAGGACGTATGCGGCCTTGCCAACGCTCGGATTGGGAAGGGCAAGCCAGTCAGTCGCTGTGACGAGGAATGAAGACGAATGTACAGGCCAGGGCTGTTGCACCGGAAGCGACTCCAAGTTCATGTGAAAGAAACAAAGCGTCAAAAAGTGATGTGCCTGGCCCACCTGTGATGCGTGCGTGTTATTGACCTGCAATCTGGTGGCCTTGAAGGACAGGACTACAGTGGGGTGACAAAAATGACATTTTTTTTATTTCTTTTCTTAATCCCATCGTTGGTACGGTCCTAATCGTGGTCACGGTGCAATAGTCTTGTGTACTGCAGTTGGTGTGAACCGTTGACAGTTGTTGTTGTTTACTAAGTATCTTACCACGACTCACATCTGAGCTACTGAGGTAAGCCACAGCCTGCAAGCCAAGTTGGTATCACGGGCCAAGAACAGTCAGGTTAATGTACATGGAATTGTCTATGGAGGAGGGGAAAGTGAAAATTAGAGAGTGTGGCCGGAGAAGTCTGTATTAGTAATTGTCGGTTAGGTCTTTACGTCAACGTATGAAGAAGACAGTATAATATTCAAAAATGGTAGTAGAAAGAGGATGCAAGCGCCAGAAGAAGCATCTGGAGAGTGCACGCCTCAGATGAGAGCTTATAAGCACTCATCTGGGCCGTGACACTCTACAATACACTCCGCTAACGTGCTCCCCCACGCTTGTTAACTATATTGATATCTAGTAATATCTATACTGGTAATTTTTATTTTTGTTCCAAAAGCTCTGTATCTATAATTTAGTAATGACAATATAGTTCGTCCAAGGTTTTAATCGTTGACGAATCGTATAAAAGCGTGATTGTCGATGTTACGTATTGTAAAGTCAGTATAAAGTAATGTATTGCCGTTGGTTCAGATAAAACTTTTTTCTCTCCTTTAACCACGTGTCACCATTTGCCAAGTAAGCTTTTAATTAGTGATATTGTGTTTTCGCACTTCATCAATCATATAAATAATTATTTATACAATGTTTTCGGTTTTTTTTTTTTTTTCGATAAATCATAAACATTTTATATAATATTATGTCATTACGTAAATCGCATAATAAACGACACCGTTTAATCTGGTAATGCGTTCGCGTTATAAAAACTACTACTGCTATTATATGAGCCTAAACCACTATCAGCAGCACCTCCACCAGTAGCTTCTTCTTCTGCTTTCCCTCTCTAGCCGCCCTCACACCCCCTTCCTTATCTCCCTTCCCGTACTTTATTAAGCTATAACTGCAATAACAATATAAGTAGCAGTAGTAATAGTAACTCAAACAGCAACGAAAGCTCGAGGTTACAAATCTTACCCTTTTGTAGTAGGTAAAAAACCCGCTTTTACTTATAGCGCCTATTAAGTGCTATAAGTATAGTATTGGCAAGTTGTAATAAAATACGTGATATTTTCTTTTCAAATCATAACATATACTAACTATTATGTAAACAAGGTGAAGATAACAGAGCGAGCCCGCCATTTCGAGGTGCGCCTCACTAGAATGCGTTGCGAAACCGCTTTAGCATGTAAGGCGTTAAAATAGCGTACCAAGGTAAACGTCACCGGCCCGTTTATAGTTACGCCTTACGTGCTGTGCATTAGGTGTGTTACTACGGGTAAGTCTTTTAGCGATTACTGTTTAAACGGTGGTGTATTGATGCATTACCATCGTTATAAACGGGGTGATAACAAGTACGCGCTCATACCGGTAATATTGAGGTTCTTTACGAACAACCTTTTACACGTCCGTCATATATACGGTGAATTAATCAACTTTTTTAATATATAATTCGGGGCTTATACTTATTCTTCATTAGATACCAATAGGTAGCCTGTATAAACCGTTAATATTATTATTATATAACGTATATGTTTGCAATTATATTACGTAGGTAAGTTCAACGAAGTCCTCACCAGGTGTCGTAGAAAGAGAGATACTACTTATCGCTTCCTGCCTAAAAGTATGTGGCCTAAGAAGCGGAGGATGCATAACCCTCTTTAAGGTGGCGATGCTGGTGATAATGTCGATGACGACGACGATGACGACGACGACAATAGTAATAATAACAATGACGAAGACAACGTTGTCGATTTGATTAGTCGAAATAACAGTAGTATTGCGTGGTCAAGTGGTGGATATATTGTTCTGGGTTTGGTAGACCACTAGCCAGTCTTTATAGTAATTTGTATGGCTAAATGCTTGGCATATACCCTAGTGTGGAGTAGGTATATACTATACTTGACTTGCAGCCAATACACTAGGCATATATAAAACAATATATTCAATTTGTAGACAGTATAGTTAACTTTGTTATAGGTAAAATTGACCTATTATATTGCAAATATCACTATTTAAATACTAACAGCTTTTTATTTTCGTGCGTATACGCTAGTGTGGTTAACTAATCTTTTTCGGTAACCGCCGAATAACGTTCTCATTAACTAGCTAGACCCCTATTAATTTCAGTAACTACTATACCTGAATTAACCTTAAATTACCATTATTTACTTTACGGTTTCGAAACCTCTTTTTACCCACTTGTGTATGCAAGTCTTCTGCCAAAGACTTATATATAGTAACCTATTGCCACCATTAACTTTTTGAAACTACATAAATTAAGTCTTTTATTACTTTGGTTAACCTATGAAGATTAACTAGATTACTACTAGCCTTATTATCCCTTTAATATTACTACCCTTTTAGTACTACTAGTGTTACCACTATCAATATTAGTTGTTTTAACTAACGCAGGTTAAACTACTTTTTAATCAGATTTTACCAACGTAGCTTAATTAAGCTATTTTTGGCATTAACTTAACTATATTATTTAAAAAAGTCGCTATTCCCTTAGCAGTCTTTCAGTTTTCTAGTATATTCTTAACCGTTAGCACGTAACTTAACCTTATCAGGTGGTTCATTAAGGTAGCCCTAGATACGTATAGTTAATCTATTGCTATCTATAACTCATTTGAGGTCCTTATTCGGCGATGTCTTTGTTATAGCGTTAATAGGATTATCTTTCATCAATTTATCGGAACTCTTCGATCTTCCTATCTTTGTTGGCTTCGCAAAAAGCTATTACGTTGATTATCAGGCATTTTCAACTAATGGTTTCGATCTTTAAAAGATATTCGAACAGGTTTCCCGAGTCTATACAGATTATTACCAGAATATTAAGAAACTTCAACTGCTTAGTAACAATGTTAAAGGTTTTCTAAAAAGTTATACTTATATTAAAGTTAGCTATTATACTATAAAACTTTTAAATTAGTACGTTTCATGTAATGCTGTTGTATTTGACTAAAGTTTAATAAATTAGGTTATCTGTTAGAAAGCAGTTGAATAAATTACAGTTAAGTAAACTTTATTTGCAGTAAAGTTGACTATATATACTGCAAATTGACTGCAGTTTGTGGGACTTCACTGCAAGTGAAGTGCAGTAGATGCGCACTTCAAAGTGGAGCACAAGCTAAAGCATTTGTCTATACAAATTAGTGTGAAGACCAGCTAGCGGTCTTCCAAACTTAGAAGTTACATATAAATCAACAACATTAATACAACACTAGTTACTTCGACCATATCGATTCGAATCGACTACGTTCTAATGGTAAGGGCCTACCAATACTAATTAGTGCTTATTAGGTTGAGAACAGATTAGTTAGGTAAAAAAAAAAGTTGCTTTCTGGTTGTTACGCTTTTTTTAAGCAAGATAAAGTAACGGTTTTTATGAAGGGCCCCTATACATTATGTAGTTGTTCTCGGTAGCAAGTAGGGAAGATTTATAGGCTGTATAGCTGTTCGCGGCAGGCTATAATTAAGCGACGGTATCGCTATTTAAAACAACAAAAAATCCTTATTAATCCTTTTTAAAGGCGTTAAAATTAACTACTCAAAGGTTTTAAATATTACTAAGCCGTCAAGTTAGTAAAAGGCTAAGTTAATATTATTACAGTTGTTACTATAGGTACTACTATTACAATTCGTAGGAGCGATTAAGCTTTACGAACTTTAACTTATACCAACTTTGACAATAAACCTATGACCTATCACTTTAGAATACTTTTTTCCCCTACACTTTTTAATCTTCATTACAATAGCTTTCAAACGTACTGAAATCGATACCATTACTAATTTTGCCAAGAAGGAGGCAATTATAACCCTTGAAGCCATCTTGGAAAAGCATTACGACGAAGACCTTTAGTTTACCGATACTAATAAAGACTCTACCCCAAAACATTTAACCAACAACATTAGTCGTTTCATTTTCGACTTGAACCCTAAAGGATACAACTAAAGACCTAACGCTTTTGACGATTTTAACGAGTAGTTTAACAAATAAACTCTAAAATATAGAAAATGGTGGATAGATAAGTTAAAACGAGGATAAAAATGAAACTAAATAAACAAGGGATTTCTCTACCTACGAAAAATCAAAAAAAGGAAATTTGGTAAATTTACTCTACGAATGCGCTAACGATAAAAACCCTTAATAAAGCTTTAAAAATAAAAGCAAAGGAAAAGGTATCGCTAGTAACGATATCTCCTTAAGCTTTTACATACGTTCGTAAAGACTTACCTAAACCCAAATAAGTTTTCAAACCCTATTACATGGGATTCTCAACGTGCTTATATTATTAGCCGTAAAAAATCAATTAATCCACGTGCCGTAAGCTTTTAAACCTGCCACTTAATTAAACAGAATCCTCTACGTACCCTTTAATACCAAAAGGGTTATCACTAAGTAATTTGCGGCGGAAACCACTAAATACCTTTCCTCCAAGATCTTTAATACATTTAGTTTTATCAGCAAAATCAAGGAAGTACAAGCTTTACACGAATACCTACTATAGGTACGACTACTAGCGTTTTACCTCTAAAATTCGCCAAAGGTAATTATCCTATCTACTAGTACTAATAACTTTAATACTTTTTCTAATACTGGTTAAAAGACTTGAAAAGTTCTTACAACTAGTATATTACCCTTTTCCCTCAACGCATCCTTATGATGAATATGGATTATATTGAAATTACCACTTTCATCAAGATTTAGAAAAGAAAAGAAAAGTATGAATGTAAGCTGTATAACCTCATCGACGTCAAATCACGCTCTTTTTTCAACATTTGCCGCCAAATAAGAGTTAAATTACCAGATTTTCGCTTGCTATTTCCCAATATCTTGACTGGTTAAGTCGAGGATTACTAACTCTGGTATTTAACGAATTGTTTCTCCTTCCGCAAAATTTACGATAGCCTAAAGGGTTATTTTAAAAACAATATTAATTTTATCCAACACTATACCGACTAAAGCATTATTAAGTATTTTTTTTATACTGCATTACAAAAATTAGTCGGAAGCAAAATAAATCTCCTTAACCAGATACTTAACAGGCGAATTCTTTGTTAATAAGCAGTAAGAAACGTAAAATTTGGCGAATGTACCTTACGATAATAGGTTCGAAAAGCCGTTACAGATTATAATAAGTTCTAATACGCTCTCCAATACCTTAATATCACTTGCGAAGGGCTTTTTAGCTAGTTGCATTTCTCGCTGGCGACCGTAACAACTCGAGTCTCTGGTTCAACTAGTATATACTTTTAAGCCCATAAATTCAGTACCAACGAAAAAAAAAAAAAACTTCCATACGTACTACATCAACTGTAGGTATGAAAGGGCTGATTATTACGGTTAACGGAATGCCCGGACATAGGGATATGACCAAGATACCTATGAAAAAGGGTATTTCTTTTGCTTAAAATATTTAACTCAGCCAAGTAAATTTACCTTAAAAGCTAAGCAATGCTGGAGTTGCGGCAAACAAAGCTACGAATAAATACGTTACACTATTACCGAACGTAAATTAAAGTAGGTAATATATTATATGTAATTTCCTTTTACTTCTAATTCGGATTACGTTAATCAAGTTATATAATTTAAAGTAAATAAAGTTAAAGAGGATAAAAATAAGTTGATGGCTATCGGTTGAGACGAAGATACTAGTATTGGTATTTACTCGGAAGTAACGTAATAACTCGTCAACCACGCCTTTAGATACCGCCTTATAATTAAAAACCCTTATCACTGATATAACGATAAAAACCCCAGCCCTATACACCTTTTTACCATTTAAAATATTGACGAAAAACAGGTCTTTTGAAGGATTATACCGGGTACAAAGGCGGTACAGTACTTGACAGGTTATACGTAATATATCGCGTTATAAAGGGATACTAATACTGTTACAAAAACTTAATTACACAGATATTGGTAAAGTTGAAGTTAGCTTTAACCTTGGAAAATACCGTTTTCATTGATATCGATGATAATTAAAATTATTATTAACCCTATCATTATCTACATTTTAAAATCCCCTACCTTTTTTTTCTTTGTCTTAAAGATATGAAAACCCTTAGCGTAAACATTAACGTTTAGACTAACGAATTAATATAAGTTAAAACCGGTAAGAAATTTCCATTTAACTTTAAATAGGGACATATCTTATTTCATATTTAAAGACTAATAGTAATGGTATTAAACTTGATAGAGGCGGAACTTCGTCAACTAAATCGTAGGTTCAACTATCCGGCAACTAACAGTCTTTATAACATTTTAAAGGCAACTGGTTACGAAATTGTGGACCTATTAGCATTAAAGCCAATTAAACGGCTTTACCATCACTGTCAAACACATTTATAAGCCTTTTGAAGGTTTAAATTAACGTTAAAAAGATTAATACTTTAACTTGAAAGTCTTCTTAAACGTATTTTATCTAGATGGTAAGCTAGTATTATACGTTGTAAACTCCGTTACGGTTTTTTACGGCGCCAAATTCCTTAAGAAAATTACGACAAAAGAAATGTGGGAGGTATTACACGCTTTATGAATTAACACGTACCTTAAGCTACTAAATGTGTTAATTTACAACGCCAATACCAACTTTATTACGATAAAGTTCTAAGTTAATATTAATCGATAAGTATTTAGTGTAAATTAATCTCTGTTAAGATTTATGAAGATATTGGTAAGGTTGAAAGGGCATATACCCTTTTGCAAAAGGTTCATAATATTCTTACACGATAAATCGGAAGCTTTATATGTTAAAAAGTACGGCTTTAAAAGGTGGTGAAGGGCCTTAATGATAATGTTAGCCCTAACAGAATTATACCAAATTTACTAGTATTTGTGATTCACTCACGCATAACAACTAAGTTGCCACCCTCGTTAAGTATCCAAAAACGCGTTATAATATATAGCAAAGCCTTAAAGGAATAAAGAAAGAAATCGATACGCCGCTAGGCTAATGACGCCCTTAACACTAAAAACAAACTATTAATAACAAACGGGTTATTCCTCCCCATTTAAAGTAAAGTCCTTACCTAATGCGAGCCAGGTAAATTAGATAAGCTGTATGAGATCTTAGATATTATTAACTTAAAAGTAATTGTTAAAATTACTAACAGTTTTATAACTTTTCGAGCTATATAGATCAAGTCATACAAACGACCTTTTAAGTTTAATAAAAACCTTAACGTCTATAACCTTGAAGCTGAATGAATTAGCTAATATAACCCTCACGAGCCGATCGTTAACAAAATATTAGAACGTCGACGGTGTAAAAGACCACCTAAAAGAAGGATATATATTAAAGAAGAAAACGGAGATGGGAACTATAAGCCTAAAAAAGCATATACAACATCGCGAGTATCTTCGAAAAATAAATCTAACGGATAACTTATCATTACATTATTTGCCGAAGGCATTATTAACATACCTAGTAAGCTATATATAGAAAGCGACCAAGTGGAGATTAACGGCTTTTTTTTACGAGGCGTTATATAATTTATGTCGTTCATGAAATTTAAAGGCTATAAAGTTACTATCTTTCAATCTAAGATAGTTAACGAGGTTAAAGATGAGCCCACAAACCGTCCGTGCGAGAAGTTACGTCTAATCTCTTAGGGATATGGTAATAAAGGTAAAAACTAGATCTTTACTTAATCGCTTAGAATCCAAAAAATGAGCTAGCGTTTAATCGTCGTAATTGCTACTAGTTTGACTACTGGCATCAAAGGCTACTTTATATTTAACTACCGTAATATTACGTAAACTTATACGTAATCCACTAACGATTTATAACGTATTATATTAATAAAGCTGCCTAAAAAGCGAAAGGACAAGTTTTTGACTAGTATAATAATACGTTATATTAAGCCCTTATACGGAATAGTTGAGGCAGATGCATACTGGTTTTGAACGTATAAAATATACTTTAAAAATAGGTTAGGCATAAAAACTTTCACATTTAACACGTACCTATCAATTACATAGAGAAAAGACTTTGATATCGTAGGTATATAAACTAACGATACCCTTTCTCTTGTAAATACTGGTTTTATAACGGCGAAATAGCGTGCTATCGAAAAGTCAAGCTTTTGAAAGTATGAGCTAATCAAAATGTTCGCTAAAAGTAGACAAATTAACTTCAATAAATAGTCAATCCGCATCTATAATGTTAAGGGTAAAAACGGCACTTATATCAACCTACATTAAAAAAGGCAGCTACACGCCTAACGATTATCGACAAAGCCGACGGGTTAAGATCACAGAAATACTTGAAACAAAGGGACCATACGGCTTACATTGCTACGTTATGCCAACTGGAGGCATCGTACAACATTTCCATTGCGGTATAAGTACAGGATTCATAAGACGAAAAATTTAATAAGCTAAATAAGAGGATTTAATAGTAATTGGATTACGATGAAAGAGGAATTAATATAGTCTCTATAAATTTGGCGAAAGCGATGTTAATAATCTTTACAAATGGGTTATTTGTCAACAATACTAACCTTATATCGTAAATCGGCTTTTTAATAATACTCGTCAATAAAGAAGGATTGAAAACGTAATTTACAATTACCGAAAACCTTATATACTTGATATCCTTTAATATAAGCGTGTAATCCTGAGCGTACAAAATTTAAAAGTCTACAGTATAATGACAGGATTTGACATCGGTATAGTGACTAACGGCATACTAAAAATTATTATTAAATAGCTGGGATTTCCTTCGATACCTGTAGTAGTGTATACCGACTCCCGAAGCCTTTACGAATGCCTATTAAATCTGGGTACAACTAATAAAAAACGTTTTATAATAAACGTAATAGCTTTAAGGGAGGCATACAAAGCCCTGGAAATCAACAAATTCTGGTAAATTAACGGCAAAGATAACCACGCTAACGCTATAACCAAAGATACGCCTAATAGCGTCTTAAAAAGGGTTGTAAATAGTAATACGTTAATTATACGAATCGAGGGCTACGTTAACCGTCCGGTACGTAATGCGAAGGAACAAAGTAGCCCTAACGAACTTAAAAACTGTGAGGGCAGTAATGTTGGTTGCAAAAGTAACAATAGTAGTAATTTAAACTACTGTTAAAAGGTCTGCAATGAGAATCGTACCTAATTTAAATAATTTTATGGCGAAAAATTTGTACACGGGATTTGAGGAATATAGCCTCGGGAACATAAAGTAAAAGGGTAATAAGGAGCTATAATTAAGGTTAATTTTAGTACAGATTAATCGGAATTGACAGGAGTTTGGTTTATTATTGGATTATAGATTAATGATGGATTTTAGAGGTTACTTCTAATCAATAATAAGCTACACTAGCGTGTAGGCACCAAATGAAAATCCGTCAGTGTTGGAATAGTAGTTAAATACAGTATAGTCAAGTTAATTTTACTTGTAGTAAAGTTGACCATACGTATTGCAAATTAATAGCAGTTTGTAGAATTACACTGAAAGTGCAGTGCAGTAGGTATATACTTTAAAGTGGGGCACAGGACAAAGAGTTTGACAATGAAAATTAGTGTACAGACCGGCTAGCGATCTATCAAACTTAGATTTACATATCAATCAACAACATCAACGCAACATTAGTTAATTCGACTATATTGATTCCAATAAACTATGTTGTAATGGTAAAGGCCTACCAACATTACCAATAATATTGAATTAATCCCACCGCCTGTTTTTATTAATAAGGGTTATTAGGAAATTGATTTTTAAGATAAATAGGTGTTACTTATGAAGGAATTATCATTATTAACTCAGCCTTCAACAAGTTAATCGGAACCATATTAATTTTTCGGTCAAAATTTCGCATCTGTTACTTGAGGATTTTATTTAACGGGTCGAAGTCTTTATTTATTAGGTTTTTCATTTGTATCGTGATTGATAGGTCATAAAAGTTTCTGGTTAATATAAGGTAACGATATAAGTATTACGGGTGCGTTAATTCAGGAACCGTTCATTATTAACCACGTTAGTTTTTTTAATTGTGGATAAGTTAGCGCTTTAGCCTTTTTAACGAAAGTTGAAGTTAATATTAATATTAATTATACGAGTTAACGATAAGTTGAAGTTCAGTTGATTGCTTTTCATTAGAGTTGTAACCGGCTTGTAATTTCAAAACTCAAAGTTTTTAAATACTTTCTATTCCGATATTACGAAGTCAACAGTTTTAACGACGATAGTATTGTTAGTTTATATGCCTATTAAACCGAATTGTTGGTAGGGCTTTAGACATTGTAATATTGTCGATTCGATTAGTCGAAGTAACAGTAATATTGCGTGGTTAAGTGGTGGATGTATTGTTCGAGGTTTGGCAAACTGCTAGCTGATCTGCAAAGTAATTTGTATGGTTAATTTCTTAGCTAATGCCCTAGTATGAAGTGAACGCATACTATACTTACTTTACAGCCAATACAGTAAGCCCGCACAAAACAATACATTAAAGTTGTAGTTGATATAGTCAATTTTATTGTAAGTAAAGTTGACCTACTTTACTTTAAATACTGCTATTTTAATACCGACGGTTTTTTAGTTTTTATGTGCGCGTCAGTCTATTTGACTAATCTTTTCCGGTAAGTGCTGAATTGCGACCTCGTGAACTGGTCAGAACTCTATTAATTTTAATTGACTTCCGCATGTAATTGCACTCAATTGTATAAAAACTAACCCCAGTTGTTGTTAATTTCTCCAAGGCTTCGAGGTCTGCCTTTATCTATTCCCATAAAAAGTTATTCCGTTACAAGCCGGTATAGTTTTTAACTCGAATGGTACCGATTGAATAAGTCAATATCGTTAATTCTCTGTTAGTCTTCCAATTTACCAAAATATCTCTGACTATTATTGCGCGAGTAAGGCTTTTTAGATGGCCTATTAACGTAGCTCTAGATACGTATAGTTAGCTTATTGCTTTCCATAAACCTTTCAAAAGATTCATTCGGCGATACCTTTATTATAGTATTAGTAGGATTGTCTTTGCCATTAATTTATCGGAACTCCTTAATATCCTTTCCTTTATAGGTTTTGCGAAGTGTTCTTACGTCGATTATCAGGCGATTTTTGCTGGTAATTCCGAATTTTGAAAGGCATTCAAATAGGCTTTTTGAGTTAGTACAAATTGCCACTGAGATTTAAGAAATCTTAATCTTCATGATAGTAACATTAAGGGTTTTCCTTATTGTTATACCTATATTAAAACCTATTATTATGTCATAAAATATCTAAAGTTAATACCGTTTCGCATAATCCTTTCATATTTCATAAAGGTTTAATAAATCAAGTTACCGATAATATTAAATTATTTTTCCCGCCTATCTTCGTAGACGAAGTTTAATAAGAAGCCGATTTGTAAAAATAGATCGATATTATTTGCGAAAACCTTATTTGGATATATTGTTAATTTAGCCTTCGATAAGTTAATTAGAACTATATTAATCTTTCGGTTCAAATTATACATTTGTTATTTGAACCTTTTATCAAGCTGGTTTAACTCGCTATCCATTAAATCTTATATTTATATCGCGATATAAAGGTTGTAAGAGGCTTTCGGTTAGAATGGAGTAACAATACAATTGTCATATACACGCTGTTCCTGGTATTGTTTGGCTTTATCCACGTTAATCTTGTTGATTGTAGGCAAATCAGTGCTTTGGCCCTTTTAGCAAGAACAAAGGCTAACATTAATATCAAATATACGAATTGATGATCCGTTAAAGTCAAGTTAATTACCCTTCGCCAAAGTCATTACCGGTTTAAAATTTTAGAACTTAAAGTCTTTAATCTCCTTTTATTTTGATATTATAAATCTAGCCATTATGATGAAAAGGGTATCGGTAGTTTATATATCTATTAGGCCAAAGTTTTTCTCTTATATTATTAATGAATGCGGGTCGTATATTAAAGACTTTATAACTAGCCGTAATTTGAGATACAATTAATAGGTTAGGAATTAGTAAAGATTTGTTTTCATTGATTCGTATAAAGGCTGAATACATTGTATTACTATTTTAACGAGTAAATAGGCCGTATTTTTTATAATAATTCTAGTAATACAATCCGTTGTAAATCCGTTGCTTATTACGTATAAATTTATATTATATTCCAGTTATTAAACGTGAGTTTACTTTTAGTTTTGGCTTATAAACTTATTACTAAAGTAACTACCAAGTGTTAGCTAATCTTTTCAATAGTTAATAATTACGTGAAAATCAAGTCTTTACCTTTATTATCGTATTTTTAAGTGATTAGACATGACTTTTCGTATAGTCGTCCTGTAGACTTACTGTGGATATTATTATATACCTTCATAGATAGTATATTTAAGCGGGAGTATATTATGTTGTAAGGTATAATCTTGTAGCATTCACGATGATGTATCATGTTACAGGCTGTACTCTTGCAGAGTATATGATAACATGACACGCTGCAGATTACACTCTAATGCGTGGAGCGGTTTAGAAGAAGTTATTCCAGAGTGGTACGCCCTGAGTGAGAGCTTATAAGCCCTCACCTATAGCGTACACCTCTGAATATTTCTTCTTTGATAACCAATCATCTTTTATACTATGATACTAATAATTCTGATTACTCTTTAAAGACCTTAATTTACGTGAATCTTATAGGTTTGAGACTTTACCTACATTGATTAATAGCTGACTAAGTCGACTACAGATAGCTAAAAAAAAAAAAAAAAAAAAAAAAAAAAAAAAAAAAAAAAAAAAAAAAAAAAAAACAGATATAAGTTGAAAACCTATAGCAGGATGTTGTAGCGATTCTAACTATTTGTGCTTTAATACTACAACTTATAAGAATTATGAGAAAGTGTGGAATTACGCAGGATCGCCGAGAAACCCGAAGCGTTACAAGATTATAAGATTCGGAGTGACTTTGAGAAGAACAGCCCCGTTCCATCAACCGCCAACTTGTATTAGCGCTCTGAACGTACCCAGGCCCTTTTTGAAGGGCGTCCTATTACGAATCAGGTCACGTAAGTCAAAAACACCAAGTTTCAGAACCCTTCGCTGGAACACATCCGATATTCGACAATCTAAACTGATCGCTTCACTAAGATCGATTACATACAAATAACCAAACCGACCGCCTTAGCAATATCGGTTGCGCATTAAGTAACCAACCGATCCCTTTACCAAGTTTTTCTACGACACGTTAATACGAACCGATTACCAAATACTGGATTATATAATTACATTTCCTTTACCTTACCTATTTTCCCACGTTCGCTCTATTTATTTTAAGTTTAGTACCTGTAACATTTAAAGTTTCTAACTGTTTGGCTAGTTATGAAAGTTGATAAAACTAATTTAAGACGTTTAATTATTTAGTAATTATGCTTTTTTTACGTATCGTTTAAAATTTATTTACACTAGCAAGCATTAGTAGGCCTATTCCGACTGCTTTAATTATTTGATATACTTTGTTTTGAACTATATTTCCTTTTCAGAATTTCGATGGCTTTATTATCAACGGATTTGAAAAAGACGAACAAATGTATAAAATACCTTTTAATATACACGTCGTTTCGTAGCAATATCCTAAAGTATTTGGACCTTGATTTTTGGAATAACAAAATCTAGGTACTAGTAGAGGATTTGGATCTTTATACGGCAAATACTTATATTACCAAAATTATTTTCGACTATTACAGCGGCGAGTTTAAAGGACGCGACTTATTTGACGGTTTTAGGGAGGACTTTATGGATTGAACGCCAGATATATGGAGAATAGTCGATAATACAATTTTAAGAATTTTACAGAAAAAACTACAAAGAAAAGGTATTAATACGACTGGTGAAAATGATAGTCATATTACTTAAGCCCTAACAGTAACAGCACAGCTTACGTAAATACCAAAGTGAACAGACGATAAAATGATAAAAGAGAAGTTTATGAAAGGACTTACCTGAAGAAACGCTATAAAAGCCTATTTGAAATAAATGGAGAAGTAAAAGAAAGCCTTAATACATAGTCTACGCCGTAGCTTTAAGGAGGAAAAGAACTGTAGGAAAAGGAAAAGAAAGAAAAGATTTCCCCTACACGCTTTTAAAAAAAGAAAGAGCCAGGTACGTATTCCGGGCTATAGCCCCGAAGAGAAAAAGGGCTACAAAACGAGGGAGGGCTGAAAAAAAAGGAGGTGAAAGAAAGCTTGGATACGTAGTTTAATCTGCGATTTCAAGAGAAAGAAGGGCTGGCTACGTATTACTGGCCACGACCTTAAAAGAAGAAAAGGTCAGGTATAGAGTCCAGACTACACCTATAAAGAAAGAGAGGCCTAAATATACAGTCTGGGCTACAAGCAGGAAAAGGACTGTCAGGAAAGGCCTATATATTCTGTAAAGAGGAAAATGACTGCTGGGGAAGGAAAGCCTGTATGGGCCATAAGGAAAAGAAGAACTGTTAGAGAAAAAAAGCCTATATATATAGTTTAAGCCACAGCCTTAAGACGAGAGAAGGCTATGAAAGAAAGAAAAGAAAGGTCTGGATACGTAATCCAGGCCGCAATTTCAAAAGTAAAAAGGAAAAGAGGGGCCAAATCGGCCGCAAATGCAATATCCAACCGATTACGAATCATAAGATTTGCCGCGAATACAACAAATGCACCGCTAACTTAATTTAGAATCAGCTATAATTACAGTACTTATACCTATCGTACCAGTAGGATCGACCTCACCATACCAATCCGAGCCGATACTTTGAGAGGAGGAATAACCAGATGCTTTATACGTAACTGGGATCCCACAAGAAAACAAAAGCGCTCCTGTCACCACAAAAACAAGCTATCTACCCATGAAAACAAGCCACCTACCTACGAAAACAAGCTATCTACAGCAGTATTTCACCGCTTTCACTTACGTACAACGTCCTAAAGTACGTATTTAGAATATGTACGATGTTTATAATACTTGCTACGACCATCGACGTTACAAGGTCACGTAACCTAATTCGTAATACAATTGCTTTACTATAAATAAAAGAAATGGGAGGAAAAATAAAATAAAAGAAGTTTTGCCTAGAACGATAGCATATACCACTGTCATTACCAACTAGGAACGATGGCATATATAACTGTCACTACCAATAAGGAATATTATTACTAAACAATTAATACAGACCACATCACTTATACTATTACTACTGGATTACAAATACAAACCAAAGCTATCCTATTACTACTAGATACGGAACTGTTACTACTAGATATAGAACACATAAAAAAAGAAGAAAAGATTGTGTAATGATTACACTAAATACCCGTAAGTAAATAGAAGGTGTCAGAGGGTTTATGTTAGCAGTAAGGTAGCAGAGGTAACAAAGGTGCAATATCAGAAGATGTTTGTTCGTGCTGTAGAATGATTATTAGCCGTTAGGCTATTCAGTTGTGTAGACTGAATACTTAGATTGACAACTGAATAGCTATGAAGGAAATACTATCTGTGTGGTGATGACCGTGTCCTTATATATCCATGCCTTCATACCATCTTCAGTACTGAGGCTCACCGGTGCTCACTGAGGCTCACCGGTGCTCACTGAGGCTCACCGGTGCTCACTGAGGCTCAGTGAGCACTTGTGATCTAGATAAMCCTAACCCTGGAGGGTTGCCTAGTCTGGTGCTGACAAAGAGATGTTCCCCGYCTGATGTGTTGGACTTCAGGCTCTCGGTAGCTCAGCTGCATGCTGGCCTGTTTCCTGACCCGCCAACGTGCTTGGGTCATAACAGATTGCTTGTGTGAATATTATTATATACCTTTATAGATAGTATATTTAGGTGGCAGTACATTACGCTGTAAGGTATAATCCTATAGCATGCACGATAATGTGTCATGTTATAGGCTGTACTTTTGCAGAGTATATGATAACGTGACACGCTGCAGATTACACTCTCATGCGTAGAGTGGTCTAGAAGAAGGTATTCCAGAGTGGTATGCTCTGGGCGAGGGCTTATAAGCCCTCACTTGTGGCGTACACCTCTGGATACTTCTTCTTTGATAATAAATCATCTTTTATACTATAATACCAATTATTCTGATTACGCTTCAAATACCTTAGTTCACATGTACCTTATAGGCTTAAGACATTACCGATAGTATGCTTTTTCGTACGTATTGTTATAATCGCGGTACGTTTCTTCCCTGGCTATAGGATCTTCCTTAATTATAATTGCCTTACCTTTTGTTACTAGAGCTCCCTTCCTGATATTTTTCTTTTTGGTAGCTGTAATTGAAGCGTTTACTTTGTTTTGGGTATACTTTCAACCTTCGATTTCAAATGTGGTAAAGTGTTTTGGCAAGGTCTACTTTGGTAATTTGGCCTTTACCTTTTATCTTATAGGTTAAAAATGCTAATCAAAGGCTCGCTTTTTGTCGTATAAAGGTTTCAAGCAATAATTCAAGACTTTTACAAAACGTTTTTGATTTTGTTTACAGTTTAAATAACATAAGTTTGAAATCTAGGTTTCTTTGTTATACTTTTGTTATTATTTAGATAAATAATTTATTACCTTTTTATTCTAGTTTAAGGGTTTCCTAGCACTTTCAGAACTTAGTTAGAAGGGTAATAAATACCTTTTATAAGTTTTCATTAATGTTTTTTCGCTAATTTCTTACTAATTTCTAGGTTGTATTAATCTAGTGCTTATAGTATAGTTCGTAGTTTATTTTTATATCGAAGTGCAATTTTAGGCGGTGATAATATTTTATAAATAAATCCATATACATAAAGTGGTATAAATATTACTCTTTAGTTTACCTAAATAGTATATCGGGTAAAATAACGTATAACTAGAACAGTTCTATATTTAGTTTTTATATGTGTTTAGTACAGTATGTATATTATTGTTGAATATATCGTATAGTTTAACTCTGTAGTTTTCGTTTTTATCCTGAAGTATGGCGAAGTTAGTAGATTTCATAAAGTCGCGTTTATTAGTAGAAAATCGATATGGTAGACAATTTTGGTAAGAGTCATGGTTGGTAGACATTAATCCATAAGGTACGTATTTTCGTTTTACACCGCTTGTTAATTTTTGAAACGGAGTATTTTCGTCATTTGGACCTCTCTCTTCTTAGTTAAGCAGGCTATTAACAGTATCCGGAGTGTAATTTTGTTCTAATCTATATTTAAAGTTATGTTTCGGCAAGGATTAGTATTCAACTCTTATTTTGAATAATCGTTACAGTATTTCTACTTTTTCCGTTAATTCCTCCAACTCTTTTTCCACTTTACGTAGGGCGTTTAGCTTTGTTAAGCGCCTTATTTCTATTTACAGAGGCTTTTTTTCGTTCCCGGTCCGTTTGTCAAATAGGCGTTCCTAACGTTTTTTTAGCCAGTATCATTATATAAATTTCACTTTTATTATTTTATCGTTTATTTATTTTAGTATTTATGTAAGCTAGGCCGTTACTAATAAAGCTTTCGTAATGCGGCTGTTGTTTTTACCAGTTTTATTAATATATTTACTTCGCACTTGTTTTCGTAATATTTTTAAAATCATATTATCAATTATACACCATATATTTGGCATCCAATCCCTAAAGTTCTTTTCAAAATCGTCAAATAATTCGCGTCCTTCAATTTAGCCGTTACAATATTTAAAAATCATATTAATAACATACGTATTTGCTGTATAAGGACTTAAACCCTTTACTAATACTTCGATTTTATTATCCTATAGGTTAATGTCTAAATACTTTAGAATATTACCTTAAAACGACGTATGTATAAAGAGGTACTTTATATATTCTTTAGTATTTGCCAAATCAGTTACTGTTAAAGCCGTCGTATGCTGAAGATGGGTAATATATGTATACCTATAATTCTTTAAGCGGCGCAAATTAGTAGTTTCCCGCTATAGTTGAATTTCAATGCGTTTACATTATAAAGTTTAAAGTAATTCTTTTACAAACGAAAAATATAAAACGAATGAAATATATGAGACAGTCAAAGTAAATTTATAAGCTTTTCATAATATAAAAACAGTTTGAAATAACACGTAAACGAAGTGTAATTATAAGTTAGGTTGGCGTTTAAAATTATTTTTGTTAACGTTTACTAATATTATTTTAAATAAATAGCTAGAAAAACTTTAACGTCGTAAGTATCAAGATTAGAATATATAGGGATAATCGTAGGAAGGCGGGTAAGGTAAATATAACAAGGGAAAGGAAGAATGGATGTGAAAAGGTGTGTTGTATGATCCGGTATATGGGTTTTGGTTTGCGTTTTCGTAAGCGGCCCGGATTATTGTACTGTAGTCGCTCCTAGTAGTTTCGAATGGTTTAGGTGTTGTATTTGTAGCCTTTTCTAGGTTTCGTGAGCGGTGTGAATATTGTATTTGTAACTACTTTTGGGTTTCGTAAGTGGTTTGAATGCTGTATTTAAATCGGGTGGGTTTTAACGAAGGGTTCCGAAACTTGGTAATCTTAGCTTATGTAGCCTAATAAGTAATACGACACTTTTCAAAAAGTATCCGTGTATGTTTAAAGCGCTAAAATAAGTTAAAGGTTAATATAACAGGGCATTTTTAGTAAAGAGGATATAAATTTGGTTAATAATATCGTATTAAAAGTAGTCTTTTTAAAGTTACCTCAGATTTTACAGTCTTTTTACGCTTTGGGTTTTAACGGCGTTCCAGCGTAATTTCAAATTTTTGTATGGTTTTTATAAGGCGTAATAATAAGATAAAAAGAGTTGAGACCACTATAGTATCCCGTTTTAAGTATTTAACTTCGGTTTGTCTTTTTTCCCCTTAGATATTTGTAGTAGACTTAATCGGCTACTAATTAATATCAGTAATGTTTCTAATTTACATGGATGTAAATAAAGAGTAATTAGAAATATTGGTATTGTAATAGAAGATATATAGGTCAGAAAAAGGCATTTAGAGAGTGCACGCTATAGATAGGAGGTTATGAACCTCTTATTTATGCAGTGGCTCTTTTGCCATACACTCTGGAATACTCCTTTCAGACCGCCCCGCGCATGATGTACTTTGCGCCTTGCAGGAGTGCAGCCTGAAGCGTGACATGTTATCGTGCACTCTGTAGAAGTATACCTTACCATATAGTGCACTACCACTTGGCCTATGTATATTAGCTGTAGAGGTATATAGTAATATCCACAGTATAGAATTAGCTTAGTGAATAATAGCATATATTTCATAATAAATGAAAATAATAATGAACTTTCGAAGATGTTCGACGAAACAGTATAAAATAAGTACTTGAATTTAGTTCAATTTACATAATATTTGAGTTATTCGTCCGAATGAAAGGCCTAATTAATTATATAATTAATACAACATTGTCAACGTTTCGAACTTTTTGAATGTTGTTTCAAATATTTTTAAAAGAAATACCCTATATTTAATATAAATTTTGTTCAACGTACGACGGCACACGCCTCTTTTTTGTAGGTCCAATCCGATACTTACCTAAGATCAATCCTCGTTATTAATGATACAGAAAGGGGTAAATATTAAGCATTGAAGGTTTACAATATTTTCGTTACAAAAATGGAGTAATATAACATTTATTATATATTAGTTAAGTTAAAAGATCATAATAAGTTAGATTAAAAGTTATTGAATAATTACTAATATACAGCGGCCTTAAATAAATTTAAGGCGGTATAAGAAGACGCCCGGTTTTATAATGGCCCTGTTGGAATAGTACTACGTGAAGTACAGTAGGTCAAATTTACTTACAGTAAAGTTGACTATACTGAACTGCAAGTTAAGCGTATTGTTTGTGTAGACTTACTGCATTGAGTGTAAGTTAAGTGCAATAGCTGCACTTCACACTAGGGTAGGGGCTAAGCAATTGACCATACAAATTACTATTCAGACCAGCTAGCGATCTGCCAAACCTAGAACAATATATCCACCATTTGACCAATATAATACTATTGTTACTTCAACCACGATTCGAATCGACAACGTTGCAACGTCTAAAGGCCTATTAGGCAAGGCCTAACAAAACTGATCAATGCTTATTAGGTTAAGCACAAATTGGATAAGTAGAAGAAAAAAAAAATTCCGGTTACACTCTATGTCAATAACGGCGGCTAGGGTTGAGGAAAGATTCCTGCGAAAGGCCTCTATTAGTACTGCGCCAGTTCATAACGGAAGGAAAATAGAAAAGATTTTTAGGTTGCGTTAGTCCACAACGGTAATCTGAAAGTAAACGACGGTATTGCTACTGAAAACACTATGAAATCTTCAGTGATCTTTCTTAAAGACGTTAAGATTAACTATTAAAAGTCTCAAAGTTCGGCAATTTGGAAAACAGCTAAGTTAATACTACTACGGGTACTACTACTGTAAGAAAAACAACTAAGTCCTTACGCTAAACAACCTATAATAACAAACCACCTTCGACCTTACCTTTTACACCAAACCTTTGTCCCTACTTTAATCTTATCATTTCCCTTACGCTAATTCAATCTTCAAGTTCGCTGCTTTAATCGAAAACACCAATAATCGCCCAGTCGCGCCAAGAAAGTTACATCATACTATTTTACGCTAAATCACCAAATTTCCACCCAACTTTACGCCAAAATACCAAGCCCTTACGCCTAAAATCACCAAGTCCTTCGCCCTACAAGTCATACACAAGCTAGAACGTCAAGATAGCTACCGAAAGTACTCACTTTCAGGCTATTTCTGACCCTGCCTGGAAAAAAGCAATTAAAAACCTTGAAACAACTTTCGTCAAACACTATAATTGTGACCTTTGGAGAGAAGATGTCGATAAAAACTTAATAAAAATGAATCCAACCAACTTTATCGGTTACTTTATCTTAAAATAAGATGGTGGTAGAAACCATAACCACGTTTTTTATAAGTTTCGTAAAATTTTCGGCAACTACATAATTAATATATAAAATTTAACCTGAAAGACCATTGAATCTATATTAAAAGCTAAACTTAAACGCCGAGGGATTGACATATTGAAGGAAAACGTTACTAAGCAAACGAAAACACTTTTCGAATTGGATTAGCTTAAAAAATTCCCTTAAGACTTACGATTTAAAGAGGGAAATTATTAAAAACCTAAACGCCCTTATATGCGATCTAGGGGACCTCCCCTTTACCCTTAGCTAAGTTATGCCTTTTTAAGCGCTGGCGATAAGAAACCTGTTAACCTGTTTGTCAACTTAACAACTTTATGTAATAATGTGAAGTACATTCTTAGCGGTAAAAAAAACGTATAAAGTAAAGGCCGTTAACGCGGCTAAAGGTATTAACGTTGAAACTTTACATCAGTAAATTAATTCAGATCTTTAGGCCTTCTAAAACTTTTAAATAACTAATTTCCCCTAATAATTCAATCGACAAACCCATGGAAAACCTTTTTATGGCAGGTTTATCTATATGCGAAAGCTTACTACAGATTTTATCACAGGACTATACCCTTTGGGCTAAACGACTAGTAATTATCATTAACACTATTTCTCGGAGGCTTTAAGACCTGAATTTCCAGGAAAAACCAATTAAGACTAGGATAACTATCGCAAACTTTCCCCAAAACCTATTAAAATAGTTAAAATTAATGATAAACTTTTTACGGATTTCGCTAAAATCTAAAACGACGTAAAGAAATATAACGGACGGCCTTATAACCTTTTTAATATTAAGATAATACCCTTTTTGAATATTTGTAAGTAAATGAAGGTTTTCCCTTTAGGTTTCTACTTATTATTCCTCGAAATCCCTATAAAGTACACTAAAGATTATTACCTAACCTTTCTTATACGAACCACTACATTTTACAAGATTTATAACGGTATAAAGGGCTACTTTAAGTACAACGTTTACCTTAAGTAATGTTATACAGATTAGGTTATTACGAGGAAGGCAACAATAATAATTACGAAGAAAAAGGAGAAAATACCGATAGATGTGCTTAAACAGATGATTAATAAGTTAATACTATGTCAGAAAGCAATAGGAAAAGCCCACGCTAGCGAAGCTACATTTCTCTAATAGGTACGTTTAGAAATTACGGGCGTTAAAGAGTTCGAATACAACCTATAACGCTTAGATATTACCTGCAAAGATTTTTTTAACTAGTTACGTTTTTCATTTACAACTATAATAGTACGTATACCAAATTAGCTTAGTATATACCCATAAGCCGGTAACTTCCCTAATATGGATAAAAAAAACCTTACAGTTGTTAATTATGTTGACTATAAGTATGGTTATAAGCGCTTTTAACGCCTAAGATTTGGCCCACCAGCTACAAACTAAAAGTAACAACTACGCTAGTGCCAGTAAAACTAAGATTTATGCGGACCTATTGACTGTAAGCACTATACTCGTAATAGTAGTAAAAGATATTGAATTTGTATCAAATCTGGCTATCAGTTAACTCGACACCCCCCCCTGCCGAACGAAAAAACAAAAAGGTAATATATTACATCTAATAACCCACCACTTCTAAACAGTATTACTTAAATCAAATTGCAAGCTTTAAGAGTAATAAGCCAATTGAAGGCGACAATATCACTAAATAAATTAAATAGTATAGAGATACTACTTTGAACGCGGAATAATAATTAATCGATCATGCTTTTTTATACCGTTTAGGTGGTAAAAACCCTTACCTCATCTCTAAATAAACCACCAACCCCTTATACACTTTTAATCTTCGCGATAGTTACGCAAACTATACGTCTTAAGGTATTATGCTAGATATAGGGGAAACAAGGTATTAAACAGGGAGCTATTCATAATATATAAAATTATAAAGGGAAATGACTATGACTATTAAGATTAATAGTTAAGATATTAAGAAGTTTAAAGTAAACTTTACCCTAGGTAAACAATTATAGTTACAAAGGACAAAGGTAATTTAAACTATTATAAGAGTAATTACGTTTTGTATCCTTTAATCCCCTATCTTTTTCCTTCTTTACTTAGAAAATATAAAGATTCTTAACGTTAACATCGACATCAACGTAGACGAACTGGTCAAAAACTGCCAAATATTTCCCCTCGCATTTAAGTGAGGGCACTTATAATTTGATCTTTAAGACCAGAAACTAGTAATGTTAGACCTAATGAAGTCGGAAATACGTTCATCACACTGGAATTTAAACCACCCAACTATTAACATGTGATACAAAGTCCCAAAGTTTATAAAACTTAAAGATATAGAATACTTTATCCTAAAGGTTAGTAAAAGACTTTATTACAACTATCAAATATATACTTAAGCACCTAAGAGATTTAAATTTATATCTAAAAACGACAAAAACTTCAATTACAAGATTTTTTTTAATATATTTTACCTGGATAATGAGCTTGTTTTTTACGTCGTTAATTCGGTAACTTTCTTTTACGGTGCTAAGTTTTTAAAATCCCTTTCGGCAAAGGATACTTAAGGAACGTTAAAAAATACTATAAATTAACATATACTTGGATTTACCTGACGTTATCGTTTACGATACCAGTATTAACTTTACAGAAACGAAGTTTTTAAAAAATACCGAAATAATGGGTATCTAATGTAAATAAGTACATTTAAAAGCCTATTAAAGTATTAAAAAGTTTAAAAAAACATATATATTACTTTTCCGAACGTATAATATCTTTACGTTAAAAATTAAAGGCTTCAAGAATCTAGAGGCACGTTTATGAATAACAGTAAAATTCCTGGACGATACTATACTATAAGACTTAACAGTTTAATACTAACAATATTAGTGTTTAAAGTGTATCTATGCCTAACAAGTAAATTTACGTTTTCGGTAAATACTTAAAAACGCATTACAGCCTTCGGAAAAACTTTGAAGGAACTACGAAGAGAATCGGTACTCCGCTATATTAAAATACCCTTAACATCAAAAACGGCCCTATAATAATCGATGTACTTACTTTGCCATTATAAAGTAAAGTTTTCGTATGGTAGGAGCCGAGTAAATAGAAGGACTCATATAAGATATTAAACATCGCGAATTCTGAAATAGTTATTAAAATTGCTAACGACCCTATATCTTTCCGAATAACTGATATTAAGCCTTACATTGGGGATATTAACAATAAAGTATTTTAAGTTAAACGACCGAGTTGATACGAACCTCCTCCATCCGTTATCGATAAGATAATGAAACACCTCTAGCGCGAACGACCTTCGAAGAAAAAGAATGTTTAGAAGTAGTAATATATACTGGGTCGTATTTACAATACTATTTAGGTAAATAGGAAAAAAAGTATAACGAAGGCTTAACATTAAAGTTTCTAGCGCAAAGAATTATTAATATTTTCGGAAAACCTTTTAAAAAAAGTAATAAATTCGAAATTAACGGCTTATTAACTTAAGGAGTTATATAATTCGTGTCGAAAACCAATTTTTACTTCTAAGACCTAAATATCATGATCTTTAAATCGAGGATTATTTACGAGGTTAAAGGTAAGACTAAGATGCGGCCGTATAAAAAGTTACATTAAATCGTTTAAAGATACAACAATAGATGTAAAATCTTAATCCTTACGTGATTTCTAACAATTTGAAAGATTAACTAACGTTTGGTAATCGTTTTTATGATTAATTTATTAGTTGAAATTAAAGGTAGGTTTATGTTTAATTACTGTAATATAACGTAAGCTTATACTTAATTAGTAACGGATTAATAACAGATCGTATTACTAGAACTAATTTAGGAATTACGTGTTATTTACCCTTTAAAGATGGTAATACGGTATATTAAATTATTATACGAACTAATTAAAGTAGGCGTTTATTGGTTTTTAACTTATTAATCGCATTTTAAAAGACGATTAGCGATAAAGTTTTTAATGTACAAACTATATTTATTCGTAACGTAAGAAAGAGACTTCTACGTAGTAGGTATGTAAATTAACGATACCCTTTTCGTCGAAACGGCTAGCTTTATAGCATTTAAATAGCGAGCAATTAAAGAATCTAAGTTTTGAAATTATCTACCGATAATAAAGTTAACGGAAGGCAGTTAATTTGACTTTAATAAATTGTTGATCCGTACATTTGATGTTAATGTCGGCTTTAGTTTTCGTTAGAAAAGCTAAGATACTATTTTGGCCACAATTGACAAGACTAATATAGCTAAAGATCAACGATACTTAGAATATCATGTTTGAGGCATCTATTTTATTACCTTATGCCAACCGAAAGCCTTTTACGACCTCTTCATCGCAGCATAAACATAAGACCCGGTAAATAAATATTTCAAGTAGTAGATGCAAAATTTAGATCGCGGGATCAATATGGTTTTAATCAACTTATTAAATTTTAAGTTAATAATTTTACAAACGGGTCTTTTATAAATAACACCGATTCATTTTTACAAATCAGCTTTTTTATAATATTCGTTAATTAAGATAAGCGGGAAGACCAGTTTCATATTATCGGTAACCAAATTTACTAAACCTTTGTTAAGTGTAGAAGGATTATACAAAGTGTATTAACTTCGGAGGTTTACAGTATAATAACAGGTTTTAACGCAGGTATAGTATTATGGAAAACTATTAACCTTATTACCAGGAAGCAAAGGTTCCTCCTATTCTAGTAATAATTTGTACCGACTCAAAAAGCCTTTTCGAATGCTTTTCGAAGCTCGGAACCATTAACGAAAAACGCTTGATAATCGATGTAATAGTACTTTGTAAAGCTTACGAAGGGAGAGAGATTAAAAAGTTCCGATAGATTAATGGTAAAGACAATTTTACTAACGTTGTAATGAAGGTAACATCGAATAAGGCTTTAAAAAGATTTGTGGATAACAATAGACTAACCATACGTATTGAGGGCTACGTTAACAAGCCGCCTGGTAAGCCCAAGTTACGTGTCGGCGACTAGGGTTATAGTGGAAAACTGAAAGATTGCTAGGAAATTAACGATGTTAACCTATTTGATTAGTATAGCTAAAGTAAAAGTTTGCAGAGGCCTATAGCGAAAAAACTTTTTATAAGAGTTGATAAACTAGGAACTCGGAGGAACGGAGCCATTAAGGTCGAACGGAGTCAATTTGAATATAATCGGGTGTAATTTAGTATGGAAGTTAATTGGAATTGACAGGGGTTTAACTAGTTGACGAGAAGGCAATTTAGTGGTAACCGGAAAAGATTGGTTCATTATACTAGCGTACATGCACAGACGAAAAAGCCGCCAGTATTTAAATAGTACTATGTACAGTGCAGTGTATCAACTTTACTTATAGTGAAGTTAACTATACTGAACTGCAAGTTAAGCGTATTGTTTATGTGGACTTACTGCATTGAGTGTAAGTCGAGTACAGTATGTAGCACTTCACACTAGGGTACTGGCCAAGTAATTAACTATACAAATTACTGTACAGACCGGCTAACGATCTGCCAAACCTAGAATAATACATCCACCACTTGACCAATGCAATACTACTGTTACTTCGACCACGATTCGAATCAATAACATTGCAACGTCTAAGAGTCTATTAAGTAAGGCCTACCAATAAGCCAGGTATTTCGACGCCGATGTCGAATACGTTTTAAATAACGCACTTTAAACGAATCTTCTTTACCTTATGTAAATATAATATTAATAAAAACGAGGGAAAATCTATTACTATTGGTAGGGCTTTAGACATTACAATATTATCGATTCGATTGGATGAAGTAACAGTAGTATTGTAGTGGTCAAGTGGTGGATGTGTTGTTCTAGGTTTGGCAGACCGCTAGCCGGTCTGCTCAGTAATTTTTATGGTCAATTGCTTGGTCTATACCATAGTGTGAAGTGGGCGCATACTGTACTTGACTTGCAGCCAATACAGTGGGCCCACTAACAATACACTCAATTTGTAGTCAGTATAGTTAACTTTACTATAAGTAAAGTTGATCTACTGCACTACAAATACTACTATTTCAACAATTAATATTATAATACAATATAGTATATAGGTCCGGGTATACGTTACCTAGCTTTTTCAGATAAATATCCGACTACAAAGCGATTTTTACCAAAACTTACCAAATTTTATTTATTATGTTGGTAAGGCTTTAGACGTTGCAACGTTGTCGATTCGATTGATCGAAGTAACAGTAGTATTGCAGCAGTCAAGTGGTGGATGTATTATTCTAGGTTTAGCAAACCGCTAGCCGGTTTGCATAGTAATTTGTATAGCCAACTACTTGGCCTATTTCTTAGTGTAAAGTAGGGTCATATTATAATTAACTTACAGTTTAATATAGTAGGCCTACAAAAAACAATACACTTAACTTGCAGTTAGTATCGTCAACCTTACTATAAGTAAGGCTAACCTACTATACTGTAAATACTACTATTATAACACTGGCGGTTTTTTAGTTTATGCGCATACGCCAGTGTGGTTAACCAATCTTTTCTATTAAGCGCGAAACCGCAACCTCATTAACTAGCTAGACCCCTGTTAATTTCAATTAAACTTTACATTAAATTGCACTCATTTACATGTATATTAATCCTAATTACTGTTAATTTCCCTACGGCTTTGAGGTTCGACTTTATTGACTTCTATGAAAAGTTTTTTTCGTCACAAACCCTTGTAATCCTTTTTTTGAGCCGTATCAATTAAATAAGATAATATCGTTAATCTCCTAATAGTCTTTTAATTTCGTAGTATATCCTTAATTGCCGCTACGTAATTTTGGCTTGTCGGGTAGCCTATTAATGTAACCTATGACACGTATAGTTAGATTATTATTATTTACGAACCTTTTCAAGGACTTTTTCAGCAATACCTTTGTTATAGTATTAGCAAGATTATTTTTGCCATTAATCCACCAGAATTCCTTAATTTCGTTCCCTTGATAAGCTTTGCGGAGTGTTATTATGTCAATTATTAGGCGTTTTTCGCTAATGGTTCCCAGTTTCGAAAGGTATTCAAATAGGCTTCTTGAGTTGGTATAGATTACCTCCGGGATTTAAGGATTCTTAAGCTACCTTGTAATAATATTAAGGGTTTCCTATAATGTTATGATTACTTTAAAGTATACTATTATTCTTTAAGCCTTTAAAGTTAATATATATCATACAGTCCTTTTATATTTAATAAAGATTTCATGGATTAGGGTATTGATAATGTTAAACAGGTTTTTCTGTTTATCTTTATTAATGCGGGTTATTAGAAAGCCGATTTTGAAAGATAAGTTGATGTTATTTATAAAAGACCTATTCGTAAAAACTATTAACTTAACCTTCAATAAATCGATTAAAACTATATTAATCACTCTGTCCAGGTTTCGTATTTATTACTTAAGCCTTTTATTTAGCTGGTTAAAATTGTTAATTTTAAGGTTTTATATTCATGCCGTGATAAAGAGGTCATAAAAACTTTTCAGTTAATATAAGGTGGCAATATAGCTGTCACAGGCCTGTTATTCTAGATACTATTAGGTCTTAGTTACGTTAATCTTATCGATTATAACCAAATAAGTGTTTAGTCTTTTTGGTGAAAGTTAAGGCTGGTATTAACACTAAGTATACGGATTAACGATCTATTAAATTTAAATTAATTACCCTTCGCTAACGTTGTTACTAGCTTATAATTCTAAAACTTGGAGTCCTTAATCGCCTATCATTTTGATTTTATAAAACCATCCGTTTTAATAAAAAGGGTATTATTAGTTTGTATACATACCAAGCTGAAATCCATTTTTTACGTTACCAATAAATACGGGTTGTATATTGAAGACTTTATACCTAGCCGTGAGTCAAAGTACGATTGGTAGGTTGTGAATTAGTCATCGTTTACTTTGGATAGCCCATATAAAAGCTTACAATATCATATTACTGTTTATAAAGGGTAAATAGGCCGTAATTCCTATAGTAATTACAGTAATACTATTCTCTGTAAATTTATTGTTAACTATGTATAGGCTTACATTATATATTGGCTATTCAACGTAAACTTACCTTTAATTATAGCTCGTAAAGTTGTTATTAAAGCCACCATCAAGCGTTAATTAATCTTTTAAATCATTAACAATTACGTAAAGATTGAGGGTTTACTTTTATCGCTGTATTTTTAAGTAATGAGACATGGTTTTTCGTACGGCTGCCTCATAGTCTTACTTTTGACCTTGTAAATAATTTTAGACTTGAAAATCGGGACATTTCGGTTTTAAAAGTTGAAATCGAGTTTTATTATAAATTATACGATTCCTCAAGTTAGTAGGCCGTTCATTTCAACCCTATTGTTTTCCTTAAAATTGTTGTCGAAAGTTTTAATAATGCCTTGAACTCGAAGCTTTAATACCAAGTTTTCGTTATCATTCTTTTTTTATTTACCTAAGTAGTATTGTAGGTACGACTCGGTATATATTTCTCTTTTTTAATGTTTTTCTTTTTCGGGGGTCGTTCACGCCGGTAATGTTTTATTGGATTATCGATAATGGATAAATTAAATTCGTATTATTTCAGCCATTTGGCTCAAAGGTTTTTATCGTTAGTAACGTTGATATAGGGTTTAATCAAGGTAATATGGAAAGATATAAAACTGTTAGTAATTTCAACAATTACCTTAAAGTCAATTATATTGAAAGTTTTATATTGGTTATTCCATTTACCCGGCTTCTACTATACGATGACTTTAATTTACAATTTAAAAGTAAGCACATTGGTTATTATAAGGCCGTTTTTTATATTAAGGGCATTATTGACCTAGTGGCGGACCGATTCCTTTCGTAGTTCCTTTAATGCTCTATCATAATCTATAACTCGCTTTTGAGTACTCGTTAATAGCGGAAATTCACTCGTCAGATATAGGTATGCTTAAAAAACCAGTAGCGTTAGTATCAGGCCGTTAAGGCCCATAATTTTATTTAGGTCTTTTACCGCCATTTAAAGGTATACCTCTGGATTTATAAAGCTTTTAATATCTAACGTAAAGATATCATGCGTTCGGCGAAGTAAGATATATTCTCTTTTAACCTTTTTAATACTTTAGTCGGTCTTTATAGGTAGTTTCTTATACTAAATACCTATTATCTTAATATCTTTTTAAAACTCCGCCGCCGTAAATTTGGTGTTAGTATCGTAAATAACGATGTAAGTTGTGCTGAAGTAGGTATTAATTTATAACATCCTTAAGGTTTCCCATACATATTTTACTGAAAGGGATTTTAAAAAATTAAGTTTATTGAAAAAAAAAAGCTTACTAAGTTAATGATATGAAAAACAAGCTTATTATTTAAGTAAAACATAACAATAGATACCTCGTAATTACAATTTTCATAGTTTTTAGTGTAAACTTAAATTTTCGAAAGACTTTAGTATATGTTTTATAATAATAGCAAAGTTTTTTGATATCTTTTAAGACAAAATATTACATATTTTCAATCCTTACGGACTTTAGGATTTTATATAACTTGTTAATAGTTGTGTGGTTAAAGTGCTGATATAGTTAACGTATCTCTGGTTTTTTTTTAGAGTTAATGCCACTGTTCTTTGGCTTCGAAAATAAAATTATTAGTACTAATATTTAAAGGAAAAGGGAAACCTTTGGCCGTTTTTAACTAGTTCGTTGGTATTAACGTCAAAGTTGACGTTAAGACTCTTAATATTTTTCAAATGAAAAAGGAAAAGAATAGGGGATTAAAAGATGTAAAATGTTTTCAACCTAATAATAGTTGAAACTAGAGTTGTCTTTATTGACAATAATCGTTCGCCTGATCTGAAGCCAACTTTGACTTTATTATCATCGTAACAATTAATTTCAGTAGCCGTAATGTTTTCTCTCCTTAGTGCTACGTATTACAAATAGCTTTCTATTAAGTACCTTACTACACTTATATTTGATATAATATCTTAAAATGTATAATTCGCGTAACAATCATAAATGTTAAAGCTATGTAAAGTGTTAGAGGCTTAGTAATAGAAAATGTAAGAGCCTTTACCGCCTAAGCAGTATAGGAAGGTATGGTTGACTAGTTATTAAGCCATATGAGGAATAGTATTTTTCTATTATTTAATCCTCTTAGGGCTATCGTTACCGTTAATTAGGTCATGACATTTAAAATTTACGATTTAATATAAGTAGTCCTATTTAGAAACAGTATGGTATTGGATATAATACATTACCTTTTTGTTATTTCGCTTGGCGGAGGAGTGACCAGTTAACCAATAGCTAGACTTATTATCAATTCAACATCTTTTACTACTATTACGACGATAGTATTTACGGTTAATAGTTCTGTTTAAATCTTAGCCTTATTAACGTTAAAATGGTTATTACCTCTAGTTTATAATCGATGAGCCATACTTTAAGCGTTAAGAGCACCTGTAGCTGTACCTACGGTTGATATAATTAACTACTGTAAGGTTTTCTTTATTTACAGTATGGAAGTTGCCAGTTTGAGGGTATATATTAAGCGAGTTTGGTATAAATTTTATTACAGTTGTAAGTAAAGAGCGTAAATGGTTTAAAAAAGCCTTTAGAAGTGGTTTCTAAGCGTTGTAAAGCGTATTAAAACTGGTAAACACCCGTAACAGCTACCCATACCTATTTTCAAATTGTGGCTTCGCTAGCATAGGATTTTCATACTACTTACTAACATAATATTAACTTGTTAATCATCTGGTTAAACATATCTATTGGTGTTTTCTACTTTTTTTTTCTTCGCTATTATTGTGGTACACCCCATAGTAGCCTAATTTTTATAATATTAGGCAAGGTGAATGTCGTATTCGAAATGACTTTTCATAATATCGTAAATTTTACGTAAATTAATTGTTCGGGTTAACAAAGTTAGGTAGTAATCCCTGACATACATCATGAGAATTTCAGGAAATAGTAAGTAAAAATTAGAAGAGGAAACCTCTATTTACTTAAAAATGTTTTAAAAAGGCATTATCTTTGTGTCAAAAAGGTTGTAAGGCTTAGTATTATACTTTCATACATCGTTCAAAAATTCGGCGAGGTTTGTAAAAAGTTTGTAATTAATGTTAATCATTTTAATAGGTTTTAAGGGTAAGTCGCAATAGTTATCCTCCTTTTTTTTTAGTGGTATTTTCTAAAAGTTTAAATTTTAGGGCCGATGCGATATAATTTGAAGGGTGATTGATAGTCTCCTAGCCTAAGGGGTAAAGGCCTATTATAAGACCTGTGGTGAACTTATGCGTATAGGAAAACCTATCGTAAAAGGGTTTTTAAAGGACTTGGCGATTCTGATAAAAGGGCTAAGGGGCAGGAGTAACTTAAAGGTTTTAAGGGACTTGACGATTTTGTTTAATCGAATAGTATATAACATGAACATTAAAACCTCTGGCCGCGTTAACTGATATTACTTTACGTGCCCTATCGTCGTTTAAAACGTACTTTACACTTTTACGTAAATATGCTAAGCTGTCAAGTAAGTTAACAGGTTTTTTATCTTTAACGCATAAAAATACTTCATTTAGATAATAGTAAAAAACGGTTTTTAGATCGCATATAAGGTCGTTAAGGTTTTTTAATACCTTTTTCCTTAAATAGTAGATTTTAAAGGTATTCATTAAGCTATTTTGATGTAAAAAAGGTTTTTACCAGTCCAACGAAGCCTTTTTCTAACTCGTAAATCACTCTTCATTCTTATTCTACGTTCAACTTTTACTTAAACCCTTTTTAGAATTTTTCCCACATGTTCAAAGTCAAGTCATAAAAAACGTAACGAAAGTTTCGGAAAGTATAGTCGCCGCAATTAAGTTTTTCGCCGTTATTTTAGTCGATAATGTAACAGCCGACAATATTAACTAAATGTATCTATTCTAAGTCTTCGTCAATATCGAACCCTTAAAGCTCTTTATCGTAATACTTATTTAAAAAGGGTCCGAAAACTTTAATTACTTCTTTCCTGGCGAGGTTGGTAATGGATTTAAAGAAAGCGTTAACGGTAGCTATTTAAACGTTCTTATTGATGTATGACATGTAATGTATGTAAGGTAAGGGACTTGATGATCTTTGACATAGGAGTTTGATGTTTTAGCGTAAAGTTGCGTAGAAACTATAGCTATTTAACGTAAATTCGCGTAACGTAGCTTTCTCGGCGTGAATTAAAAAATCTTGGTGTTTTTCTCCTAAGGTAGCAAACTTGACCATTAAATTAGCGTAGGAGAAGAGGAAAAAATTGAGGTAGGTGTAATGATCACTCTAAATACCCGTGAGTATATAGAAGGTGTCAGGAGATTTATGTTAGCAGTAAGGTAGCAGAGGTAACAAAGGTGCAATATTAAGAAGATGTTTATTCGTGCTGTAGAATGATCACTAGCCTTTAGGCTATTCAGATATATAAACTGAATACTTAGATTGACAACTAAAGAGCTATGAAGGAAATACTATCTATGTGGTGATGACCGTGTCCTTTTATATCCGTGCCTTCATACCGTCTTCAGTACTAGACCGCTGAAGTCGATGTCGCTTCCTTCGGTCACAATGTTGTCGACTAGACCGCGAGCGGTCCTGTCGGTCCAAACCCTAACCCTGGGTGCTTGCATAAGAGAGATCCCTGGATTGATGTGTTGGACATTAGGCTTCTAATAACGCAGCGAACCGCTGGCCTATTCTACGACCTGCAGTTGGTCCTTGGGTTAAAACACTACCCTATACTAACCGAAGGCCCTTTATAACCTTTTTATCGCGATATAAGTATAAAACCTGATAGGTAACGACTTTGAACGGTTGAATAAGAAGATGGAGTAGAAGATACAAAACTTAGACTAAGGGATTAGTATAGTTTTAATTGACCTATCAAAGGCTAAGTTCATAATCTTTATAAATGAGTCTTTCGTAAATAATATCGAATTGTCTTTACAGATTAACTTCCTAATAACCCTCGTTAATAAGTATAGGTAGAAGTATTAGGTTAGTATTATCGGTAGCCTGATTGATTAGAACTTTGTTAAATGGAAAAGGATTATACAAAGCGTATTAGCTTTAAATATCTACGATATAATGGCAGACTTTAACGTAGGTATAATATAGTGGGAATCTTTTAACGTTATTACCAGGTAGCGAAATATTCCTGTTATCTCGGTGGTAATTAATACCAATTATAAAAGCCTATTTAAATACCTTTCGAAGCTCGGAACTACCAGCCAAGAACGTCTGATAATTGACGTGATGGTATTTTGCGAAGCCTACGAAGGGAGTGGAATTAAGGAGTTCCGGTAGATTTACGGGAAAGATGATTCTGTTGATGTTATAACAAAGATATCTCCGAATAAGGCCTTTAAAAGGTTTGTGGACAGCAATGGGCTGGCTATATATATCTAGGGTAACGTTGATAGGCCGCCCAGTAAGTCTAAATTACGGGATAATATCTACTAAGAATGTGGTAGCAAATTCAAAGACTTTTAGGGGATTGATAATAGAGACTTGTTTAATTAACACGGCTAAAGTAGAGGGTTGTATAAGCTTATAGAGAAAGAAATTTTTATAGGAGTCGATGAAGCCAGACCTCGAAACTAAAGTGATATTAACGGCAACTGGAATTAACTTAAGTGCAAATAGGTGTAATTAGATGCGAAAGTCAATTAAAATTAATAGGGGTCTAGGCAGTTAATGAGATCGTAGTTTAACGTTTACTGGAAAAGATTGGTTAACTACACTAGTATACACATACAAACTAAAAAGCCGCTAGTATTAAAATAGTAGTATTTATAGTACAATAGGTCAACTTTACTAACAGTAAAGTGAACTATACTAACTATAAGTTTAGTGAATTGTTTTGTACGTGTTTACTGTATTGGCTGCAAAGCAATTATAGTATACGTTCACTTTATACTAGGGTATGGGCTAAGCAATTAGCCATACAAATTATTACACAGACCGGCTAGGGGTCTACCAAACCTAGAACAACACATCCACCACTTAAACATGCAGTATTACTGTTACTTCGACCAATTGAATCGATAACGTTGTAACATCTAAAGCCCTACCAACAAATATTGTATTTACAAATAATAATGATTAAAATATATACAAAGTGTTTATATTGATTATTGGTAATAAGATACCAAACCGAACCATATTTACCTTACGTGGTAATATAGATAATGAAAATTCGACCAAATATAAACGAATTACACAGAGCGTTCTCATTTCAAAAATACATAAAATTGTTCAAATTTTTAACTTCTGTATTACTATAACTATAATGGTCTATATAATTACTTCGAACCTAAAAATAACACCCCTCTCTTTCTTAATTTATATTTATTCGTTCTCTTTTACGAATACCTCATTAAACTTAGTATCATAAATGACAAACGTGTTGATATAATACTACATGCAATGTAGTAGGTCAACTTGACTTACAGTAAAGTTGACTATACTGACTGCAAGTTGAGTGTATCGTTTGTGTAGACTGATTGCATTGGGTATAAGTCGGGTGTAGTGCACCACAATTCACACTAGGGTACGGGATAAGCAATTGACCATTAAAATTACAGTGTAGACCGGCTAGGGGTTTGCTAAACCTAAAACAATATATCCACTATGTGATCAATGCAATACTACTATTACTTCGACCACGATTCGAATCGAAAATGTTGTAACGATCTAAGGCTCTACTAACACTAATCAGTGTTTATTAGGTTAAGTACAGATTGGCCAAGTAGAATCAAAGGCTACTTTCCGGTTACACTCCACAGCTACAACGGCGGCTAGGATAAAGAAAAGATTCTTACGAAAGGCCTCTATTAGTACTACGCTAGTCCACAATGGTAGTAAAACAGAGAAAATTTTTCGATTACGCCAGTTAACAACGGCAATTAAAAAGTAAGCGACTGTATCACTGTCGAAAACACTAAAAAATCTTTATAAATCGTTTTTAAAGACGTTGAAATTGACTATCAAAAGTATCAAAGTTCGGCAAGTTGATAAACGGTTAAATTAGTACTACTACAGGTATTACTACTGTAAGAAAAACGACTAAATCCCTACGCTAAATAACCTATAATAATAAACAACCTTTAACCCTACTCTTTATACTAAATATTTACCCTTATTTAACCCCTTTTACTTTCCATACGTTAATTTAATCGTCAAGTTCGCTATTTTGAGCGAAAAAACCAAAAACCACCAAGTCGAACTTAGAAAGCAACGTCGCGCAACCCATTGCTAAATTACCAAGTTTCTATGTGACTTCAAGCCTAAGAACCAAGTTTTTACGCTTCAAATCCTAAAATCCTTCGCCTGCTATACTTTAAGTTAACCAAAAAACCGAAATACCACCTACCCAGAAGCTAATAAAGGCAATTAAGGCTCTCAAAACTGCTTTTACCATATAATACAACGAAAATCTCTAGGTGTAAGATGTCGATAAAGGATTAATCAAATAACATCTGGTTAAAATCGTTGCAAACTTTATTATTAAGTAAAATAACGGCGAGAAACTTGATTACAGTAGTTGCTACTTTCCTAAATATAGTGAATCCTTCCACTACTAGATTATTAATATATAAAAAAATATTTAAAAGGCTATTGAGTTTAAATTAAAGGTAAAAATTAAACTATAAGGGATCTATATGCCAAAAAAAGCTCTACAAATCTGGCAAAAACCCTTTTCGACCTAACTCAACTTAAGGAATGCTCTTAAGACCCATATTCTAAAGGAAATGATATTAAAAAGTCTTAACGCCCCTATACGCGTTTTAGGGGACTTTCCCTTTACCCTTAGCTAAGTTGAACCTTTTTATACGTTAGTGATAAAGAACCTGTTAATCTGTTTAATAGCCTAGTATTACATAATAGTGTAGAATTTTTTTTAGTGATGGCAAAGAGCATAAAACAGCGGTTACCAACAAAGCTCAAAGTATTGATATCGGCGCTCTACAATAGTAAATTAAGAAAGATCTTTGAGTCTATTAGAACCTTCAATCCCCTCTAGCCCCTTAGTACTTCAATCAACAGGCCCCTCAAGAACCTTCCCATGGTAGGTTTACCTAAACTCGTGAACCTACCATAGGTCCTACTATAGAACTTTACCCCTCGGGCTAAGCAACTAGCAATTATCTTTAACAACATGCCTTGGAACCTCCAAAGCTTAAACCACTAGGAAACACCATCGACGAGTGGAATAATTATCGAGATCTGCCCCTAAAACCTATTAGAATAGTTAATATTAATTATAAGCTTTTTATGGACTTCGCCAAAATTTGGAATAACGTAAAGAAATATAACGAAAGGCACTATAACCTCTTCAATACGAAGATGATGCTCTTTTTAAATATCTGTAAGTAAATAAAGGTACCTTCTTCTGGTTTTTACTTACTATTTTCCGAAATCTTTATAAGAGACGCCAGGAATTACTACCTAACCTTCCTAACCCGAGCTACCATATTTCGCGAAATTTATAACATTATGAAAGGCTACTTAGAATACGAAGTCCACTTTATGTAATATTACATAAATTAGGCTATTATAACATAGGCCACGATAATAGTTAAAAATAATGAGGAAGAAACACCGATAAATATTCTTAACCAGATGATTGATAAGTTTATATTATGCCAGTAAGTAATGAGGAAGGCTTACGTTGGTAAAGCTACACTTTGTAAACAGGTACGGGCAGTAATCTAGGACGTTAGAGAATTCGAATACGCCTTATAACGCCTAAATTCCACTTGCGAAAGCTTTTTTAACTAGTTGCGTTCCTCGTTTACCACTATATTAATGCGTATACCAAACTCGCGTAGTCAATACCCCAAAGCTGGTAACTTCCCTAAAGTAAACGAAAAAGACTTTACGGTAGTCAATTACGTCGACCATAAGTATAGTTATAGGTGTCTATTAAGTTTTAAATCTGGTTTATCGACCCCAGATTAAAGTTAATAGCCTCGTTGAAGCCACTAAAGCCAAAATTCAAGCGGACTCGTTCACCGAAAGTACTATCGTCGTAATAGTTCAAGAAATGTAAGATTTGTGATAAGTCTGGTTATTGGTTAACTCGATACTCCCCCTCCAAACAAAAAAACAAAAATTTAATATACTACATTGTAATGATCACACTAAATACCAGTGAGTATGTAGAAGGTGTCTAGAGGGTTTATGTTAGCAGTAAGGTAGCAGAGGTAACAAAAGGTGCAATATCAAGACTGTATTCGTGCGAGTGATGATCAGAAGCTGTGAGGCTATTCAGGGTAGACTGAATACTTAGATTGACAACTGAAGAGCTATGAAGGAAATACTATCTATCTTGGTAATGAAAGTGTCCTTATATATCCGCGCCTTCATACGTCTTCAGTGTAGGCTCGACTGGCTCGAAGTCGAGTCCATCGAGTCTCACACCATGCTGACCCTAACCCTTGTGTACGGTGTGTCTGTTGTGGATCCCTGGTGCCTGCCGAGAGGCTGTGTCCAACCGATTTCCTTCGTTATCTGCTGCGGGGCCGCCGCTGGTGCGCTCTGCAGATATTGGGTCATAACATACATATAGTACGTTACCAATTTTAAATAAGACTATTTAAATCTAATCACAAACTTGAAGGGTAAAAAACCAATTGATGGCGATAATACCCCTAAATGGATCAAGTTATATAAAGATATTACCCCTAACACAGCCCAGTAACTAACTGACCACGCTTTTTTATATCATTTAAATAAAAAATACCCTTACCTTTACCCTAATTAAACTCATAACCCTTTATATACCTTTAATTTTCGCGATCTCTACGCGGATTACACGTTTTAGGGTATCATAATAGATACAAGGGTAGTAAGGTACTTAACAAAAAGTTATTCGTAGTATATGGCACTACAAAAGGAAAACAATACAACTACTAAAATTCATCTTCAATATATTGGTAAGGCCAAAGTTGGCTTTGACCAAGACAAACAATTATCGTTACTAGAGATAAAGGTAGTTTAAACTATTGTAGAAATAATTACGTTTTATATTTTTAAGTTCCTTACTCTTTTCTTTTTTTACTTGGAGGATATAAAAACCCTCGGCGTTAACTTAGATGTTAATGCAAACTAGTTAGTTAAAAATGGTTTATGGTCTCCCCTTGCCTTTTAGTAGGGGTACCTATGGTTTTATTTTTAAGGTCTTAAAGCAGTAGTATTGAACCTAACGGAGCTGGAGATATGTTAACTACACCTGCGATTTAATCATCTAGCTGTTAATAGGCTATATAAAGTCTTAAAGTCTGTAAGGTATAAAAATGTGAAATACTTTGCCATAAAATCCTTTAAAAAGCTTTATTACTACTGCCAAACGCATGCCTAAAGCCTCCATAAATTTAAATTTACATTAAAGGAAGACAAGGACTTTAACTATAAGTTTTTATAAATATAATTAACTTAGATAACAAGCCTGTTTTTCACCACGTTAAATTTATAATCTTCTTTTGCCGAGTAAAGTTTCCAAAGTTCTTTTCGGTAAAGGATACTTGGAAACCGCTAAGGATGTGTTACGACCCAAGTATGATGGCGGGTCAGGAAGCAAGCCAGTGTGCAGCTGAGTCACTTAGAGCCTGAAGTCCAACATATCAGGTGGGGAAAACCTCTCCTTTATTAGTAGGGAAATGACTAAGCCAATCACGTGATTAGGATCAGTGGGATCAGTACTGATCCAAGTGATCCAGGATCAGCAGGCTCAGCACTGATCTAGGGGATCTAGTACTGAAGACGATATGAAAGCACGAATATATAAGAATACGGTCAGCACCACATAGATATTATTTCCTTCATAGCTCTTCAGTTGTCGATCTAAGTATTCAGTCTACACATCTGAATAGCCTCACAGCTTTTGATTATTACTTGCACGGTTGCGATATTTTTTACTCAGCACCTCTGCTACCTTCTTGATAACATAAATCCTCTGACACCTTCTATATATACACAGGTATTTAGTGTGATAATTACAGGATATTGTGGATTAACACGTACCTAAGACCACCTAATATCGTAGTCCACGATATTAATACCAACTTTACCGCGGCAAAATTTTAGAAAAATGCCAAAATAATAGGCATCCAGTACAAACAGGTACCTGTAAAATCCCACTAAAGCATTAGAAAGGTTAAAAGGGGACACTCCCTACTTCGCCGAACGTATAATATCCTTACGCTGGAAATTAAAAGCTTTACAAACCTTAAGGTATGCCTACAAATGGCAGTAAAGGGCCTAATTCCAACGCTAATGGTCTTTAAAGCATACCTACACCTAAAGAGTAAATCTCCGCCATTAACAAATAACTAAAAACGTGCTACGACCTATGGTAAAGCCCTAAAGAAACTACAAAGGGAATCGTCACGTCGCTAAGTTAATAATACTCTTAACACTAGGAACGACATTATAACAATCGAATTACTTACTCTTTCATTACAAAGTAAAGTCCTCATATGGCGGAAGATGGGCAAATAGAAAATTCCATATAAGATCTTAAGTATTACGAACTCCGATATTTGTTAAAACCGCTAACAGTTCTATATCCTTTCTAACTAATTTGGTCAAGTCCTACATTAAGGCTAATAATGATAAAAACCATTAAGCTAAACGACCGAACCAATACGAACCTCCACTCATTATCAACAAGCCGATAAAACGTCTCCAACGCGGAAAACCCCCGAAAAAGAAGAACTTTAAAAAAGAGGAATATACATCGGGCTTCACTTATAATACTACTTAGGTAAACAGAAAGAAAAAAATAATAAAGACTTAAAATTAAAACTCCAAGAATAAAAAATTATTAAGACCTTTATTCAACCCTTTAAAGATAACTATAGGATAAAAATTAACAGCCTACTAATTCGAGAAGTTATATAATTCGTTCTGAAGGTTGATTTTAACTTCTAAAACCCAAATTTCACGATTTTTATTTCGAGGAATATCTACGAGGTCAAGGATAAAACCATGGGGCGGTCGTACGAAAATTAAAGTTTAATAACTTATAGATACAAAGATAAAGGTAAATACTAGATCCTTACGTAGTCGCCAAAGATCCAAAAGATTAACCAACACTTGGTGATCACTTTAGTTATAGGCTTGCTAGTCAAAACTAAAGGTAAATTGACGTTCAATGGTCGCAATATATCGTAAGTATACAGGTCATTAGTAACAGATTTATAACGGATCCTACTGTTAAAATTACCATAAAAATGACATTCTATCTATCCTTTACTAACGGTAATAGGATATATTAAGTCACTATACTGACTAGTTAAAACAATCGTTTATTAATTCTTCATCTACCACTTGCATTTTAAATCACTACTAGCTATAAAGTTTTCAACATACGACCTGTACTTACTACTAACGTAAGAAAAAAAGCTTCGGCTTAGTAGGTACATAAACTAAAGATACTCTTTTCATCAAAACAGCTGGCTTTATGGAATCGGAACAGAAAACGATTAAAAACTCCAACTTCTAAAATTACAAGCCGGTAATAACGTTGGCAAAGGGCAATTAACTTGAATTTAACGGATCATCAATTCATATACTTAGTGTTGATACTGGCCTTAGTTCTCTCCAAAAGGGCCAGGGCACTATTCTGGCTACAATCGACAAAACTAACGTAGATAAGGGTCAATGGTACTTAAAGCAACGTGGTGATAGCAGTTATATTACTATCTTTTGCCAACCGAAAGCGTCTCAGGCCCTCTTTATCGCGGCACAAGCACAAGATCCGACAAATAAAGACTTTAACCGGCTAAATAAAAAGCTCGAATAGGAAATGCGAAATCTAGACCGCGAAATCAATATGGTCACAATCAATCTATCTAAGGCCAAGTTAACGATTTTTATGGATATATCTTTTAAAAAAACTTATATTTATCTTTACAAATAGGCTTCCTAATAACCCTCGTCAACAAAAATAAACAGGAAAACCAGTTGAACATTATCGGCAACTTAATTTACTAAACTTTTGTTAAATGTAAAAAGATTACATAAAGCGTACTAACTTCGGAGGTCCATGATATAATAATAGGTTTCGATGTAAGCATCGCACTGTGGGAAACCCTTAACCTTATAAACAGGCAGCTAAAGATTCCTCCAATCCCGGTAATAATTTATATCGACTTAAATATCCTCTTTGAATACCTTTCAAAGCTCGGAACCACCAACGAAAAACGCCTGTTAATTGAAGTAATGGTACTCTGTAAAACCTACGAAGGGAGGGAGATTAAAAACGTCGGATAAATTAACGGAAAAAATAATACTACTAATGCTATGACGAAGGAATCGCTGAATAAGATTCTGAAAATGTTTGTAAACAAGAACAAACTAACTATACGTATTAAGTGCTACATTAATAGGCCGCCCAGAAATCCTAAATCATGTAACAGCGGTCATAAATATGCTAGCAAACTTGAAGACTGCCAGGAAAGTGAAGGAATTAATAATAGCGATCTGTTTAGTTAACACAGCTAAATTAGAAGTTTATAAAAGGCCTGTGACAGAAGAACCTTTTATAAGAGTTGATAAATTCAGACCATAAAGCCGTAGGGAAATTAACAGATATTACGGTCAATTTAAATGAAATTGGGTGCAATTTGATATAAACGTCAATTGGAATTGACAAGGGTTTGATAAGTTAAATGAGGTCGCAATTTAACACGTACCGAAAAGATTTTTCAACTATACCAACGTACGCAAATAAACTGAAAAGCCGCCAGTATTAGAATAATATTATATGTAATGCAGTAAGTCAACTTTACTTATAGTAAAGTTGACTATACTGACTACAAGTTAAGTGTATTGCTTGTGTGGACTTACTTCATTGGGTGTAAGTCGAGTGCATTACACCACACTTCACACTAGGGAACAAGCCAAGCAATTGGACATACAAATTATAATGTAGACCGGCTAGCGATCTGCCAAACCTAGAACAATACATCCACCACTTGACCAATGCAATACTACTGTTACTTCGACTATGATTCGAATCGACAACGTTGAAACAATCCAAGGCCCTATCAATAAAACTCTTTATAATCAATGTTATAGGTCTGTACGAATCGTATAAACGTCGCAAAATTGAAAATATAGGATAGATTGATGAAAATTCAAACCCAACAAATACAATAGCCGAAAACAGTCCGAATGGCGTACTGAAAACGCTTGTATTTATAAGAACTATTTTCGTTAACGTTGCTAAAAATGTTATAAAACCTAGCCTCTGATAGACAACGTTTTTTTATGTTTTTTTGAGAAATTATGGTTTATATTTCACGTCCTATATTAATCATTCGCCATTTATGTTATATATTTCACTTTTTAAGAGATCTTCTACCGATTTATTTATATATCCTTACTTTTAACATTTACTGTTTGCTACATGCATCATAAACAATATTTTAAATACATTATTGATATATGGTTTTTTTCTATATAAACCATTTAGTATTAGTAAAATAATGAAAATAATGTAGTTACGAGTTGGAAAAAGTGGAAGGGGAGGGGGAACGAGTAATATCAACATTGTCTTAGTCCTTTTTACTATTGTTGTTTCCGTTCTCGTTATTGTCGCTATCATCATCGACGCTGCTGCGAGCGTTTTTGCCTTAAGAAAGTCTAAACGCCCCGTTTACCTTGAGTTATATACTCATTAGGCAAAGGGAGATATGTGGGGTTGCCCTTCTTACGACATCACGCAAAAACATTGTTAAACTTATATGCGTAATACAAGCGTAAGCTTATATGCTATGCGGTAATAGCGGTATCAATCTCGGCGGGTTGCCTATTAATACCTAGCGATAAATAAGCTTAATCCCCGGATTAAGCTTTTAAGAAGTAAAATAACTTACCGTATATACGGTGAGATCGTAAAAGGGTATCCGCGACTGACCATAATACTATTGGTACAGGCGCATACCTGTTAACACCCCATTTATAGCGATAATAATTCGTCGATACGCCACCGTTTTAATGAAACTCGTCAAAAGACTTAATTGCGACGGCGAACGTAACATACGATACATAAGGCATGGTTATAAGCGAGCCGAGGGCGCTTACTTTAATCCATCATTCCAACGCCTTCCGCGCCAAAACGACGCTGTTTACAACGCGATTCACGAGGCATATTATATAAAATAATTAGGTCTTGTCGAAAAATCATGAAAGCGTAATATATAGGATTAATTAAAGATTAATTAAGTATGAGAACGCCGTATAATTAATTGAGAGTTTACCTGGAAAATAGTGATGCGTTGTTAAAAAAGGGAAATAAAAAAGAAGTTTTACCCAGACTAACGGTAATACATTACTTTATACTAACTCTTTAATACGTAACATCGACAATCACACCTTCAAAAAGTTCGCTAACATTTTAAAACAAACTACAATATATTATAGCCTATATCACAATTACTACCAAATATTCGATTGAAACCTTAGACGAACTACACTATTATTATTGAATTATGATTCCGGAGCTTTTCGAATAAAAATAAAATTTCTAGTGTAAATATTAATAGATATCACTATAATTAGCAAGTATATATAAGCATACTAACGGAGTATATAGTAGGGTGTCACGGCCCAGGTATGAGCTTTTAAGCTCTTATTTGAGGTGTTCAATCTCTATATGCTTCTTCTAGCGCTTGAATCTTTCTACTATCATCTTTGAATACTATACTGTCTTCATCATACGTTGATATAAAGACCTAACCGACAGTTTTCGATTGTTGAAAGGCCTTTCCTAGGTATAAAACCTGTTTTAGATGTCTTTTATATTGAGTATCCTTTGTAAAAACGAGTAGCTTGTTCATCTCTTTCAAATATTTCCAATGGTTTTTATTCAGACTCTGGTTTTCGTCCTCTTTACTATCCTTGTCGTCCCATTCGTATGTCGACTTATTTCCTATATCTGAATTCTACTTTTCAAACGATAGCTGATGATCTATTGTGGTTTTATGTATATACTCTGGTCGTATGTTAAGAACTAACGGCTTTAAGAAGAGTTTTACAGGGATAACTCCCGAATATTCACCATTTTCTACCAATGTCAATACGTTTCCTGTATAACAATTAGTGGCTGAATAACGAATGAATTAATTTTGATATAGTTACAAATCGTATAGAAAACAATTAAAGGTAAAGTAGACGTATATCAAAGAAATAATATTATTAACTATTAATGGTAACAAAATATTACTCATTACTGCTTTCCGATTACTGTCGGTTATAGTTAATATTATGGATTTTTTTTTCTTGGAATAGTTACTCCCAGACGTTCGTTTTTTTAAGTAATATACGGTCTCGAAATATTACTATTACCAACGTATATAAAAAATGTGTGCGTTTAATTTTTTGAAGGGTTTTCCCTTAATAATTTCAACACATTAGATAGTTTCACACCCAAATATATAAACTATTTGCTTACAGACACCCGGGTTGCAATTTAATAGTTGTTTTAATGTAATTTTGGGGTATATTTTTGCAAGGTATTTTTTAGGTTGAAACCTTTTGCGGGACGATCAGAGAACGCTTCAATCGGTAAGGTATATATGTTTTTGCTCAAGTTTCTTCCGTATTTTTCGTTTATCGGTATTCTTGTCCAATTTTTAATGGAATCGATTCTTTTTGACTTGTATTATGAAGAGTATGGTTTAGGAATTCGACGTTTTAAAATAAGAAGACTCTGATTATACTAGACGGATAATACATAGCATCTATTTACCCGTTTAATAGTTTGTATACTTGTTGAAATTGGTACTTCAACTTTATTTACAACATTCAACGACTATTAATAAGTTAAATTACTTTTGTCTACTTGTGTATTTCTAATTTCTCTCTATATCAGTTTATTCGTCTCCAAAGTTGCTAGGGATTCCCTTCGTCGAGTCGATTATATATAATTGTCCAATTTATCTGTTATTGAAGCTAAAAGTGAGGTACCAATCGTTGTATTTGGTTCAATCGACGAAAACCATATTCTATATTTTATATATCGCTATGTTATTTGTTGTTAATTGTAATTTTAGTTTTTTCGCAATGGGTTTTCCATTTATAACTAGTTTTTTCAATTTAATATGTCTTCTCATATAGTCGTTTTTGATGATTATAAATGTGGAATCAGTGGTATAGATTGTGTAAGTTTTCATAATTTAAATACACTTGTATATTATATTACTCCAGTTGGTTTCTCCATAGCTATTGTCCTCTATTCGTATTATTTATCCTTTCATTTTGGTTTGAAATGTTTTTTTGTCGTTTTCATAAATGGTTGTTTGATGTTTCCCAATGGGTTTACATTGTTGTTATAGGAATATAAGGTTGGTTTTGGTTGCTGTATAGGGTATAAGAAGTGTTTTCATTGATTTCTTAAAGAGTTTAACGTTCTATCTGCTCCTGTATTAATCGTATGAGTTGCATAGATTTTGCTAATATTTTTCCTATAAAGTATTTTGGGTACTGTTTCGTTAGTTGTTATGTATAAAGAAAGTGTTGTTATCACGATTAGGTATAATCGTTATAGGGATTAGTGTTTCCCTTATTATGTTTTATATAACTTTATCTTTGTATATTACACTTTAATTGGAATATCAGTAAATCGAAATATAGTCAAATCAACTCTACTTACATTTAGTTGATTGTATTGACTGCAAATTGACTGTAGTTTGTGAGATTAACTGTATTAACTGCAAGTCAAATGCAATATGTACCCACTTTGGCTTAGGGTACGGGTCAAGCAGTAGGCCATAAAAATTAGTGTGAAGACTAGCTAGAGATCGGCCAAACTTAGAAGAAATCATATCATCACTTTAAACGCAACACTAGTTACTTCAACCAAAGATTTGAATCGACTGCATTGCAATAATAAAGGCCTACTAATACTGATTAGTACTAATTAGATTGATCACAGATAAGCTATATGGAAGAAGAAGCTTCTTTCTAGTTTTATTGCTTTGTTTAGGTAATTTAAAGTAAAGGTTCTTACGAAGTGACCCTACAATACTGTGTTAAATTTTGTGGCAGTGAAGTAGGGAAGGATTTTAAATTGTATAACTTTTCGCGGTAATTCAAGAGAGGTAATGGTATCTGCATTGATAACACCAATAGATGTTCATTTAATCAGTCTATGAAGCGTTGAGATTAACCACTAAAAGTCTTAATGATCTTTAAGTTGTCAAGTTGATAAATGACTAAGTCCCTACTATTATTACAGGTACTACTTATAGATACTATCATTACAAATTGCAAAACGATCAAGTCTTATAACCTTCTACTATAATAACAACTTTAATGGCAAATAAACTACGACCTTCCCTTTACACCACTATTTCCTCTCCTTGCAACACAAACCTTTGTTACAATAACTTCAAAATATGCTCGAATTAATGCCGTTTCCAAACCCGTCAAAAAAGATATAATCAAGGCTTTTAGTATCATTTTCACGAAACATTACGATAAATACCTCTGGTTTATAGATGCCGACAAAGACTTAACCCTCAAAGACTTAACCCTCAAAGACTTTATTAACATGATCGGCCACTTTATCTTCGACTCAGACCCCACTAAAAACGTTTAAAAGCTTCGATTATTTGAAGACTTTGAAAAATGTTTTGGACACTAGACTTTAAATATATATGAAAAAATCGGACGATCGAATTAAGATAAGGATGAATACTGAGTTGTTTGATCGAAACGTTAATCTCTCTGGGAAAAAAGAGAAAATAAAATGAAATCTGGAAAACATACGCTATGAATACAAAACATATGAAAGCCCCTAATAGATCAAGATTCAAGACAAATGTATTATTAGCGATAACATTCTTTAATGCCTTTACATACGTTCACAAAGTTTTGACCAAACATATATAAGTTTTTTTTGAATCTTTTTACCTAAAGTTCTTTCTATTTTAGTGTTGTTAGCCATACGGAATCAATTAACCTACTTATAGTAAATCTGTAAATCCAACAATCAATTAAACAAGAGTTTCAAGAAACTTATTAATATTAACAATATTATTACGATATCCCTTACAATAATCCTGAAGTTCCTTACTCCCAAACCATTCAATATATACAGTTTTGACAAGTTAATTAAAGAAAGAGTGAATTTACGTGCAAGCCTATCATGTGTACGACCACTAGTTTTTTCACTTCAAACTTTATCAAAGGTAATTATCCTACCCACTAATACCAAAAGTTGCCTCAAGACTACCGGTCAAGAAATCTAGAGGATTTCTACAATGAGTATAATACTTTTCCCTTTCGAGATGTCCCCATAATAAATATATATTAAGCGGTAACTACGACTTTCGTTAAGGTTTGGGGAGGAAATGAGAAGTATAATGGTAAGTTGCATAATCTTTGTGACGTTAAATTACGCTCGTTCATTAATATATACCACTAGATAAGGGTTGAATTACTACATCTTCGAACTTATATCAACTTTCTTGGTATGAATGCACGGACCTTTTTGTTAAGAATTATTAGAGGCCTACACTGTAAACCCTAACAATATCCACCTTCGAGAAAAGTTTTCAGGTTTAGCCGCTTTCAATAATATTACTTCATATACATCTCATTCTACCACGTAATTACTAATCGGCTTTGTCACCACTTAAATATTTTTCGGCGACCCTTTTTTAGCCATAAAGATCATCGTTGGCCTAGCGCACTGCTCGCGTAGCGGTGCATCCAGAAAACAGTCCTCACAACCAATTATTCCGTCCTTCGTTACCTATGTCAACGTGACCCTTTAGACTTACATTACGATGAAGCTAAAATCTGATTCCTTTTGTGTTTGAAGGCCTTGAAGGCCTTTGTTATAAACGCACTCAATTTACGACTCTATTTTTTATTTATTTGTAACCCGTTACTATCTATATCTGCGCTCCACCCACTCAATGAGGCCTTCGACTTTACTTTGAATACCTTTCTTTAGCTATCTACAAAAGACTTTTCACGATACACCACCCGCTTAATAATATACCCCTTTTCCGGTTCTTTTACACTCCTTAGGTTTGCGACTTATAGCAAAAAGATAATTTATCGTACGAGCTATAAAGTATATCTCTCTTATCGCTACAAGCCTTTAACTAAGATATAAATGTTTTACAAGTCTTTTACTTTTTTAAAACCTCTATCAGATCTTCGATACAAGTAAGCATCGAATAGGAACTAAGAAGCCATACAACACGGCCCGGCCAGAGCTACAGTTTTCATATTCTTATAGATATTTAAACTTTAGAGTACCTTAAAACCTTAATTTGAATGCCGTATTAAGGTCCGATTCCTAGTAAAGGTTTTTATTTGTATTTCCGTTCTATAAAAAAAAGATTGTAACGAGTAATGAACTTTTCTTTACAGGTATATTAGGTCGAAATATTTTTCTGAGGCACCTAATAGTGTCTACCCTCTTTTCAGTGGCACGTGGAAAACCTCATACAAATGTGGTTCATATTTATAGTCTACACTAACTTTATAACACGCAGGAAGAAAGAAAAATATTACTTGAAAATTCATCACAGATATATAGGATTAGGCTTTTAAATTTATATAATCGTTTAGTTAGAGACAAATATTTTTGTAATTATTTGTTCAACGGATTATACAGTATAACTTGGAAATAGGAATCTTCGAATAGGGTGGTTTTTATAGAGTAGGAACACTTAAGTTGCAAGCCTTCTCGCTAGCATATATACTTTCAATATTAGCGAGTGCTACACTATACTAGCTATATAGTAGGTACTGCCTAGTGATAGAAAAAAAAAAGGCTGGATTACGAGGATTTCATTTGTTGTTTCCCAATATATTTACCGGTTAAGCCAAATATTATTACCTGCGGTACCTGATGAATTGCGCATCGTTTCGAAAGGTTTATGATGGTTTTAAATTTCACTTTGAATACGATGTTAACGTCGTCTAATAATATACGTATTAGAATATTATTAAGTATTCTTATATACTGAATTGTAAATAAGATTCGGAAATTAAGAAAAAACTTCTAAATTAAATGTTTCATCATTTATTTTTGTTGCTTATAAGTTACAAGGAATGTGAAAGCTGGCGAAAAAGTATTGCGGCAGTAAGTCCTCCAAGATATTGCGGATTACAAAGAGTTCCAATACGTCTTACAATTCCCTAACGCCACTTATAAAGACTTTTTGAGCTATTTATCATCCTTGTTACAATTGTGATAAAATGGGTACCAGGTTCGATTAATATATATCTCTAAGTTTACGAGTTCAACGATAACAATAAAGTCCTCCCGTATAAATATTACATCTACTGTAAGTATGAAAAGTCCAGTAAATAAGGTTAATAAAAAATCCTGGATTGAAAGTCTAATCGCAAAACTATGTAAAGAAGATTTTATTCCTTATTCTCGAAATCTTTCAGCCTACTACGCAAGTTTTTTCTAAATACGAAAAGGTGTTAGATTTACATTAAATAGGGCTATTACTTATCACTTCACACTGTTATTGAATGCGAATCGAAATAAATATTGTATTGCATATAATATCCCTCAATATCCAACTATAAATACATTAAACTCGTTATAGAGTTTAAAGAAGAGGAGGTCAAAGATAAAGAAAATTAGCACAAAGCTATTGGTTCATATGAAAATCCTGGTAACAGCTCGTAAATAATGTAATAATTAACAGATTATGTCTTTTTATACCTTTCAACAGGTGAATACCGCTATCGTCGCTATAACGATAAAAATCCTAACCCTATATATTTATCTATTATTTTCAATCATTCAACAAAAAAAGTCCTTTGAGGTATTATATTAAATATCGGGGCAACACGCTACTAAATAAGAGGCTATTCTTAATACGTCGCTTTATAAAGAGATATAAATATTATTATAGAACTTGATTATATAGATTCTGGTAAAGCTAAAATTGGTTTTGGCCTTAGAAAAGAGATTTTTCGCTGAGATTGACGATTGTTATCACAATCGTTACACCTATTATCTTCTATGTATGAAAATTCCCTACTCACTTTCTCCTTTATTTTCAAGATATGAAAAACCTTAACGTTAACATCGACATTTAGATTAACGAACTGGTTAAGGTTAAAGAAGGCTAACGGTTCCCACTTAATTTAAAATGGGGACAAATTTAATTTTATCTTTACAGGCTCAAGACAGTGGTATTATATGTATTTTGAACCCATAAATAAACTGATACACGATATCTGTACTAGTTTTACCCCGATAAATTTTTAAATTAATGTTAAATCGATTGGGATTTAGTATAAATAGGTCCCTTTTTAGGTTTACCATGGTAGTAATTAGGTTGAAAAGGCCTATATATTTTGACGAAACGTCCACAATATTCTTACCCTAAAAATCAGTAGTGTTGTAATAGCAGTCAAATGAAGTACAGTCAAGTCAACTTTACTTACAATAAATTTGATTGTACGCACTGCAAATTGACTGCAGTTTATGGGACTACACTACAAGTGCAGTGCAGTGGGTGCCCACTTCAAATTAGGGTACAGGCTAAAGCGTTTGGCTATACAAATTAGTGTGCGGACCAGCTAGCAGTCTTCCAAACCCAGAACTTATACAAATCAATGAACAATATTAACGCAGCACCAGTTAATTCGAATACTGTGATTCAAATCGACTACGTTGCAACGATAAAGGCCTACCAACACTGATTAGTGCTTATTATGTTAAACAAAAATTGGCTAAGTAAAAGAAAAGGCTACTTTCCAATTATATTTTACAATTGCGTAAGATAAAGGGAAAATTCTTACGAAAGGCCCCAAGTCTACGTTTACTGTTTACAGATAGCCAAAATGAAGACTTTCAAGTACATCTACTGTTTATAGGTACTTAGAAGTGGCAACGGTATTGCTATTATCGAAAATACCAAAAATGTTTTACTAAACCAGTCTTAAAGAGAAAGCTTTGAAATTAAGCGCCTGAAAGTCTTTAAGCCAGTAAGTTGGTAAATGTCCAAGTTAGTATTACTACAGGTGCTACTATTGCAAGAAAAACGACTAAGTCCCTACGCCAAACAACAAACAACCTCCATTACCAATAACGACCTTCGACTTTACCCTCTAAATCAAATCTCTGCCAATAATTTACTCTTTCTACTCCCTTTACATCACCTCTATCGTCAAGTTCGCTGCTCGGAGCGAAAACACTACGTCGCTCTAAAAAAGCCACGTTGCATGACTCCACGCTAAAACGCAAAGTCCATACGCCTCGAATCGCCAAGTCTTCACGCCCAAGTCACCAAGTCAACTACCAAGCCTTACAAAAACCGAAACGCTAAGATGTCTACCGTAAGTATTCACTTTAAGGCTATTACTGACCTCGAACGAAAGAAGGAAATTAAGAATCGCGGTATTATCTTCGCGAAACACTACAATAAAAACCTCGAGATTAAGGAAGCGGACGAAGTTCTCACCCTCGAATATCTTACTAACTACGTCAGCCACTTTATCCTCGACGTGGCCCATAACGATCAAGATACGAACGTTAAAGCTTTCTTCGACTATATCAAATTTTTTAAGGACTAGAGCTTAGATATATGGGAAAAAATAGAAAAGTCGGTTAAAGTCAAGTTAAGGGCTAACCTACTCAAACAAGGGATTTTACTACCTTTAAAGGTCGGTAAAAACGATAACTTCTCTAACGTACTTTACGTATATGCTACGGATAAAACCCCATAATGTACTTAGAAAAATAAGAGAAAGGGGGTTACTAGCAACAGTAATCCTTAACGCTCACACATACGTTCGTAAGGATCTGCCTAAGTACAAATAATCAGACGTGAGAAATAGATAAGCCTATACCTCCTAAGCCTTTAAATCCACTAGTCAATTAAGCAAGAACCTCGACGAACCCCTTAATACCAAAAGTATTATCATTAACCTCCCCGCGACGAAAAACCTTAGGCTCATTTACCCTATGCTTCCCAATACATCTAATTTTAATAGCTAAATCCAAAAAGAAACGGCTTTACACGCAAGCTTACTACAGGTACGACTACAACTTTCCCCCCCTAAACATAACTAAAGGTAACTATCTTGTCTACCAATACCAGTAATAACCTTAGTTTTTTCCCCAGCTAAGTAAAGAAGATACGTAAGACTAGTACATTACCTTTCCCTCTCGGAGAATCCCTATGGAGGATACGGACTATACGGCAATTATCACGTTCATTAAGATCTGGAGAGGAAAAGAAAAGTATAAAGGTAAACCATATAACCTCCTTGACGTTAAGTTATGCCTATTCTTTAACATTTACAGCCAAATAAAAGTTAAATTGCTAAGGTTTTACTCGCTGTTCCCCAATATCCTTACCGGCTAAGTTAAGGACTACTCCCTCCAATACCTAACGAATTATAATTTTTTCCGCGAAATCTACGATAGCATAAAGGGTTGTTTCGAATACGATATCAATTTTACCCAATATTATATAAACCAAAACATTATTTAATAATCCTATATAATAATTTATAAAATAAAGTCGGAAAATAAGATAAACCTTTTAAATCAAATACTTAATAGGCTAATAATTCGCCAACAAGTAATAGAAAATGTAGAAACTAGTAAAAGCACCTTACACTAACAGGTTCGGCAAAAAGTTACGAGATACATAAACTTTGAATACGTCTTACAATACCTTAATGTCACCTACGAGGGTTTTTTTAGCCAACTACGTTGTTTGTTAACGACTGTAACTATTAGAGTCTCCGGCTAGATTAATATGTACCCATAAGCTCCGGAATTCAATAATGAAAAAACCCTCTTAATTCGTACCACATCAATCGACAGTACGGATGGCTTAGCTAATACAACTAACGGAAGGTCCGAACCTTTACCTATAAAAGCGGGTATTTCTCTTCTTTAAGGTTTTTAAATAAGTTAAGCAAGTTTACATCAAGCGCCAAAAAATATTGGATTTAAGTTAAATAAGGCTATTAATTAATACGTTACATTACCGCCAAACGTTAAGTAAAGCAGTTAATCTATTATATTTAATTTCCCTTTACCTTTAACAAAAATCGTATCGAGTAAATTATATAATTTAAAAGAAGTAAAGATAAAGAGCAGGGAAACAATCCAAAAGCTATCAGTCGGTACGAAAATACTAATACCGGTATTGGCCCGAAAGCTATATAATAACTAGCCGACCACGCTTTTTTATACCTCTTTACTATTTAAAACCGGTACGCGAAATAAGTCTTTTAAAGAATTATACCATATATAAGGGCAATACGGTACTTAACCAGAGGCTATTCGTAATACTTTGTATTACAAGAAGATATTAATGTTGTTATGAAACTTAAATATACGGACGTTGGTAAAGTTAAGGTTAAATTTAGTCTTAAAATATATTCTTATTAAAATAGAAAAAAGTCAAATTTATTGTTGACCTTATTATTTTCTACATCTTAAAATCCCCTATTCCCTTCCTCCTTTACCTTAAAAACATAAAGAATCTCAGCGTTAACATTAATATTAAGATTAATAAGTTAATATATGTTGAAGCCGGTAAAGGGTTTTTACTTAACCTTAAATAAGGGAATTTCTAATTTTATCTTCAAAAACAAAAAGCAATAATATTCAATTTAATAAAGATAAAACATCTTTAATTACGTAGAAGGTTGAAATACCTAGTAACTAACAGGTTTTATAAGATTTGAAGGCAATTAGTTATACAAATTTGGATTTCTCAACGCTAAAGGCAGTTAAATTCCTTTAAGGTTAAATTTGACGTTGAAAAAATTAAAACTTTAACTTGGAAATTTTCGTAAACGTATTTTATTTAAACGGTAAGTTAATATTACATATTTCAAACTTCATCACGGCTTTTTACGTCGCTAAATTCCTTAAAACCATTAAGACAGAGAAAACATGAAAAGTATTACATACTTTGTAAATCGATACGTACTTTAGCACATTAAACGTATTAATTTACGATATCGACACTGATTTTATTACGACAAAGTTTTAAGTCAATACAAAATTAATAGAGATTTAGTACAAATAATTCCTCATTAAAGCTTACTAAGGTATTAGAAAAGTTAAAAAGGTTAACTCCCTTTTATGAAAAGCTTATAATATTCTTACATTAGAAATCGAAAGCTTTATAAAGTAAGAAATATGGCTTCAAATAACGATAAAAGGTTTTAACGATACTATTAGCTCCAATGGACTTATATTAACTTTATTGATATTTAGAGCTTACCCACATATAATAACTAAGTCGTCACCCTCGTCAAGTACCCAAAAGCGTATAATAGTATATAGTAAAGCCTTAAAGAAACTGAGGAAGAAATCGGTACGCCGCTAACTTAATAATACCTTTAATAATAAAAATGGACCTTTAACTACAAAATTACTTTTACTTCCCTTTTAACGTAAAGTCTTTACATAAAGTAAGCCAGGTAAATGGGATAAGCCATATAAAATCTTAAACATTACCAATTTAAATGTAATACTTAAAATTACTAACAACCCTGTAACTTTCTGAGCTACATGAATTAAGTTATACGGAAAACCTATTAAACCTTTTAAATCCAATAAAAGTCATGACTACAATAACCTCCAAGTTAAGAAAATTAATTAATATAACCCCAATGAATAGACTATTAATAAACTAATGGAACGTCGATAGCGTAAAACACTACCCAAAAGGAAGATACATATTAAAGAAGAAGAAAATAAGGACTATAAGCTTAGCAAGGCATATATAACAGCGTAGGTGTCTTCAAAGTAAAATTCTAACGGAAAACTTACCCTTAAGTTACTTGTCGAAGGTATTATTAATACATTAGGCATACCCTTTAAAGAAATTAATCAAATGGAAATTAACGGCCTTTTGTTACGGGAGGTTATATAATTTGTATCTGTAATGAAATTTAAAGGGTAAGATATTATTGTTTTTAGGTCGAAGATAATTTACAAAATTAAATGTAAGACTACTGACCGGTCGTACGAAGAATCACGGCTAATCTCCTTAAAATACGGTAATAAAAGTAAAAACTAAATCCTTATTTAATCGTCTACTATCTAAAAAAAACAGTTAACGTTTGATTGTTGCTATTATCGTTAGATCAACTATGGATGTAAAAAGCTAATTTACACTTAATATTCGGAATATTACGTAAGCTTATACGTAATGCATCACCGATTTTTAACAGATTATACTGTTAAAATTGCCCAAAAAAAACAAAGGGACAAGTTTCCGTCTAGTACGATAATACACTATATCAAGCTTTTATATAGACTGGCTAAAGATAACGTTTACTGGTTTTTAACGTACTAAATACACTTTAAAAATAGGCTAAGTAAAAGGATTTTCATATTTAACCTGTATTTTTTAATTATTAAAGGCAAAGACTTTGGTATCATAAGTATGTAAATTAACTATATTTTTTTTCTCGGCGATATTAGATTTATAACGGTGAAATATCGTGTTATCAAAAAGTTAGGCTTTTAAAAGTTTAAGGTAGTTAAAATATTGGCTAAAGATATATAATTTAACTTTAATGGATTTTTGCTTCGCATTTATAGTATTAAGGCTAAAAGCGGCACTTATATTAACTTACGTTAAAAGGAGAAAGCTAAGAATCTGATAATTATCGATAAGGTTAACGAGGTAAGGGTATAAAGATACCTAAAGTAAAGAGCTTATATAGCTTATATCGTTATGTTATACTAACCGAAAGTATCGTACAATCTTTCCATTACGGTATAGGTACAAAACCCATAAAACGAAGAATTTAAGAAGTTAAATAAAGAAATTGAGTAATAAATAGATTACGTAAAAAATCAATATAATCCTTATAAATTTAACGAAAGCGAAGCTAATAACTTTTACGACAGGTTTATTTGCTATTACAGACTAGTGCCTGGCTAGTATTACTAGGTATCCAACCCTAGTAGTCCTATACGCTCCTGCGATGCTTTAAAGTAAGTAGAGAGCCGCTTGAGGATACTTCATATAACTGGAGAAAGGATTGTACCATTTTAGCTCTATAGCTGTTCCCTAGCAGTGACTTCTTTTCCTTTTTCTTTATCGAGGTTTATAGATAAGAATCCGACTACCTAAAGCGACAGCTCCGGCCTTAGTCCCTTTATATATAAACCTTGATCTTTTTCTTGACGTTGTCTTAGCCGTTCCTTAGCGGCTATAACCTAGGGCTATATTTTTATCCTCTGACCTACCGAATATGAACTCATAAGCTCTAAAGCAATTCCTTAACGCGTATGTTATGAAGTAGCTTTAAAGTGCTTTAACGGTTCAATACGATTATCTTATAACTTAACACAAACGTTTTACCGACGTTTTACATACGAAATATATCGAGCGAAATCAAGTTATTTAAAACTATACTTTATACTTAAAATAATAAAACACCGATACTCCAAACGCTTTAACTAATATAATCTGACAACTCGAAGTTTCCGGTACGTTTACATATTCGAGTTAACTTTCCTTTTAGGAAGTTTCCCTTATGTATGTTACGAACAACGTTGTTACCATACTGTTTATTATTAAGGATCACGGTAATTCCCCAAATAACTACGATTTCTTTAACTCCGACTACGATATTAACGCCCCTTTTAACGGATGTTACTGACCTAATCCTAACCTTTTTAACTAGCCGGTTAAAGTTTCTGGTATTAAATTACGATTTACGGTATAAAAGGCTACAATAATTCGTAGATTACATCGAAACCAAAAGTTTATTAGTATAAAATAAAACTACTTTTACGTTATTTTTAAATAGCTAAAAGGTCTTGCGAAAACAGTTATAAAAAGATACTATGCTCGCAGAGGCGACGGCGGTATTAGTGACTTCAACGCTTTTATAACTATATTTTACGCCTATTATTACAACTTTAACGCGGTTAAAGTAATTATTGCTCGGCTTAAGAGTATAAAATAAAAAGTTTGTAAAAGATTTTACGTTTTTTTCAACGTTTGAAAAGTCTTATTCGTGAAATCCGGTGTTATAGCTTGGAAATCAGCCGCCAAACTCGTTATTTTAAAGAAATATATTAATAATATACTTATCAATACGTTACTTTCCTTCGATATACTAGCGGATGACAATGAATTGGTTGCCTGCGTTTAATTTATTAATAGGAGCTTTTATTATCTTCGTATTCGTTACGGTAGTATTCATACTATTACTTCCGGAGGCGCTTTTTGCGGTAGAAATAACGGCGGTAATACGTCCGTTTGAGATAATTAGGGCGATGTTATTATAATTATCATAAGCGCTTTTCGAGCCTTTTCTAAAAGACGCGTTGTCTAGGTTAACTACGCGGAACTTTTTCATCGTAAAAACCTCGAGTTATATTTACGTTATGAAAAGAACGGTTACTGGATCTGTCGCTGTTTATAGGACCCATCGTAACGCCCGAACCTCTTTAACGATAAAGCTGTTATAAAAATCCATTTTACTATAATCGAGGACTTTATTGACTTCGAAGAGGAAAAAGCGTAATTTTTATATACAGTCGCGCATAAAAGTTAGCAGGACTTTAATTCGAGTTAGCGGCTTCGCCTCAACTTTTAAATAGCTTTTCGTTTATAATCAATTTACTTTATAATTTTATTCGTTTCATTTACGCCTTAGTAAATAAAAGTTGTAAATATTATAATATCGCGAGTAAATAGCTTATTAATCGTTTAAAAGTATCGCGTTTTCCTATTACTTTACGATAATTTAGAGAAATTTCGTTTTACCTGCCCGTTTTTCCTTTACGACTTATTTCTTTTATAAGATTTTGAAACATCGACCTAGATAAATACTCTTACTGGATATAAACCTCCGTTATCTCTTTTTTTGTAATATGACGTTATTTTAAATGATCTTTAGATAAAATACTAATAAATTACTTACAATATTGCGAAATACATATTACTTTTAAGGCGAGTCGGTAATTACCGTATTTAAAAGCTAAGGTTTACGCCCGTCTCAAAATTGTCGAAAAGAGTTAAAGATGTTATATTTTACGTTATTTAACGACAGGCCCGCAAGGACCGTGCCGTTATTACGTAACTTGCCGCCGTCTTCTTCGAAAATATTAATAAAATATTCGCCTCGAAACCATTAACTCCCGTTTACAATAAACTTCCTTTTGATTTTGGGAAATTCGTACCCCTATTCGATAAAACCTTCGACGATAAGCTATCCTTTTACCGCTTTAAAACGAATTACGAAATCCCCCTTTATACTGATAACTAAAGTTAACATTTAAAAGTACTATAGGGCTTTTTATACGGTATATTACGTAAGGAGCTTTTCGTATTACGTAAAACGTTAACTGAACTACTCAATCAAGGTTACATTCGAGTAAATGAATTTTTAACAGACGCCTCGATCCTTTTCGTTAATAAAACCGGAAAAAGGTTACGATTTTATATCGATTATTACCAGTTTAATATTATTACAAAATTAAATCGTTACCCGTTCCCTTTTATTAAGAAGACGTTCGTAAATATTTCGTAAACTAAGTAATTTACTAAATTAAATATGAAAGTTTCTTTTTATAAGCTCCGTATTGGGGAGGCAAATAAATTAAAAACTATATTTCGTATACGTTTCGGACTTTTTAAATGGTTCGTTACTTCTTTCGATCTTTTTAATATCCCCGCTACCTTTTAACAGTATATTAATAATTTGTTACAACCTTTTTTTGATTTTTTCATTTCTTTTATTTCGACGACGTTTTCGTTTATTTTAATAATACTTTCGACGACTATATAATTAAAGTTAAGTAAAATTTTAACGTATTAAACGCCGCGGGATTTAACCTGGATATATTTAAATACGAGTTCGGTATTTTAAAGATTAATTATCTGGGATTCGTTATTAAAGTTAATGTCGATATTCGTATAGATTGAGAAAAGTTATACATTATCCGGAAATAAGAGGCTTTTACGTTAATTTAAAAGTACGAGGCTTTTTAGGGTTCGTAAATTTTATCGTTATTTCATTCGCGATTACTCAATGATTATCGAATTATTATTATAACTAATCTGTAAAGGTATTTTATTTCGTTCAAGGCTTAAAGAAAAAGTTAGTTGCAAATAGCTTAAATTTAGTTTTTTTCCGAACACGTACTCATCTATTAGGATCCTAACCACAATGCTGTTTTCTAAACCAACTATTTCAATTAAGCCTTAAAATGTTACTTCCTTTAACGTAACGACCACGGTAACTTACGCTTAATAACGTATTACTCCCGGCGCTTATTTCCTGTTGAAAATATTTGCGAAATTTACGACGAAAAGCTATTCGGAATTATAACTTGCTTAAAAATATAAAACACGGAGCTTCAAGGTACTTCGTGCCCGTTTCCTATTTTAACAGATTACAAGAACTTGTAATGCTTTATAACATAACAGCTTTTCGAACGAAAAATCCGCTGGTTGAAACACCTTTCATAATTTCGCTTTCGATTAGTACATAATAAAGTAGCGGATTACGCGCGACCCAACTTATTATTACAACGAAATTAAGATATTTCTAAGGGCTTTTCGAACCTACGTTACTTAGATGGAAAACTTTAGTTGTTACGTTCTAAATAGTTTGCTTTTGAGCCGTTTCTATATACTTACATCTCTCGGTTAACCGTCGTCGGCGAATTATTTTTAAAAGGCTATAAATTTGTTACCAATGTCGACTTTTAAATTTATTAAGATATGATTATTATACACGATATTACTTACCCACGCCTAGTACGCGCGATACATATAAGCGATCAATACTTTTTAATGAATATCCGTACCGATGACGATCGTATATTAAAAGTTTCAATTTCGAAATGTTGGGTAAGCGATAATAGAGTTTTCAGGTTTCGCGACCGTATTTAGGTACCTATTTACAAGTCCTTTATTACCGCGTTAATTCAAACTACCCACGATTTACTCTTTACTAACAATCGAAGTTGCGACGTGATTATTGTTTTTTTTTTTAAAACGTATTTTTAACTAAGCTTATATCGTACGATTTGTTGCTTTTACCGTAATTTCAACGTTTATAGCCGTATAACCTATTGAAAACACCGTTAAAAAAGAATTTTTAAATCCTTTCCAGTTTTCGAACGATTTCAAAATAAGCTTTTCGTCGACTTCATAATTAATTTACCTTGGTCGTACAAAGGTAATCCGCGTTACCTTATGGTTATTACGAACCGTTTAAATAAAGCTGTTGCTTTTAAGGTTATAACTATTATAAACGCCGAAACTTATGCGGACTGGTTTCTCAGTTGTTATTGGCGGTTTTATAGTTTTTCGCGTACGTTTATTAACGACTATGATTCGAATTAAACCAGTATATTTTAAAATCGGTTTTACGATCTAATTAAAGTGAAATAGAGTTTAAACACCGCTTTTCACCCCGAAACCAACGGCGTAACCGAATGTGTAAATTAAAAAAAAATGTATTTACGTTCATTTTTCGTTTACATATAACTTGATTAATACCCTTTATTATCCGGTTAATGACTAATAATAAATAATGAAGATATAACGAATATCGTTATTGACCTGTTTTCTATAAATTATAATTATTACATCGATTTTATTTAACTGATATAACGTTTTTTCGTTTCGATAAAAATATTATGCGTAAGGGTTGAAGTCTTTATCTAACGGATTCGCGAAGTTACGGAATTCGTATAAGCCGTAATAACGGCTACGTAAAAACCTATAAAGGAAGCCGTTAATAAGCGGCGTTCCCTCTTAAAACGTTTTCGCGTCAAGAATGACGTTTAGCTTTTTCTTAAAATTTATAAGTTAGACAAATTCTCCAAAAAGTTAAGCTAATTTTACGATAAGTATCAGGTAACGCATGTAATCAATTTCTACGTTATTAAACTTAATATACCGGGTGGGAAGTATTTTCGATTTTATGTAAATTAATTCACTCGAGCCGCTTTGGACCCATTCCCAAACTAACAAACTCGAAACTTTCAACTGTAAATTATAATTAGTAAAGATAACGATAGTAAGGCGAAATCGGAATATTAAGTCGAAAGTATATTACAGGCCCATAATAAACTTTAAGTCGAATGTACTCGACTTTATAACTAACCGAAACGGCAAGTTTTGGTTAAGTAAGTAGGTTATATATACCTAACGTGAAAGCCGTTTTTAAACTTTTCGAATACCGTGTCATTTAATACCTTTGAATTGCATTACGAACCAGCTAAATATAAATATAGGCCTTTACGCACAATCCGTGAGCGGGAATAATTTTACACTTCACTTTATCAAACGGAACGGCGTATAAGCTACTAATGGTTGGATCTTGAATAAGCGTATTAATATTGATAAAAAAAATGTACGATTATCACTAGGCTCCTATTAAAATATATCTTCGAAATCCTGGTCCGAATCCTTATCCAATATTTTCTTACATATTTTAATAAGTTGGTTTAATTTAATATTTATAAGTTTTTACTTAACTTTCATACGTTCCGAGCCCGTAATAAGCTTTTGTATTACTTCTAATAACATTTCCTAGCTATTCATCAACCGCGCTTTCCTATGTTTTTACTTAATTATAAGAAAATTACCTAAATATTACGTTTTTCGTTTATTAACTGTATGGCCCGTAAGCTCTTAAACCGTACGGGAGTGACGGGAATAAAACTCTCCCCCTCGCCTCGGGTATTAACCTTATGTTACGTGGTGTGACGGATTTTTATAGCCTTTTTTTGGCGGCCATTACCTAAGTTTATAAGTTTTTAGCCGCTCGTTAACACCCAAGGAGCGGCTTATAATGTACGTGGATTTATTTCGGTCTTGAAAGTTGAACGCTAAATACGTTTCCGACAATTTTTTAACAACTTTATTTATATCCGGGTTTGAATTTAATGGTGTACACGTATAACTAAAATTACGACCCGTAGCTCTAACTGAATAAAGACTGTATCGAGCCCTAGTATCTAACTACTCATTAACAGCTCTTTCGTAGCTATTAGAATCACTTACCTTTAGTTTCCTTGTAGAACTTTCTAGAATTATACGTTATTTTATAAATGTATTCGAAACATGTCTGTTTTCGAGTTCCGTTAGGTTATATATCGATAGCCTTTAGTACAGTGAACTTTACGCTCGTTAATAAAGACTAAACAAGTTTGAAGCATGTAAATTGCATTTTTAATAGCTTTATTTACCTCGGCGACAAACTAAGAATTGATCGTAACGTTAATAAGTAAAGGGGAGTATTAATATTAAAATAAACAAGTATAATATTAGTAATTATAAGTATTAACGTTATACGAAAAAATTAAAGGATAAGAGAAGGAAAAAGTTTTATTTTTTATCATTGGAATTTTATGGATTATTTATAAAAAGGGGAGGGCGTTAAAGATATTTTTACGTAACGTTAGCCTAATGCCTTCTACACAGAACCTTGTTATTCTAAAAGGCGCGTGTGCCTTCCTTATATTTACAGCTCCTTACACTACGACATTAAAACAAAAAAAAAACGAGGAAAGGAATGATAGGGGTGTCTTCAGGGGTAATATTACAGGCTAGTGTCTGGCTATTATTACTAGGAATCCAATCCTAGTAGTCTTACACGTTCCTGCGATGCCCTAGAGCAGGGAGAGAGCCGCTTGAAGACACGTCATATGATTGGGGAAGCGCTGTACCATCTTAGCTCTATAGCCACTCTCTAACAGGGACTTCTTCTCCTTCTTCTTCATTAAGGTTTATAGACAATAATCCGACCACCTTAAGCGACAGCTCCGGTTTCAGTCCCTTTACATTTTCCAATAATACTAACCTTATATCGTAAATCGGCTTCCTAAAAATACTCGTTAATAAGGATAAGTCGAAAAGGCAATTTACGATTACCGAAAGCCTTATATACTGGATATCCGTTAAATATGGGCGTGTAACCCGAAATGTATTAGCTTTGGAAGTTTACGGAATAATAACAGGCTTTAATATCAATATAATAACTAACGGTACATTAAGGATTATCACTAAATAACCAAGTCTGTTACCAATACCTATGGTAGTATATATCGACTCCCGAAGCCTCAAAAAATACCTATCAAAACTAGGTACGACTAATGAAAAGCGCCTAATAATAAACGTAATAGCGTTAAAGGAAGTATACGAAACCCGTTAAATTAACAGCAAAGATAACCTTACCGATACCATAACTAAGGATACGCCCAATAGCGCCCTAAAAAGGTTTGTGGATAACAATACGCTAACCATACGAATTAAAGGATACGTAGACCGTTCGATACGTAACGTGAAAGAACAGGTTGGTAAATTGAAAAACCGCCAAGGTGATGGCATTAGTTTAAGCAACTGGAAAAAGGTATGCAAGTGGTTGCGTACTTGATTTACATAAGTCTGTAGCGAAAAATCTGTGCACAAGGATTGAGGAACAAAGATCTCAGAGGGGTGGAGCAAAAGGGTCACAAGAAGCCGTAATTGAGGTTGATTTTAGTATAGATTAATCGGAATTGACAGGGGTCTAGCTTGTGGAGTAAGGAGATTTCAGAGGTTGCCACCAATTGATGGCAGGTCACGCTGGCATGCAGGCACAAAACAAAAAGCCGCCAGTATTGAAATAGCAGTCAAATGCAGTACAGTCAAGTCAACTTTACTTACAGTAAAGTTGATTGTACATACTGCAAATTGACTGCAGTTTGTAGTACTGCACTGTAAGTGCAGTGCAGTAGGTGCTCACTTCAAAGTAGGGTACAGGCTAAAGCGTTTGGCTATACAAATTAGTGTGCAAACCGGCTAACGGTCTGCCAAACTTAGAACTTGCACACATCAATTAACAATATCAACGCAGCACTAGTTACTTCGACCACAGTGATTAGAATCGACTACGTTGTAACAATAAAGGCCTACTAACATTGATTAGTGCTTATTAGTTTAAGTACAAATTGTCTAAGTAAAAGAAGAAGCTACTTTCTGGTTACGTTTTACAATTGCATAAGGTAAAGGTAAGTTTTTTGCGAAAGGTCTTAAGGTTACGTCTGCTGTTAACAAGTAGTTAGAAAGAAGACTTTCAAGTGCATCTATTGTTTACAGTTACTTAAAAGTGGCAACAGTATTATTATTATCGAAAACACCAAAAAAACCTTTATTAAATCAGTTTTAAATAAAAAGCGTTGAGATTAACCGCTTGAAAGTTTTTAAGCCGGTAAGTTAACAAACAACTAAGTTAGTATTATTACGGGTATTACTATTGTAAGAAGAACGACCAAGTCTTTACACTAAATAACCTATACTAATAACGACTTTCAACCTTACTTTATATACCAAACCTTTACCCTACTTCAATATTTTTTACTCTTTATTCTATTTTCATCGTTAAGTTCATTGTTTGGAGCTGAAACAACAAATCGCGTTAAGAAAGCCACATCGCACGACTTTACGTTAAAACACCAAGTTCACACGCCTACGAATTATTTAGTCTTTACGCCCCTAAATTATTAAGTTAACCATTAAGCCTTTTACTAACCAAGACGCCAAAATAGCTTCCGCTAACATTGAGTTTAAAGTTATTACTAATCCTGTCAAAAAAGAGGTAATTAGAATTTTTGGAAGTATTTTCGAAAAATATTACGACCAAGAACTTTAGTTTACCGATATTACTAAAAACTCTACCCCTGAGCACCTTACTAATTATATCGACTACTTTATTATCGACGTCGAATATAACTATTAAGATACGAACTTTAAAGCTTTTTTTCGATTGTATCGAATTTTATAGGAATTAAACTTTTATTATATATAAAAAAACCGAAAAGTTCATAAAGTTAAAGTTAAGAACCAACCTACGTAAGCAAGGGATTTTAATACCTTTAAAGGTCGGTAAAAATGGTAACCTTGCCGATATACTTTTCGATTATATTATGAATAAAAACCTATAATAAACTTAACAAGAGAAAGGAAAAAGAATTACTAGTAATCATAATAACCATTAATGCCTACATACGTGTTCGAAAAACCTATTCAAGCTTGAATGAATAAAAGTAAAAAATTAATAAATTTATATCCTATAAGCTTTTAAAGCTATGAGTAAATTTAATAAGATCCTTGTTAAACCCCTTAATACTAAAAGTATTATCGCTAACCTCTCCGTGACGGAAAACTTTAAACTAACTTCCCCTACGATTTTCAACCCGTTTAATTTTAGCAGCCAAACTAAGGAAGGACTGACTTTACACGCGATCCTATTAGGGGCACGACTATTAGCTTTTTCCCTTTAAACTCAACTAAAGGTAATTATTCTGCTTACCAGTATTAATAATAACCCTAATCATTTCCTCGGTTAAGTAAAAAAGGTATTTACGACTAGTATATTACCCTTCCCTTTTAACGCGTCCCTGTAAAGGATATGGATTATACGGTAATTACTATGTTCGTAAATATTTAAAAAGGAAAGGAAAAATATGACGGTAAACCATATAACCTTTTCAATATTAAGTTACGCCTATTCTTTAACATTTACCTTGATATAAAATTTAAATTACTAGGATTTTACTCGTTATTCCCTAATATCCTCACCAGCTAGGTTAAGGACTATTACCTTTAATACCTAATGAACTATACTTCTTTCCGCGAAATTTATAACGGTATAAAGGGTTATTTCGAATACTATATTAACCTTAACTAGTATTATACGAATTAAAACATTATTTAATGGTTTTATATATTAAATTATGGAAAAATTCAAAAAGTAAAATAAAACTTTCGAATTAAATACTTTATAAGCTAATATTTTACTAATAGGTAATAATGAACGTAAAAAATAATAAAGGCATTTTACGCTAATAGGTTCAATAAGTAATTACGGGTTATAAGAAGTCCGAATACGCCTTATAATACCTTCATACCACTTGCGAAAGGTTTTTGTAACTAATTGCGTTTTTTTTTAACGACCGTAAATACTAGAGTTTCCAATTTGACTAGTATATACCTACATATTCCGGAATTCAGTTACGAAAAAGACCTTTCTAATTCGTATTTTATTAATCGACGGTACGGACAGCTTAGCCAACATGGCTAACGAAAGTTCCGGACCTTTATCTATAAAAAGGATTTATTTTTTCAAGGTTTTTTAAACAGGTTAAACAAGTTTATATTAAACTTTAAGAAATATTAGATTCATGTTACATAAAACTATTAGTTAATACGTTATATTACTAGTAAAAGCGAAGTAAAACTGGTAATACACTATTTTCAATTTCTCTTTACCTTGAATTAAAACTATATTAAGTAAGTTATATAATTTGAAGAAAATCAAAATCAAAAAAAGAAAATAAATCAAAAGTTATCGATTAATACAAAGATACTGGTACCGGTATTAACCCGAAAGTCACGTAATAACTAGTTAGCTACGTATTTATATACCGATTTATAGGTAAAGATCCTTACCATCATTATAACGATGAAAACCCTGGTTTTATATACCTTTTTATTATTCAAACCCGGTACGCAAAACAAGACTTTTAGGGGACTATACTGGATATAAGGGTAATACGGTATTAAATCAGAAGTTATTCGTAATACGTCGCATTAAAAAAGGATATTAATATTATTACGGAATTTTACTACGCTGACGTTAGAAAAGATGAGGTTGACTTCGGCTTTAGAAAAAAGTAATCTTTATTGTGATCGACGATAGTAAAAACTATTATTAACCTTATTGTTTTTTATATTTTAAAATCCCCTAACTTTTTTCCTTATTTACCTTAAAGATATAAAGAAAACTTCATTTGAAATTAAATATTTAGATTGATAAATTAATATATATTGAAGCTAGTAAAAGGTTTTCATTTAGATTTCAATAAGGGTATTTCTAATTTAATCTTTGAAAATTAAAGGTAATAATGTTAAACTTATTGAAGGTAGGATTTTTTTAATTATATCGTAAGTTCAAGTACCCTATAATTAATATGCTTCATAAGGTTTTAAAAACAGTAAGTTATGAAAATATAAATATTCTAATACTAGAGGTAATTAAACATCTTTACTATTATTGCCAAATATATTTTTCAATTCTTTTAAGGTTTATATTTTCTTTCAAGAAAAATTATAACTTTAATTCGAAAATTTTCGTAAACGTATTTTACCTAAAGGACAAACTATTATTATATGTTATAAACTCCATCATGGATTTTTACAACGTTAAGTTTCTTAAAACTGTTACGACGATGGAAATATGAGACGTATTACGTACTTTATAAATCAATACATACCTTAACCCACTAAAAGTATTAGTTTATTATATTAATATGAACTTTATTACGATAAAGCTTTAAATTAATTTAAATTTATTGAGGATTTAGTATAAATATGTTTTCTTGAAAACCTATTAAAGTATTAACAAAGCTAAAAGGGTATATTCCATTTTATAAAAAGCTTATAATATATTTTCATTAAAGATGGAAAGTTTCATAACCTAAAATTCACGGATTTCAATAACAGTAAAAGGTTCTGACGATATTATTAACCTTAACGGATCTATATCAATTTGATCAATATTTAAAATCTACGTATATAAGATAATTAAGTCGCTATCTTCATTAAATACTTGAAAGGGTGTTATAATATATAGTAAAACCCTAAAGAAATTAAGGAATAAGTAAGTATATCGCCAGCTTAATAATACCCTTAATACTGAAAACAGACCTTTAATAATAAACGTACTTTTACTTCCCTTTAAAAGTAAAGTACTTATATAACGTAAGTTAGATAAATAAGATAAGCCGTATAAAATCTTAAGTATTACCAATTTAAACATAATGATTAAAACTATTAATGGTTTCGTAACTTTCCGATTTATATAGGTTAAGTTTAATAAAGATTTTAACGTCGAAAACCTTTGAGCCAAGCAAATTAATTAATGTATCCCTTTTTAAATCGACTATTAATAAGCTAATAAAACGTCGACGATGTGGAAACTCACCGAAAAAGAAGATTTATATTAAAAATAAGAAAAATAGAGATTATTATCCTAATAAGTTATATATAACGACGTAAGTATCTTAAAAGTAAAAGTTGGATAGAAAACGTACCTTTAAGTTACGTACTGAAAATATAATTAAAATATTGGGCAAACTTTTCCAAAAAAGAAAAAAAAAGTGCTTAAATATAAATTAATAGCTATTCATTATGGGGGTTCATATAATTTATATCGTTAACGTAATTGAAAAGGTAAACAATTATTATTTTTAAGTCGATGATAGTTTACGAAGTTAAAGGTAAAATTATGGATCCGCTATACGAGAAGTTACAGTTCATAGTTTAACAATACGGTAATAGAGGTAAAAATTAAATTCTTATTTAATCGCCTCTTATTTAAAAGATTAGTTAACTTTCAATTATAGTTATTACCGTTAATTTAACTATAAGTGTAAAAGACTAGTTTACACTTAATAACCGAAATATTACGTAATCAGTTACCAATTTTTAACGGATTATATTATTAAAGTTACTAAGAAAGCTGAAGGAAAAGTTTTTCACTACTAAAATAATATATTATATTAAGCTTTTATACAGATTTGCCGGAGCCAATATTTACTAGTTTTTAACATATTAGATATACTTTGAAAATTAGTTAGGTATAAAGACTTTAATATTTAACCTATGCCTATTAATTTTGAAAGGCAATAACTTTGGTATCGTCAATATATAAATTGACGATACCTTTTTTTCGAAAATATTAGGTTTATAACGGCGGAATAACATGTTATTGAAAAGTTAGGTTTTTAGAAGTATAAATTGATTAAAACGTAAGCTAAAGGCATATAACTTAATTTTAACTATCGTTACTTCGTATTTATGGTATTAAGGTTAAAAACGGTACTTATATTAACCTACGTTAAAAGGAGAAAAATCATGAGCCTAATAATCATCGATAAAGCTAACGAGGTAAGGGGGGAAAGATACTTAAGGTAAAGGGCCTATACGATTTATATTGTTACGTTATTTTAATCGAAGATATCGTATGACCTTTTTATTACGGTGTATATATAAAACCGGTAAAACGAAAACTTTAATAAATTAAATGAAAAGATTTAATAATAAATTGATTACGTAAAAAGAAAAATTAATTTAGTTTTCATAAATTTAACGAAACTGAAATTAATGATTTTTACGAATGTATTATTTATTAATAATATCAACTTTATATCGTAAATCGGCTTTCGAATAATTTTCGTTTACAAAAATACGTTTAAAAGGCAATTTACGATTACTGGAAACCTTATATACTAGATATTTGTTACGTATATATATTTAATTCAGAATATATTAGTTTCGAAAGTTAATGGTGTGATAATAGGCTTTAATATCGATATGGTAGTTAACGGCATATTAAATATTGTTATTAAACAGTTAGATTTATTATCTATACCTGTAATGATATATACCGATTCCCAAAGCTTTTACGAATATTTGTTAAAATTGGGTACAACTAATGAAAAACGCCTAATAATAGACATAATAACGTCAAGGGAGAGATACGAAGCTCAAGAAATCGATAAATTCCGGTAAATTAACGGCATAAATAACTTTATCGATACCATAAATAAGGCTACACCTAATGGCGCCTTAAAAAGTTTTGTGGATAATAATACGCTAACTATACGAATTAAGGGATACGTGAATTTCCCGGCACATAATTTAGAGGATTAAGTTTGCCCTGGTAAATTATCGAACTGCTATGGTTAAAAGGGTATTGGTGGCAATGGCAGTAGTTTAAATTACTGGTAAAAGGTACGTAAGTGGTGGCATATCTGATTTGTACAAGTTTTGGCGAAAGATTTGTATATGGGAATGAAGGAACGAAGTTTTCAGAGGGGTGGAGTAAAAGGGCTATAAGGGGCCGTAATTGGAGTTGATTTCAATACAGATTAATTAGAATTGATAGGGGTCTGGCTTGTGAATTGAGGAGGGATTTTAGAGATTGCCACTAATTGGCGGTAGGCCATACTAGCGTACGTAGGTACAAAACAAAAAGTCGCCAGTGTTGAAACAATATTAGCTGCTATTTTTAGCAGGTCAATTACAGTGCAGTTAGTCAACTTTACTTACAGTAAAGTTGACTTTATTGACTGCTGGTTGTAGTACTGCACTGCAAGTGCAGTGCAGTAAATGCCCACTTTAAAGTGGGGCATAAGCCAAAGCGTTTTACCATACAAATTAGTGTGCAAACTGGCTAGCGGTCTACTAAACTTAGAACTTACACACATCAATCAACAATATCAACGCAGCACAAGTTACTTCGACTACAATGATTCGAATCAACTACATTGCAATGATAAAGGCCTACCAACAAATACGTTGAATAAAAAACTCGAACGATATACATTGCCACGTTATATGAACTAAAGGTATTTTACAATTTATCGATTTCAGTATAAATTCAAAACCTATAAAAGAGGATTTTGATTGGTAAAATAATAGGCTTTCATATTAAATAGATAATTTTTAAAAAAGGTAATAATTCAATGCCTATAAATTTAACGATCGTGAAATCGATAATTTTTACAGATGTAATTTTCATAAATAACACTAAACTTCCATCATAAATTAGATTTCTTATAATATCCGTTCAAGACAACAAGCTCAATAAGTCATTTACTATTACCCGTACATTTTTACATTCAATAATCATTCAATATCAATGTGAAACGCGAAATATACTAACATTCAAAATTTATGGTATGATAATGAGCTTTAATATTAATATAGTAATTAACGATATATTGAGGACTATTATCAAACAACTAAAATCGGTTTTAATGTTTATAATTATTTGTATATATTTCTGGAGCTTTTACAATTTTTTATTAAAGTTGGATGTAAATAAGGAAAAACGTTGAATGATTAACGTAGTGGTTTTAAGGAAAGAATATAAAGCTTGGGAAATCGATAAGTTCCGTTGAATTAATGGCAAAGATAACTCTGTTAACGTTACAACCAAATCTACGCCTAACAACGAACTAACAAGATTAATGAATAATAATATGTTGATTGTACGAATTGAAAACTACGTGAATTGCCTGGTACGTAACATGGAAGAACAGGGATACCTTAGCGAATTTGAAGACTACTAGAGTAATAATGGCAATAATAGCGTGCAAGAAAAGTATGTTCAAAACTACGCACAAAAGGTATATAATTGGTGGCGTATTTGATACGTGCAAGTCTGTAGCTAAAAACTTGTGCACAGGAGTTAGGGAATAAAAGACTTGGAATTATAGGATGAAAAGCCGTGATTAAAGTCAATTTCAATACAAATTGACAGGAATTAACAGGGGTCTACCAAACGGATTAAGAAGAGAGTTTAGAACTTACTACAAACTAGTGATTGACTACATTGGCGTACGCAGGCACAAAAACAAAAAGTCGTTAGTGTTAGAATAGCAGTCAATTATAGTATAGTCAAGTCAACTATACTTATAATGAGTTGATTGTACTAATTATAGATTGACTATAGTTTGTAAGATTAACTGTATTGACTGCAGATCAAATGCAGTAGTTAACTGCTTCAAGTTAGGGCACAAGCCAAACATTGTGTCAAACAAATTAGTATGAAGACTAGCTAGTGGTCTGCCAAACTTAGAAGAAAACATATCACCACTTTCAATGCAACACTAGTTACTTCGACTAGAGATTTGAATTGACTACATTGCAACGATAAAAGCTTACCAACAATTTTTGTTTATAAGATTTTTGAATACCAGTGGATTTATTACCTGCGTTTGCAACATTGTTTTTCTTTTCCAATTATTATCCGTTAATATGAGAAAAATCGGGTTTTCAACTCTTTCTATAGTATGTAAGGGCATTTTATAGCAAGTTTAACTGCCTTTTTTTATGTATTCGACCAGTGATTTGTAAGCGTGCGTTTCAAACAAGTTTACCTTCATTGCTACATCAATATTTATCGTTATTGGGCAAGATTTTAATTGGGAGGTAAAAAGTATTTTTAATTCATTATATTTTCAACCTTCTTTTTTGGTGTATTTTTATATCATTTTGCATTTTTCTCTTTTAACCTGGTTTCAATATAGATTTTGTACAGTTTTTCAAGGTATAATGTTTTGGAATTGTATTTCCCTCAAGATTTCGATATGTTTGATATAATTATTTACGTTTTCATCGTGTTTTTTGGCGAATATTCGTGTAAAATCTATTTTGTTCAATCATCGGAGATGGTTATATTGTGTTGTTAGTGTAAAGTTTTTTATATTAGCGTTTACGATTATCAGGTATTTTCGTAATTCGTAAAAAATGACATTTTATAAGATGATGTGTGTATAAAGTGGTTGCATTTATCGAATTAAATTGATAAATCTTGGTAGAGCCTTAGGTCGTTGCAACGTTGTCGATTCGAATCGTTGTCGAAGTAATAGTAGTATTGCATTAATCAAGTGGTAGATGCATTATTCTAGGTTTAGAAAACCGCTAGCCTGTCTGCACTGTAATTTATATGGAGAATTACTTGGTCTGTGCCCTAAAGTGAAGTGTAGCGTATTGCACTCGACTTATACCCAATGCGGTAAGTCCATAAAAATAATAAGCTCCACTTGTAGTTTAATATAGTCAACTCTACTATAAGTAAATTTGACCTATTACATTACACGTAGTACTATTCCAACACTAGCGGCTTTTTAGTTTGTATGTATACGTTAGTATGGTTAACTAATTTTTTCTGGTCAGCGTTATATAGCGACCTCATTAACTTGTTAACCCCCTATTAATTCCGATTGAGGTTTATATTAGATTTCACTTACTTGTATTCAAATTAACCCTATTTGACCTTAATTGCTCCGTTAGTCTAATGTTCGAGTTTATCAACTCCTACAAAAAGTTCCTCCGCTACAGGCCTTTGCAAACCTTCACTTTAGCCATGCTAGTTAAACAGATCCAGGTCATCAATTCTTTGGTAGTATTTCATTTTATTAGTATATCTCTGGTCGCCGGAACGTAACTTAGGCTTACTAGGAGGCCTACTAACGTAACCCTCGATACGTATGATTAGCCTATTACTATCTATAAACCTTTTCAGGTTCCTATTTGGTATTGCCTTTATCATAGCATTTGCGGGATTATCTTTAACATTAATTCATCGGAATTAATTAATCTCCCTCCCTTTGTACGTTTTACGTAGTACTATTACGTCGATTATCAAGCGTTTTTTACTAGTGGTTCCGAGCTTTAAAATGTATTCGAACAGACTCCTTAAGTCGGTATAAATCAACATCGGGATTAAGAGGAATTTTTAGTTGCCTAGTGATAAGGTTAAATGTTTCCCATAGTATCATGCCTATATTAAAGCTTGCTATTATACCGTAGATTTTCGAAGCCAGTTCGCTTCATATAATTCTTTTACGTTTGACGGAGGTTTAGTGGATTAGGCTACCGAAAATACTAAACTAGTTTCCTTACATATTTTTGGTAACGAGGGTTATTAAGAAGCCAATCTGTAAAGACGGGTCGGTATTATTTATAAAGAACCTATTTGTAAGGATTATGAATTTAGCCTTCGACAGATCTATTAGGACAATATTAATTCCGTGGTTTAGGTTTCGCATCTGCTACCCGAGCCTTTTGTTTAGCCGATTAAAGTCTTTATCGGCCGGATTTTTTATTTATACCGCGATTGAATGGTTGTAAAAGGCCTTCAGTAGACATAAGGTAATAATATAACTGCTAAGAGCACGTTACTCCAAATACTGTTAATCTTTAGCTACATCAGTTTTATCGAATATAGCCAAAATAGTGCCTTAGCTCTTTTAGCGAAAGTTGAAGCCGGTATTAATACTAATTATACATATTAACTATTTATTAAAGTAAATTTAAGTGTTTTTTGTTAACGTTGTTACTAGCTTATAATTTCAGAATTTAAAATCTTTAATCGCTTACTATTCGAATGATATTGTAAACCCTTTGTAAAAAGGCGTATACCCTTTTAACCTAACTAATATCCTAATAAATCTTTATAAAAACTTATTTATATTAAATCCTTATTAACTTTATATCTTTTTGAAACTTTATAGTTATAAAGTTAATACTAATATAGTAAACCAATACGCTTGGTGAGCTAAAATACGTATTAATTTACAAAATACATAATACCTCTTATGTTTCCTTTACCGTAATGGTTTTAAAAACCTTGGCATCATGAAACATCGTGGTAGAGTCTACAACATATAGTATTAGATTGCTGTTTAAATAAAATACGTTTATAAAGACTTTTGAATTCAAGTTTTAATCTTTTTAATATGAACTTAAACCTCAAAAGAACTTGGAAGTATATTCAATAATCGTTGTAAAAGCGTTTAACTTCCTACATCATTAATAAATCTACGTTTTCGTAACTAATCGTTTTTAAAACCTTGTAAAGCCTATTAATTACCGGATGATTAAACTTAAGATATAATTAACGAAGTTTTGCCCTGGTTAGCTTTAACACCACTACCTTTAGTCCTTAAAAATAAAACTAAAGACACCCTTATTTATGGTTAAGTAAAAACTTGTTACCGGCCTTAATATATGGCAGCTTATTAATTTAAATATTAACGTTAATACTGAGGTTTCTTATATTTTTAAAGTAAAGGAGGAAAAGGGTAAGAGATTTCAAGATATGAAAAATAATAGAGTTAATAATAATTTTCACTGTCGTCGATCTTAATGAGGATAATTCTTTTCCAAAGCTGAAGCTAACTTTAGCTTTACCAACATCCGCGTAGTAAAGTTTCATAACAAAGTTAGTATCCCTTTTTAACGCGACGTATTACAAGTAGCCTTTGGTTAAGTACCGTGTTACCCCCATATTTGGTATAATCCTTTAAAAAACTTGTTTTACATAATAGTATCGAATAGTAAAGAAGTGTATAGGGTCAGGGTTTTTATCTTTATAGCAGCGATAGGGGTCTTCGCTTATAAGGCAGTATAAAAAGGCGTGGTCAACTAGTTATTATATTGCTTTCGAACTAGTACCGGTGCTAATGCCAATGCTAATATCTTCGTATTAGCCGATAGCTTTCGGTTTGTTTTCCTTTTCTTTAACTTTTTTTCCCTTAAATTGTGTAACAATTTTTATATAATCCTATTGAAAAGCGGAGGGGTATTAGGTATGGTATATCACCTACTTTACGTTACGTTTAGCGGCATTGTAGCGTGTTAACCAGCAACTTTGTTTACTGTAAATCCAATATCTTTTAACGTTGAAGTTAATCATATTTAGTCGACTTAAAGACGTTAAGGAAAATGAATACCTTTTTTCATAGGTAGGATTCCAGACCTTCAGTTAAGCGTATTAGTTAGGTTATCCATACCGTCAATTAATATAACACGAAATAAAAGGACCTTTTTCGTTATTATATTCCGGAGTTTGTAAATATATACCGGTCGAACCAGATACTCAAGTAATTACGGTCGTTGACGAGGAACGTAATTGGCTAAAAAAAACCCTTTACAGGTAGTATCAGGGTATTATAAAGTGTATTAGAACTTATTATAACCCGTAACTACTTACTAGATTTGTTAACGTAAGGTACTTTCGCCAGCTTCTATGTTCCCTATTACCTATTGGAAAAGCATTAGCTTATTGAGTATTTAATTTAAAAGGTTTATTTTACTTTCTGACTATTTTTTGTAGTTTAAATGCAAGACCATTTAATAATGTTTTAATTCGTATAATACTAGATAAAATTGACATCGTATTCGAAATAGCCTTTATGTCATTGTAAATTGCGAAAAAAAAAGTATAATTCGTTAGGTATCTAAGTTAATAGTCTTTAACTTAACTGGTGAGAATACTAGGAAATAGCAAGTGAAAACCTAGTAACTTAACTTTTATTTGGAGACAAATATTAAAGAATAAACATAACTTAACATTGAGGAGGTTATACAGCTTACCGTTATACTTTTTTTTTCCTTTTAGATTTTAACGAACATAATAATTACCGTATAATCCGTATCCTTTATAAGGACGCGCTGAGGTAGAAGGTGTAATGATCATATTAAATACCCGTGAGTAAATAGAAGGTGTCAGTGGGTTTATGTTAGCAGTAAGGTAGCAGATGTAACAAAGATACAATATCAAGAAGATGTTTATTCGTACTGTAGAATGATTACTAACTATTAGGCTATTCAGGTGTGTAGACTGAATACTTAGATTGAGAGTTGAAGAGCTATGAAGGAAATACTATCTATGTGGTGATGACCGTGTTCTTATATCCTATGGCCTTTATACCATCTTCAGTACTGGACCGCTGAAGTCGCTGATCGCTTCCTGCGGTCCTATGTAGTATTGACTGGACCGCTCTTCGGTCCTTGCGGTCCCAACCCTAACCCTGGGTCCTTATATAAGAGATATCTCCGCTTGATGTATTGGACATCAAGCTTCTGATGGCGCAGCTGGCTGCTGACCTGTTCCATGGTCTGCAGTTGGTTTTTGGGTTACAACAGAAGGGTAATATACTGGTCGTAAGAACCTTTTTTACTTAACCGGGGAAAAGATTAAGGTTGCTACTAGTACTAGTAGGCAGGATAATTACCTTTGGTCGAGTTTGGGAGGAAAAAGCCAGTGGTCGTGCCTATAGTTGGCTCGCGTATAAAGTCGGTCCTTTCTTAATTTGGTTGTTAGAACTGAACGTATTAAGAATTTTGGGGGAAGTGGATTTAAAGGTCTTTATTCCGTGGGACTTCACGATAATCCTTTTAGTTTTAAGGGGTTAGGTGAGGCTTTTGCTTAATAGACTAGTGGATTTAAAGACTCGAAAGGTATAAATCCATCGATTTCTTATATTTATTTATTTCGGTTTAGGAAAATCTTTACAAACGTATATATAGTTGTTAAAGGTTACTGCCGCTAGCAATACCTTTCCCTTTTTCTTTTTAAGTCTATAATAGGTTTTTATCCGTAGTGTACTCGTAAAATACGTTAACGAGGTTGCCGTTTTTACCGACCTTTAAAGGTATTAAAATTTCTTGTCGGCGTAAGTTAGCCCTTAATTCGACTTTAACCGACTTTTTTATCTTTTTTTATATATTTAAGCTCCAGTTTCCAAAGAATTCGATATAGTAAAAAAAGGCTTTAACGCTTGTATCTTAATTGTTGTAGGTGACATCGAAGATAAAATGACCAACGTAGTTAGTAAGATGCTTGGGAGTAAAGTCTTCGTTAACTTCCTTAATTTTGAAGTCGTCATTAAAATGTTTGACGAAGGTGGTTTCGAGGGTTTTAATTACCTCCTTCTTTGTAGGGTTTTCGATAGTGTCAAATCATATGTGTTTCGAAGCTATCATAACAAAGATTAAAAAAATGTGATATAAGTCTTGGTGGTACCTAATAAGCACTTATCAGTATTAGTAGGCCTTTATCGTTACAAAATATTTGATTCTAATCACTGCGGTCGAAGTAACTGGTGCTGCGTTAATATTGTTGATTAATATGTGTAAGCTCTAAGCTTGGCAGACCGTTAACCAGTCTGCACACTAATTTGTATGGCCAAATGCTTTAGCTTGTACCCTACTTTGAAGTGGGCACCTACTGTACTGCACTTGCAGTACAGTGTATTCAAATCCCACAAACTGCAGTTAATTTGCAATACGTATAATCAACCTTACTGCAAATAAAGTTGACTTGATTGTACTGCACTTGACTACTATTTCAACAGTCGACGTAATTAATTATCGTAAGGTTTTCTTTATTCACGTTAGGGGAGTTGTCGATTCAGGGGTATATATTAAGCGAGTTTGGTATACGCGTTATTATAATGGCAAACGAGGAATGTAACTGGTTAAAAAAGCCTTCTCAAGTGGCATTTAGGCGTTGTAAGGCGTATTCGAACTTGTTAACATCCATAACTGCTACCTATACCTGCTCGCAAAGTGTAGCCTCACTAACGTAAATTTTTTCTATTGCTTATTGGGATAATATCAGCTTATTAAGCATTTGGTTAAAGACATTTATTAATATTTCCTCTTCTTTTTTTCCCCGCTATTATCGTAATCTACCGCGTAGTAACCCAGTCTATATAGTATTATACAAGGTGGATGTCATACTCAAAGTAACTCTTTATACTATTTTAAATTTCGCGGAACGTGGTAGTTCAGGTAAGGGAGGTTAGGTAATAGTCCCTAGTGTGCCTTGTAAGGATTCCGGAGAATAATAAATGAAAACTAGAAGGGAAAACCTTTATCCGCTTGCAAATATTCAGGAAGGGCATTATTTTGGCGTCGAAAAAGTTATAAAGCTTCCCATTATACTTTTCAACGTTATTCCAGATCTTAGCGAAATCAATAAGGAGTTTGTAGTTAATATTAACCATTTTAACAGGTTTTAGGGGTAATTCACGATAATCATTCCAGTTTTAATTAGTATTTCCTGGCAATTTAAACCTTCAAGCTTTCTAAATACGGTGTTAAAGGTAATTACCAGTTACCTAACCTAATAAGTAAAGTCTTATAATAAGACCTGTAATATATTTCCGCGTATAGGTAAACCTGTTGTAAAAAGGTTTTTAAAGAGCTTAACGATTTTAGGTAAAGTCTTAAGGGGGAAGGGGAACCTAACGGCTTTAAAAAAGTTAATAATCTTATTTAATTAACTAATAGATGGCGCCGATGTCAATACCTTTTCCGCGTTAGCGGCCTTTATTTCATACGCTCTACCACTACTAAAGGCGTACTTCATGTTATTACGTAGAGGTGCTAAGCTGCTAAGCAGGTTAATAGGTTTTTTATCGCTAGCGCGTAAAGAGGCTTAACTTAATGAAAGGTAAAGGGAAGGTTCCCTAAATCGCGTGTGGGGGCATGAAGGTTTTTCAATAACTTTTCCTTTAAGTCGTAGGTCTTAAAGGTATTTTTCAAGTTAAGCTAACTCGAAAAGGGTTTTCACCAGCCTAATAAAGCTTTACTTTAGTACTTATATCCATCGGCGTTAAAATTCAGTCTTCAATTTAAATTTAACAGTCTGTTAGATTACGTGTCACATATCAATAGTTGAATGCAGTGCAAATGGAGTCTTTAAGGGGAGTATTTAGAGGGGTAGAGAGGTGTATTTGCATTGTTATTCTAGTTCGGTTAGCTCTTGTAGGTACCCCTTTACCCTCCAGGCATCCTTCCTATGACTATGGGTAGCCATTTTTCTAGTATAAATCATGCTTGGTATACATATCAATCCTTTATGCTACCATAGTCTAATCGTCGAAAACTTACGATACTTACAAAAAGCATGGTTAGGATCTTCACCGCCGTTATATTTCAAAATAAAGTAACTAACAAAGTTAGTTAAATGTTTTTCGGTTAAGTTTTCATCGACGTTATATCCACAAAGTCGTGGTTATAATATTTTGCGAAAAGGTAACTAAGGGTTTTAATTGCTTCTTTGCTTACGTGGTAGGTAATAACTTCAAAGTATATGCTAAAGTTATTCATTTCGATGTTCTAGCTCATGAAAGACGTGTATAATACGTAGAGCGAGAAACTTAGTAATCTTCAGGCGTAAGGACTTAGTGTTTTGGCTTGAAGTCGCGAAGGAACTTGGCAACTAAGCGTTGGGTTACGCGATATAGCTTTTTTGGTGTAACTTGACAATTTTCAGCATTTTCGCTCAAAACAGCGATCCTAACGATTAAATTAGCGTAGGAAGGTAAAAAAAGTTAAGTAAAAGCAAAGGTTTAGTATAGAGGGTAAGGTCGAAGATTGTTTGTTGGTAGTAAAAGTTGTTTAATATAGGGACTTAATCGTTTTTCTTACAATAGTAACACTCATAATAATACTAACTTAGCCGTTCACCAACTTGCCAAACTTTAAGACTTCTAACAGTCAATTTCAACGTCTTTACAAAAGACCTATAAAGATTTTTTAATGTTTTTAATAGCGATACTGTCGTTACCTTTAAGCTGCCGTAAAAACCAACGCAACCTAAAGGTCTTCTCTACTTACTGCTGTAAAAACCGACGCAACAATAAAGACCCTTCACAAAAATCTTTCCTCTACCCTAACCATCATTTAACGTAAAACATAATCGAAAAGTAACTTATTCTTTTACTAAGCCAATCTATGTTGAACCTAATAAGCACTAATTAGTATTGGTAATGCCTTAGATCGTTATAATGTTGTCGATTCGAATCGTGGTCGAAGTAACAGTAGTATTACATTAGTCAAGTGGTAAATGTATTATTCTAGGTTTGGCAAACCGCTACCCGGTCTGCACTGTAATCTATGTAGCTAATTGCTTAGTCTGTGCCCTAGAGTGAAGTGCAGTATACTGCATTCGACTTATACCCAATGCGGTTAGTCTAAACAAACGATACGCTCAACTTGCAGTTCAGTATAATCAACTTCACTGTAAGTAAAGTTGACTTACTACACTGCACGTAGTACTATTCCAACAATAAATTTTAATCACCTATACTCATTTTTCTATTTTAGCTTGATTGGATTTAGTATGTTGAGTAGTTGATTTTAGTTAATTACGGTATAATGTGGGTATTATCGTGTTAGTTTTCGGTTTTTTTTTTCGTTTTCAATATGATTTTCGATTGTGAATTCAAGAGATATGTGAAGTTCGGCTGATGTTTAGGTTATTAGATGGAAGTACATCGATTCATGGTATATACAGGGATTGATAGCGATAGTTCGTATTAGGTTTATATAAAAGCTATTATTTACCTGACGGTCGCTCAAGCTCTTAGATAGAGCTATATTATTACTGATTACCACTTCTTGCAAGCAAGATAGCACTCGCCAACACTATATGATTTTTAAAAAGATCGATTGTCGGTAGGCCTGCCTATCAATGATAGGTCTTTATCATTGCAATGTAGTCGATTCGAATCACTGTGGTTAAAGTAATTGGTGCTGCATTGAAATCGGTTCTGATGAGTTGTAAGTGATGAATATATTGTTTTAGGTTTGACAAACCACTAGCCGGTCTGCATAGTAATTTATATGATTAATTGCTTGATCCATAACCTAGTTTGAATCGGGCACTCCACTTACAGTCAGTACAGTCAACTTTACTTACAGTAAAGTCGACTAACTGTACTGTAATTAACCTGCTGAAAATAGCAGTTGACATTGTTCCAACATTAATGATATTAACAATACTGCTAACGACTTTAGTAAATCTTTTATTAGAAATAGATATGCAAAGTTTCCGAAAATGCTACCAATAATTAGAGAATAGGGTATTTACAGCGTATTTTAAGTTTTTTTCCCGTGTAATCTGCCAAGCCAACATTTTCTTTAACATTAAAGGTAAAAGTAAAAATATTACAATAATAATATTTACTAAAGGAGCGTATGAAATTATATATTGAATAATAGTATATCGTAACATAAGCCATATTTTGTAACATGTAGCCCTCTTGCATAATAACGAGACTTTCATTACACGCGTTGGGCAACGTCCTTAATAAAATAACAAAGGGTTGCACTCTAGAGGCTTAGCAGTACTCTTGAAAGTGCCGCTCTCAACATAGTTCGTTATACCGCGAAGTTTCACAACTACAGGCCTTATTACTCAAACACAACATCAGTCAGCAATTGAGTTGCTTTAACAATTTACTTCAATGTCTAGGGGTCCTAGTATTGGAATTCATGCAGTATCGCTGCATACAATATAAAAAGGCGGATAGTTTCCACGCGTTCAATTATGTTTCAGTTCCTTCAATTGTTTGCATTCATTCACTGCAACTACAAAGTCGACTCATATTCATTCCCATAAACAACACTTCGCCCGTCTTATCGTTATACATTCGATATCAAAATGAAGTTCTCAATCATTGCTTTTGCCACTTCATTCCTTATTGGAAACGCTTACGCCGACCATCCATGCTGTTGCAAAGCTGGGACATACTTTTTTACCGACCCGAACGTTGCCGAAACTGTATCTTGTGCTGTTCACTGCGAGGGCGTATCAGGATCTAAAGGCACATGTTAACAAAAGATCGGGAACGCGTGAAGGGTGCTGGCGGGCTGCGTGCGGTACAGCTGGAGGCTGGCGAATCAAGGTTTCGGGGTGTGGGACTGTGCTTTACATGCAGTGCTTGGTGGCAGTATTTGGCTAGGACGTCTAAAAGGCTGTTAGGTTCCAAGTTCGCAACCGGGTTTGAAGGTGACTGGGCATCTCCACGGGTTGTTATGGGGATCAAAGGCCGATGGAATGACCAGAGATCTGCTATTAGGTCGGTAGTATTCAACCCTGGGACAGAGATTTTGCTCTGTAGGAGCTCGAGTACATTTGGTGTTGAATTAGACAACTTACAGCCCTCTCTCCAACTGTCAGAAAACGAAATGCGGGTTGAATTCTCAGGGACGACCAGCGAGCACCGCACGGCCTACAACGTATCGATAAAAATGAAAAGATGACCTCTTCGAGTCGTAGCGGCAAGGCCACGAGCCCAATGAAGTTGGTTGCCCAACCAGGGAATTGCAACCCGATCTTGCGTAATTTCTTGCGATGACCCACTTTCGACCGGCCAGCCGAAGCGGAGGCACAAGCGTGACTCGTGGAGACAGGAAGGGTCGTGTGTCGCGACGTCGATCTCTAGCTGAAGCTACCAAGGCTTTTGACTGGCAGCGACATGCGGTTCCAGAAACATGAGCAGCACTTCTAGGGGAAAAATAGATTGAAATTGCTTCCAACAAAAGACAGTAGTATCACATGACGCCCGTTTCCGCAATTCGGGCAAACTTGCCGTCACGGAAAACCGGCAGGGTCTGTCAGCCCGTGTAGCTAAATTTAAAAGCCGGACATGTTGTCGCCTCCGCGCTAAAATACGTGGTCATCTACGCCGCCCTCCCGCTAGGGATCCCGTCGCGTGTCCCGGCTAGCACCTGGGAACAAAAATCCATTGTCGGGATTTGCGGGTTAGGGACTAGCGCCAGGGACTAGCGCCAGGCGAACAACAAAAGACAAGTCCAACGGCAAGGCCACGAGGCGTCGGGTTTCCTGTAGTCACTCGTGTATTGCCGAGTGCCGAGTGACTGCGACTTCAGCTGGCGGTTGTGCGAGGGTAGGTGAAGGGGGCCGTCCTCATCAAGGCGGTGAATGGGCTATTTCAGGAACGAGAAGGGAATGCAATTCGATGGAATTTCATAAGACCTGGAAGACTGTTATTTCCGTTGGAACACATATTGATTCCTGACTATGGTTGCGTACTAAAATAAAATAAAACCCTGTCAAGTACCCGTAGCCCGTACACGCACCAGCACTCACAAATATCAACCTGACAGGGGTCCTTTTTTTACCCTTACCACCAAAGTACCACAGTATGTTCTCTTTGTAGAGCCCCCTCTCCTCCCCCTCCCCCTCCCTCCCCTGCCATTTCGAAGCCGAAGAACTCCCCAGCCATTCCAAGTAGTAATCAGCCGTACCCGGTCGGGGCTCGGGCCGATCTCGGGATGTGACGATGATGATGCTGGCTCCTGCGGTCCCGACTCCCGAGTCGCCTCAAGTTGCAACTACTCACTGTGTGATGAAGTCTTCCATTTCGTTTCGTTGCCTGGATGACCGTGATAAATCATTAAAGATACGAGAGGCCTGGCTGTTGGCTGATTTTTTATAAACATATTTTTTCTTTCTTTTCTCTTTGTCCAGATCATTGATGGGTGCTGAGCCTGCAACAAACAGCCAGGACAGTGCCAACGCGACACAGTACAGATGTAATCTGTACGCAGTACCTTTCTCACATGTCCTTTTCATTGGCATCAAGTTTACAGACAAGGCTATCGCAACAAATAATGACCCACTGCTGGTCACCACACAGTTGAACATTCCACAGTCAATTCGGTCCAGGACAGCGGGGAGGTGAATTTGAGCCGTCAGCGATTAATCCGTAGTCATTTTTCATCGTTAGTCGCTGAAAAATTGGTTAGTATCCCATTGTTTCCCAGTAATAATTGGATCAATAGACGAGTGCGATTACGCAAGTGGCAGGCCTTACAAGGCTAACGCGTCGGCACCGGCAATGTGTTTTACAGGTCCTTCACTCCTTTAGGACCGCTGTCAAATCTTCGATGCGAGTAGGCGTCGAATGGGGACTGCGACGGCCGCACAGCACGGCCCGGCCAAGGCTACAGTTTTCACGCCCGTTATACGGGTCTCTAAACTGTAGGGTACCTTAAGGCCTTGTTTGGAAGGTTGATTTGAGGTCCGGTTTCCCGCCAAAGTTCTTTACCTGATAATGTGTTCTATGGGCAAAGGCTATATTTCGCTATATTACGTGTATAATAGGTTGGGAACCTATTCGATACATCTAGTGGTGTGTCATCTCTTTCTATGTGACAACATAGATAAAACTCATACAAATGCGATCCACATTTGTTGTGCGGGTGGGTTTATATCATGACGTAAGGATCTATATGGTTGATACAAGGCCCCATCGTCATTCAACAACTACATATAACACATTGTTCGGAAATTGGCCACAAGTGTGGAGGATACGTTTTCAATTTATGTATTTGTATTATAAGGAATGAGGTGGTTTGTTCAACTGGTTAAAGGGTATAGCTTATAAGCGGGGAATTGAATAGGGTGGTGGTTGTTATAAGGTGAGGACACTCAGGTTGCGAGCCTTCCCGCCGGCATATGTAACTTTACATTAGCGAGGGTCCCACTATACTGGATATATAGTGGGCACAGCCCGGTGATAGTAAAATACAATAATAATAATTGAAAAAAAAAAAAAAAAAAACCGGGGTTTTAGGCGGCTTGCATGTCCCAGGGCCTCTCGCCGGTGCCAGAGACAAGGAACATTCAAGAGGGTGGGTCACTGGTCGTGCCAGGAGCTTAAACGTGGTGATTCTTCCTGAGATTGAGGTTTGGCACATAACCGTATCCACCAGTGCAAGCGAAGTGCGAGATACGAGAATGGCATGTGTCTACAAGTTTCTCAATGCTGAGACGGTGCGGCGATAAGGCACCTGAAACTTCGCCCGCCAGCCTCCCAGGCGAGACGAGGCTGGGTTCCGCGAGGAAACTTCAGTGAAAACACGTCGATCTGCTACGCAGCTAAATACTAGCCTCCGTGCTGCCATTTACCGACTCCGTAAAAAGCGCGAGGGTCCATGATGTGCAGCGCAGGAAACTTGTACGATGTAGGTAATCGCTATTCCGGCATGCCAGGCGTGGATAGTCGCTCGCAGCCCCGTCTTCCTGTATCATATTGAATGAATGGGCCGTCCGCGAACTCTAGAAGGTAGAAGTACATAGTCCAGATCGATTTTCGAACCCGAAGCACAGGCTCTGGCATCAGATCAGCAGACCTTGTGTCTACCTAGGATTACTTAGCTCTAGGTTCTAAGTTTCAATTCAGACTCGAGGCCCTGGCAGGTCGTGTAGTCTCTGTTTGAGGCTCCGCTGTTTCTTTCCGGCGATACCTACGTTGTTCATTTGCACGACATTGCCCCACGACCATTTCCCCAGACTTTTTTTGCTGAGATCTACACTGGAATATCGAAGTGGCGCTGGCAGCCGCAAGACATCGGCATATTCGGAAGAGTTAAGGTATGGCTGGTTGGTAAGCTCCTTTGAGTGGCTGAAGCAGATAATACGACAGGCCGAAAGGTGACAGAATTATGAATATTATGAGTCTGCCATCGTAATTCGATTCAATGCTGTGCGAAGGGTCGCCTCTCAGATGAAATTTGTCGAAGGAGGGTCTCGAAAGCAGGAAAAGGCAATGGAGGAAGAGCTTTGGAGCAGGCGCTTGCTTACTTGCCTATGAGCCGCGGAGTCCGCACGGTAGGTGCTAGGCAGTCGAACTGCCGTTCATTTTTATGGTCTTCGTGGTTGTACAACAGGTTCGTGTAGATTTACGTCAGTCATGTACTTGGTACGCAAGGTTGTTCGTGACGGAGAGTGCTGAAAGTGCATTATGGTGAGCTTAGTTGACGTTTCGTCGCCGCAATCATACCTAAGGGCGCGATTGGTTGCGCTTTTAACTCGGCGATTATGGGTCACTTTTCAACATCTATAATCGCTAGCCGTTTGGGTAGATTCTGCAGGGTACACCGTACGAAAATTCTCTTAGTCAAAATGTCACTTTTTGGCCATAATCCGAATTGAACCAATCGTAAGAAAATGACTTTCCGATTATTGAATTTGCAGTGATCGTGAGTTTTGCCCTTACGCCCGTAGCCACGCCATAGCATACAGACCTTCACTCCCTCCATAGCAATGCTATAAAGGATATGAATATACGTATGATTTTTAAGTTTTGAGTTTTTTTTTGCTGTATAGTTAGTTACTTGGTGGAGTTGTTCCTACTACCAGCCTTCTGATTTCTGTCTACATCTCTATTTCTAGTTCAGCCAGTATCTCATGAAGAATTACGTTTGATTACCAAAGTGGGACTTGCGGTGCACTAAGGGTGGTCAGTACAGTGGGTATGGAGGAAGGTCATGGAGAAACCAAATGAGGCAGACAAATCATCCTCAGTAAGGAAAAGACACCACCGCCTGAGAGTATAGTAAGAAAATCAGAATTTTGTGAATTATTCACAAAATGTCCTGTGATTATCTGGTTTGGAGGCATGTCGTTGAAAACAAGGGGGGGGGGGGGGCTGAAGAACAGGTGTGTACTTATATCTCCCACATGATAAGTACGGTGCAATTTGTCCAAGAACCTATTTCGGGTTATGGGAGTTTCTTAGACGTATGGAGTGAAGTGAAGCCGGGTGCCTAAGAATCGTGGCATATAGAGGAAAAAGAAGCCATCTTGGGCACAATAATAGTAGCTGAAGTGCTCCAAGACTTCAAGATGGTGGAATTATTGAAGGAATATTGACATATTGACTGTAGTACAATATGGTTGAACTTCCCTGTGGGCGAAAACCGAGCACATAACTGTTGCACGAAAGACTTGATGCTTGACATTGAAGACTTCCTTTGGGCGGGCGTATGGCCTCATATCCCTAAGAGATATGTACTATGTACAAGGTTATGGCCCCTGCCACGGAATCTTCAGATGGAGGGCTGTGCGGAACCCTACTATAGGAGCCCTACGCATGTAACCATTGCTAGTAGGGATACCCCTGATGCAACAAATAAGCACCTGCTGCCAAATCCGAGTTCGGAATGTTACACGCTACACCGGTCCTTGTTGCCAACAAAGCAGTTCTTCAAAGGCAGCCTGGCTTTGCACAACTCGCGACACCCGTCTGTTATTCAGGGTACGCACTACCAGACCATCTAGACCCATTTCTATGCATACCCTGTTCCTCAACTTCTGGTTTCGGAAGAGCGCCCGAGGGTTGATCGGTGGGTGGCTCTGCAAACAAGTCGAGAGCCAGATCAGTCGTTGGGCAGTTGAGCAGTTGAGCAGTTGCGCTGTTGTATTGCAATGGAATATTCCTCTCAGCCGGAACAGGAGAAGGCCAGTCCCAAGGGGCTTCTGGACCTCCCTGACGAGATTCTGCTCCATATCATCTCGTGTTGGTCCTCCACCATTCCCCAGAGTAGCGCGTCCCAGGCTGACCGGCTTGTGCTCCAGTTCTTAAACCGTCCGAGACTACGAATCTCCAACTGACGTGCAGAACTCTGCTGGGTGTCTGCAGAGACAACACCCTATGGCGGACTACATGCTTCGAGGAGTCCACCTTTATCCAGAACCTTCGTCGCCGTCAGATGCTCCTCGGCCGGTGGACCGACCGCCAGCCGGTTGCTCCAGACACAGCCACGGTCACAAGAAACAACGACTACACACTTTCCGAAGCTAGCACCCGCGAGCGGAAGCGCCTTATGGCGAACTGGGATCCATCATACAGGGGCGAGAATGTCAACTGGTACGACGAGTACATACAACGCCACGCTGGCATTGCAGTCAACTGGTTGCAACAGTCGACGTGGAAAGAGGGAGCTGACAGTATGCACGTTGAGGCTCGGGGCCTTGCGCTGTACCGACCAGACAACCCACACCAGGATCCATACAAGGCAGAGACAATCTTTGCTGTATCGGCTCTGGAAGATGGCTCTGTCTGTCTGTGGGATGTAACAGGGGCCAGAGGCAGACAGGGTGCCATCTACGCAAAGAGCAAGCCAGGGCTTCTTTCCATTGATGGCGCTTCCGCTGGTAGCAGCAGCCGTTCCAAGAGGATTGACACGAATGTGACCGAGGTCGTCAGCGTGGACAGCAAGCTGCATCTTGCATTTTTCGCCGTGCAGAGCCGTGAGCAACGCCTTGCCTGTCAATACATGCCTTGGCGCTAATTCAAGTTTGCAGACTTGATCAAAGTAGACCTCCGGAGGCTTGTGATGGTGGGATGTGCATCATTCCCCTGGTCCATCACGGCACTGTCTGCCAGCGACCCTGCCGCTCCATTGACTGTGGGTACCAACAATGGGATACATCTACACGACTTCAGATACAGGAATACATCATCGCAGAGGCACTGCTTGGAGAGACTCGAAGGCTTTGATGGCATAGGTTCAAAGACGGTCTTGGAGCAAGGCCTCAGGGTCTTGTTTGACGAAAGCCCGCTGCCTCGGTACGCGCCACTGGCGCACCCGGCACCGCTCAGCATTCTCCACATGGAACGTCCTGGGGCAGAAGCTGATTTGACAGATGAGATATACGTAGCCGGGCGGTTTCCCAGCGTCTTGCTATACGACAGGCGCATGTTCCCGTCCATCAAAGGCAGCATCCACTCGGGAGCACGGCTTTCCAGCCTAGCGGCGCTGCCGTTTTCCTGCTCAGCTCTCGACAGCGAGCTTCGCAGGGACGGGGAAATGTCGCTTGAGCAAGTGGAGACGGCCAAGGGCAAGTCGCCCGACGGGCGGACATTACTGGCCTTCGGTGAATACAAGACGAAAGGGTCTCTGGAAATGTATGGGCTGCTGCCATCTCCGAAGCTGCCGACGTCGCTCCCAGCTGGAATGTCGAACTCAGTCTTCAAGAACCGCCAGTCATCATCCGACTCCAAGATCCTCTACGGCACAACGCAGGGCACAAGGCTCGTCTTCTCCGATGGGTCCGGATGGATCAAATGGTTCGAGCGGGATGGCTTCACGGAGGTCAGGCGGGTAGCGGTTGGCCACTGTGCAGGGGAGCAACAAAGCTCACTCTTTGCGGCCATGCCAGGGTCTGGCGAGATTGCGAGGAAGCTGCTGCCAATGCAGGCGCAGTCCACTGGGCGGGTCAACGACAATGACCTCTTGTTTTGGACGGGTGAGAGCCTGGGCATGGTGTCTTTTACGGCGGCGGCGGGATTCACGCCCGAAGACTTCGAGGCAGACGCACGGTCGGCGGCCGCGAGGGAGAGGGAGAGGGAGGAGAGGGTCTACAGCCAAGAAATACGGCGCGCACTGGAGAGACAGGCTGACGACGTTAGATTCGTCAGGAACCTCGGTTTAAGGGCGTAGAGCATGCTTCATTTGCTTGATCAAGGTGACACGTACGCTGATCAGCCCTGACTGGTGTGCAGGCTGTCGGATGATTGGTTGTTCGCGTTGGGGCTTGCTTGGCATAAGATGAATAGAAGCAATGGTTTGATGACACATGATAGCCTCATTAGAATTCATAGGTTTACGTTTACACACAAGCAGCGCTGGTGGACCTTGGTTTGGCTTGATGGATGCTCGGCTCGGGTGCGCGGTTGTATATGGTTTCTGTAGCCAGGTGATGGATGGTGCTGATTTCGTACGGCCGGGGAAGACGCAGGCATTTATGCATGTATGCTTTATGCATGTATGCTCTATGCATGTATGCATTTATTTGACGCGGATGCGTGGCACTGCGGGCAAGGACAGACGCTGTGGGCCGGAAGGCGGGACGGAAGCCGCCGTCCCGGAAACGGAGCTATGTGAGTGACAAGATCCGGTGGATCAGGCGGATCAGGCGGATCTCGGGCGAACGCCTGGCACAAAGAAGCGGGACTGCAGTGCGACTGGCGTTTGTAGCGTGTGGCTGGCGCCACCGCGACCGCTGGGGCCGTCTGAAAGAGCCCTGAAAAAGTAGGGCGAACGGCTTGGCCAATCACAGCCGGTGGCGGCTGCCGGGGTACGCGGTACGTATGCAAGTGGCCGCCTCGCCTCACTTGGAGCTGTCTGCAGCGGCACGAGCTAGCATCACGACGTGCTTGAAGCATTGGAAGCATATCCTCCTGCCAACGTTATTCGACAGTTGCCACCGTGTCGGCTGTTCCAACAGGGCATTTCCTGTCATTGTCATGCACCCGCGATTGCCCGGTCCCCCCGAGAGAGAGCTGGAGCTGGGCAAGCTGGATCCCGAGAACCTTCATTGACGTACAACGTCCAGCCTCTCGTCCTCGGCCTATTTCTGATGGATGCCAGATGAGGCGCATCACTCCCCGAGACACGGCAGTGGGCCGTGCTACTCAACACATTCCCTGTGCATGACACGCCTGCGTTTTTCACGTTTTTCTCTGGTCTTGTTCGTCTTGTTCCCACGTTTGACACCTCTTCAGCACTGCGGTAGCACCACCCACCATTCACTCCCACAGCCTTGTGAGTGCCGGCACTTATTCACAAGCGACAGTTCTGTTTCAAGACCTCCCCGGCATGTCCAATGGCTCATCGCATCGATACAGGAGCCTTCTCTTCGTTCTTGGAGCACACTGATGACCAGGAAGCATCACGCCCGCCCAGCTGGGGAGGAGCAAGGCCGCTGATATCTGCGTACTACGACGACTACCAGTGCGAGTGCGAATGCGACTCGAACGACACTCGGCCACATTCACCACATCCGCAAGCATGGGGCCAAGGGCCAAGGCATGACAAAGACAGCCCGAGGAGCGTGCCGGAGCTCGGGTGGTCGCCATCACCCGAACCAGAACACCAATTCTTCATCATCCGGGAGGCCACACCCGCAACACCGCCGCCACCTCACCATGACCATGACCATCTCCCGCCCATCAGCTACCGACACCCTCAATGCCAGCAGCAGCTGCAGCAGCTGCAGCAGCTGCATCACTACGCACCCCCCCGGCCCAGCCGCGGTGAAGGTGCTGCGTTCCCTCCCCCCGTCGCCTGCTTCATGGAGCGCACGCCGTCCGGCCGCACCATCCTCACCGACCAGGACCTGCTGCAGCCCGCCAGCGGCTCGAGCCCGGCCTCGCCCGCCTTCTGGGACGTGGACGACGCCGCGGCCGCCCTGCGCGTCCAGTACCACCTGGCGACCTCGCGCGGCGCCGTGCGGCGCCACGACCGCATCCTGCGCACGCTCATCAACCCGCCACGCCGCGGCGGCGGCGGCGGCGGCGACTTCCCACTCGACAACGCCGCGCTCGAGAGCATCTTCAGTGCCGCGGACGCGCTCTTCTTCCAGGGCCGGCTGTCGTGCCGCGTGCAGTGGGAGTGGTCGCCGGGTGCCGTCCACGGCGGCAGCCAGCGGCGGCGGCAGCAGCAGCAGCAGCAGCAGCAGCAGCAGCAGCAGCAGCAGCAGCAGCCGCCGCCGCAGGGCAGCAGCCGGATCATCGGGACGACGGCGCTGCGCGAGGCCGACAAGGGCGGGTACGAGACGCTGATTCTGCTGAGCAGTCCGATCCTCACGGACACGTCGTACAACCGGCGCCTGCTCATCTCGACGTTCCTGCATGAGCTCATCCACTCGTACCTCTTCATCTGGTGCGGGCTCAAGGCGCGGCACTGTGGGGGGCATACGAAGGGCTTCCGGACGATTGCCGCCATCATCGACCAGTGGGAGGGCCAGGGCAGCCTCAGGCTGAGTGACATGGAAGCCGACCTGGAGCATTTCCGCGAGGAGCAGCCCAGGGGCTGCTCGGTGGAGGATGACGATTCGCCCGCATGTCATCATCAAGGCGGCACCGACTCCTACGACGCGTCCCCCGCGACGTGGAGCACCGGGCCGAGGGTGGTCTTCGGCTCGCACGCGCACGCGCACGAGCGCAAGCATGACCCAGAGAGGCGCCAGAGTACACGAATGCCCCTGTCAAATGCCTCGGCGCCGATGTCGAAAGGGTCTGGTTTGCGGGAGAAGGGCGGATGGGGAAGCCAGGGTGGTCCGGACAGCGCTTTTCGCTTTTTGGAGGAGCGTGGCCATACGTTTCTGGGCACTGCAATGCAGTCTCATCCTTTCGAATGAGGTCTCCAGCACTGCCTTGGGCGGGACGGCGGGAGGTTGTACCAGGATTCACAAAACTCGGCACCGCCTTCTTTTTTTCCTCTTCTCTTTTTTGCTTTATACTCGTGAATGGGATTCATTCGGCGTGCTCCAAGGTCAGCTGCGGCCGGTGTGGGAGCACGATTCAGCCATTCCTATTCTTGGGGTATCGTCGAGACAAAAACGGCATGGCGATGGCGTCGGGGAGCCGTTCCTGTGTATCCGAGCATCTGCGACGGCGTCTGTCGCTTCTGGTTGTGTGTGTGTGTGTGTGTGTGTGTGCACACGCATAGGTAACATCGTGCCTCTGGTTCACTTTTCCGGACGTCTGTCTGCCTTCCACCGCCGGATCGGCAACAGTTGATCCCTCCTCCTGGCACAAACACAACCCCCGATTCCAAACAACCTGTTCCATCCTTGGGTCAGCCACCTGCCCAGCAGCAGGACAACTACCGGCACGCCCCCGGGGGGGGGTTTCCCCCCCCCCCCCCCCCCCCCCCCAAAGCCATGGGAGCAGACGCCCCAGTACTGCGCACCTGGGTCCTGGTAAGCGCCGATCTCGTGTCTGGACCACGCTGGACATGGTGTCCACCACGCGGACGCCACCACGGTGATCTCGATGTGTTTGTTGAGGTGGAGCGTGGAAGCAGCAGCAGCAGCAGCAGCAACGGTTGTGATGGACTGACCCCTGTTCGTGGCGACGGCAGACCCGGTTCTTCAGAACGCAGGTAGTAAGTAGTAGTAGTAGCAGTAGTAGGTAGCTCCGTCCAAAGAATCCCACCATGCGATCAGATTGATTTCCCAATCGCTCCCATGGTCTCGCGCAATCTCCCGCGCGCAGCCCGCGAACAAGATCAGCGGTTTTGGAGGACTTGGGGAGGCGCATGCAAGGAGCAGGGGGGGGGGGGGGGGTGGTTCCCTTGTGCGTCTGCTTGTCTTCACGGCGCAGAGCGCAGCAGCAAGAAAGTCAGTCAGTCTACTTGCTTGGTTAAAACCGTAGGGCCGGTTTGAGAATGGCTCTCACAGGCTGGCTGAGGCGGGCAAGATTTGCCGAGAACTTGGAGAAGCCAGCCAGCCATCCACGTTGCCTTCCACGGGTCAACCACCATTGTGCCTGAAATATATGGCACACGCAGCGGTCCCCTGAGAAAGTCACCGGTATAGCGGAGGGGGTCTTTTTTCAGGATGTCAGCACATCAAAAGCATGCTTGTCGCTTTTTCTAAGGGCACAGAGCAGTTGTTCGGCTGGACCGCCTTTGCGCCACAGGCTGGTCATTCGAGCGGTGAACAAGCATATATAATATGAGGATACGTTGCTTCACATGATCCTGCACTTTCACCAAGAGCTAAAGCCCAAGGCTGTGAATAATATGCTCTCAAAACTGCTGCTCCAAAAGGCCCGGTATGGCATAACACAGTTCCAGGATTTCTATTCACACCCTCTCATCCCCATCCAAAGTCGCCAACGCCACATACCCCATCTCCTCCTTCCGGCCACGACTCCTGAAGCCCTCGACCGCGCCCCTCGCCCTCTCCAACGCCTCGACCACCCCGCCCCTCACCAAATTCACCAACCGCGGCCTGCTGGCCCTCCGCACCAGTGCCTCCTTGCCGGCCGCCTCGTCCATCCACCGCGGGCGGCACCAGAACTTCAGCAGCAAACTGCTGACCACAACACTCACACTCGACAGCGCCATCGCGGCGCCGGCCGCCATCGGGTGCAGGTGGTATCCGAACGGCAGGAAGATGCCCATGGCGAATGGCAGCCCGACGATGTTGTACATGCACGCCCACACCAGATTGCCCTTGATGCGGTTGAAGATGCTGCGCGCGAGATGCAGCGCTGCTGGGATGTCCATCAGCTCGTTCGGCCGCATCAGCACCACGTCCGCCGCTTCCATCGCCACATCCGTGCCCGACGACATGGCAATGCCCACGTCGGCGGTAGCGAGCGCGGGCGAGTCGTTGATGCCGTCGCCCACCATCGCCACGACCTCGCCCTGCTCGCGTAGCTGCCGGATGATGGCTTGCTTCTGGTCCGGCGACGCGCCGGCGAACACGCGGTCCTCGGGGATACCGACGGCGGCGGCGACGGCATGCGCGGTGGACGGCTGGTCACCGGTGACCATGGCCACTTTGACGCCCATGCGGTTGATGAGAACGGAGATGGCGGCAGCGGCGCCTTCCTTGATGACATCCGAAAGGCAGAGGTGGCCGGCGTAGCCGCCATCGATGGCGATGAATATATTAGTTGTGCCGGCGGCTTCGGCGGCTTTACCGCGCGATGCGTTGTTGTTGATGGCCTCGGAGGAGTCGACGGCTTGTTGTGACACGTCGACGTCGTTCTCGCGTAGGTACGTGACGTTTCCGACGAGGACGGTGTAGCGAGTACGGGCGCCCCTGGCGGGCTCGACGGATGCGGAGATGCCGCGGCCCACGGCGGCGGTGAAGTCGCCCACGCTGCCTTCAATGGTGCCTTCGCTCTCGAGACCCAGTTCGTTCTTGGCGGCGTTGAGCACGGCCTTGCCGACAGGATGCTCGGAACCCATTTCAGCGAGACCAACGATGGTCCACCAGAGTCGGCGGCGCTCATCGTTGCCTCGCCAGTTGGAGACGATGTCCATGCTTGCTACGGTCATCTTTCCGTACGTGATCGTTCCAGTCTTGTCGAGAACGATTTGCGAAACTCGGGTCGTCGTTTCCAGAGCGGCACCACCCTTGACCAAGATGCCATTTTCAGCGCCAACCCCGGTGCCGACCATAACAGCAGTAGGAGTAGCCAGGCCAAGGGCACATGGGCAGGCGAAAACAATGACCGAGATGCAAAGCTTGACGCACACAAAGATCTTGCCACCACTGGAATCCTGCAAGAATATCATGGGTGGGTTGGCCAAGACGTGGCTGAGGATCATCCAGACGACGAAGGTCAACAAGCCGAGAATGAGAATGGTGGGCACAAAGTAACCGGCGATCGTGTCAGCTAGCCTCTGAATCGGGGCCCGTGTTGTCTGAGCGTCCTGGACAAGCTTCACGATCTGGCTGAGCTGCGTGTCGCGACCCGCGCGGGTGACCCTGAAGTCGACCCGGCCATGGCCGTTGACAGTGCCACCGATGAGATTGGAGCCCTTGCGCTTCTGCACAGGCATGGCCTCGCCGGTGACCATGCTCTCGTCAACGTATGTCTCGCCCCTGACCATAACACCGTCGGCAGGAATCTTGTCACCGGGTCGGAGAATAACAACATCGCCAACTTGAATGAGCTCTGTCGGGATGGTCTTCTCCTCGGCAGCATTGCCGTCTACAGTGGGTGTCTTCGGCTCGCCACTCCCAGAAACGCTGTCCCACTTCTCCGCCGCCTTTTCAGCAGCGATGGGATCAGCGTAGATGGTGGCCATGGACGGAGCAAGTGACATGAGCCGGGACAGAGCCTTTGAAGTCTGGCCCTTTGCGTTGTTCTCCAGGAAGCGGCCGAAAGTGATGAATGTGATCAGCATAGTACTGGTGTCGAAGATCGTACTGGGCCGGGAGTGCGGGGGAAAGAGGAGGGACACCAGCATGGCGATGCAGCTGAAAAAGTAGGCGGCCGATGTGCCCAGGACGACGAGTACGTCCATGGTGGGCGAGCCGTGCTTGAGGGACTTGTATGCGGAAATGTAGAAGCGTTTTCCGATGCCAAACTGGACGGGAATCGTCAGGACCATGCAGATGAGGTCGCCCAAGAATAGGCCTGGCAGGATCTCCAGTGATCCGAAATCCAGGAACGGGAGACACATCGGTATGATCATGCCGATGAGAAAGACCGGGATGGCAAAGGTCAGCGACGTCCTGAAGGCCCTCCGCCATTCGCTGATTTCTCTCGTCTTTGCCAGGGACTCTAGTTGAGCGTTATTGTCGTCGTTGTCGGCAACCAGTGCGTTGTAGCCCAACTCCTCAACCGCTTCCACAATGCCCCGCATCCCAATCACGCCTGGCTGATGGATGACGGTCAGTCGTGAGGCTGCGAGGCTGGCTTTCGCACATGTGACACCGGAGAGAGCGTTGAGCTTGTCTTCCAGCTCAGTGACCGCCGCAGCATGTGGTATGCCGTAGACTTTGAAGAGTGCTGTTGTGGTGGATGCAGCGTGTGTGGTGTCTGCTGCTTCTGACTGTGATGAAACAATCTCAGCCCCGAATCCCCGGTCCTCGACGGTTTCGACAATCTGTTCGGCAGACAGTTTCGACGGGTCGTGTGTGATGACGGCTCTCTCGGCCAAGAGGCTGATATTGAACTTCAGCATGCCCTCCACCTGCTTGAAAGCGGATTCAACAGCCGAGGAGCATGCGCCGCAGGTCATGCCTGCGATCGCGATGGTAGTGATGGCGAGCAATGACTTGCCCGAGGCGGTCCGTGACGAAACGGTTTTCTCGCCCTCCAGTTCTGAAGACTCCACTACTGTTGCGCCGAAGCCACGGTCTTCGATCATGTCGGCGATTTGCTCGGCGCTAAGCACGGTTGGGTCGTGGTCGATGACAGCTCTCTCGGAAAGCAAGGAGATGCTGCAGTTCTTGACGCCCGGCACGTCCTTGAAGGCGCCCTCGATGGCAGAGGTGCATGCGCCGCAGGTCATGCCCTCGATGGCCACCACGGTGCCAACACACCTGGGCCCGGCGGCACGCGCATATGCGACATCCATCCTGTCCCCACGCGGGGATTCCAGGTCGGTCGAGAGGATGCCCACCTCAAAGCCTCGGTCCTCGATCATCTCACGTATTTGCTCGGCGGATATTTTGTTTGGGTCGTGCATGATGACTCCACGCTCCATGATCAGGCTGACAGACATGTTCCCTACGCCTGCTACTCCTTTGAATGCGCTCTCGACGGCCGACGTGCACGCGCCGCATCTGCCGAGAGGCCGGTTAGTATGACAACAGGCATGGACGTTGGAGCCAAGATGGCCAGCGAGGCAACTCACGTCATGCCGCCAATCTTGACGGTGGTTGTCGCCATGTGGGCCACATCTGCGCCCAGCGACTCCCTCGGAGGGATGTTGATGTTGGGCAGGGCCATAGGGAATAGGTGGGCAGAAGTGAAGTCGCTTGGTAAGTCTAATCCGAACGGAAATGCATTGGGAAAACACAGACACGCACGACAGGATCGTCGGAAACAGTATTGTGATTGTTGCTAGAAGACCGGCTTCGGGGCGGGGTGGGGCCTTTCTCGATACCGTGCATGTATGTACAAGTAGAGTTCAATGGTTTTCCGACCATGCACGAGGCAGCTGTAGGAAGACAATGAGTCGGGTAATAATAGGGAGATGGCTAGGTAGAAACCAGGCAGGGGATCGTTTGTCTTTTGGTGCCGGAGAGCAATGGCAGGTTGCAGGTAGGAGGTAGTGGTTTGTTTGCTAAGCGGACGGCACAGCTGAAGGACAAAGAGACACGCACGGAGCAGGTGACGGAGAGGGCGGGGGGTTAGG